>WNWU01000002.1:7607283-7642111 GCA_012654045.1 Ptyas mucosa
GCTAGAATTTTAACCAGAATTTTAAACATTTTAACTAACTTATTTACGATGACGCAGGAAAACACCCGAGATTTTAATTTTTTGCATATACACACCTACGAAAACTTGAGAAGATATATATATACAGGATTTCAACAGTTCCAAAGCTTGACTTTCCAAATGGCCCATGAGCCAGACCTATTCAGTATTATTTTCATCTGAATGCATTATAGACGCTGAATTATATAATTTGCGTCAGGAAAATTAGAGCTTCTATTTTCATATGTTTGAAATGGAAATCCTATTTACCATTAAACAGGAACTAAATCAATAATCAATTTGTCTAAACTGTCCAGTGGAATCAACAAAAACCATTCTGGTTAATGTATTATCAGTCTTGAGGCAATATTCATTTTTGCTATTTTTAATCTTCCTCAGAGATTCAAAGCGCTTTTCAACTACCTAATATTATTCCCATTAATCTGAACTATGCATTATTAAATATGCTAATCTACTGAATAGGATACTTTTCCTAGAAATGATTATCAATAATTCTTTAATAGACTCTAAACAAAAAGTAAAAACAAGTGTTATTACCATTTGGCACTTATGAGATTATTCTAATTGATTGTATATCTGTAGCATTTCTAGCATTATAACATCTCCACAATAAAAATATTTGATCATAATTGAAAAGATCCAGAATGTCACAAGCTTGTCTAAGACTATAGTTGCAGAAAGGTTTGAAACGGCACTTATCTGAATTGTAACTCATACTTTGCACGTGCTACATTACAATAGTTTATAAATATATTTAAAATGTTAGTTACAATGTTTCATAAGAGCATCAGACAGGACAAAATGGAATCACTACTCTTTATACCCATCCAGAAGCCAACTACTGTACAATAATAGCTAAATTTTAATTTAACAGTAACAGGACAACATTCTCCATAATGCTTGAGAATATCAGGTTGTTTTACAAGGGAGGAGCCCTATTCCACACAACTGTTTCCTAGGACCTCATCATCTCTTGATTGAAATGGTGCTGAGCAATAACCAATGGTGGAGCTAGCTTTCAGAAAGAACATTTCTATAGCAAAATTTGTGAAGTCAGACCAGAGGCACCTGCAGCTAGCCATAAAAGTGCCAACATAAGGAAATGTTCATTGCAATATTAGAGGATAAGCCCTACCTTTTTATTTAAATCATGACATCACACACAAGCCCAAAAGGGCTGGAATTTGTGTTGCAACAAGAAGAACGTTTTCTTACTGTATATATCACCTGTTCTGTATGAGGCTATATCTGGAAGCCGCAGGGAGTCTTGAAAATACACAAATCCCAAATCTCTAACCTGCACATTTTTCACAAGTATTTCGAATGAACAATGGACATACGAAAACCAGAGAGATCAGCATTAATTACAGCGTCCAACTTCCTTAAAGAAGTTTCTAAGAGGAGGAATCGGATCAATGGAGGATCAAACAACAAAGAAGAACTGCTTCTTGTATTTGCTCAGGCTTCTCCATCTGCATCAGTCATCAAACTTTATTCTTGATTTGATGCTCCAGATCTTCTTCTAAAACCAACAGCAGGGAGACAAAGACATTTACACAAAAAATAATGAGTTGTGGTTAGCCAACCTTTTCCTATGGATATGCCAACATTAAGACTTCTAATAAATGGGCTCAGTGCTATAAACCGCACTTCATACCTCATCAGGAGAGCCACAGCTTCTCAAATTTCTCAACTTTGGTTTCTCAAACCAAAGCACTTCAGTTCATTTCCAATACAGATTTGACTGTTCAGCAACAGGAAATAGTATAAAACAAAATTCTGTTTCAATATAGGCTTAATGAGATAGAGAAAAAAATTACTTTCGCTTTTTACATGGCTGATCATACATTTTCAATCCATAGAGTAAAGGAACCAAATTTGCTTTTGTCAGAAACAGCCATGTCAAAATTATACAGCGGAAATAATGGGGTAAATACAAATTGTGTTTTTATACACACACACACACACACACACACACACACACACACACATATATATATAGTACACACACACACACAGACAGATAGACACACAGAGCGGGTGGAAGGAGGGAGGGAGGGAGAGAGGTGAAAAAAACCAAAGTATCAGGTTAGCAAATAACTGTAACCCAGTCAATCAAAAATTAGCATATTAAAAATCAAGCTCATCTTTGGTGACTTTGTGGAAACCCCAGTTCTTGGCAATAGTATGGAACTGGGATTGCCATGCCACCTGTCTACAGTTTCCATGTATCTACTATACAGTTTAGCCACAATGCTAGTTTCCCATTCAAATAGTGACCAGGATTTCTTGCTTAGCTGCTAAACTCACACATGATCACACAGCCATGTGCTGATAAATGTGTGTTAAAGGTTCCCCATAAATACATTAGTATTATATAACTGCCAAGCAATAAATACTTAGGATATCAAACAAAGTTAAATTTCCAATTTAATTGGAAAACAAATAGACACTTACCTTTCTAGGTGTGCAAAATTATTAATTTCCCCCCCTTAGACTTTAGTGATAGTAAATAAAATCATAGCGCTATACAAAATTGTTGGGATAAACAAGATCATGGAATTTTTCTCAGTGCCTGATCCATTTCTTTGACCTATAAAAAAGAAAATACAATGTGTTGGGATTTTGTACAAAACCCGATTCTCTATTGTTAGGTCTTAAAAAATTGGGTATATGCATCTGTTTTCATAATCCTTACCATGGCAGGATGGGGGTTTTCTTTAACTCCAAGATGCTTTAAGTATCACAGAAGTGTGACCCTTTACAACAGGGGTATCAAACTCGATTTCATTGAGGGCCGCATCAGGGTTGTATTTGACCTCGGGGACATGGCCGGGGTGGGCATGGCCAGCTTGACATCACTCATGTCGGGGACATCTGTGGTGGCCCAAGTGCTCTGCCAGAGAAAACTGGCTCCAGAACTCCATTTTCAGCTGTGACGACCTCCTGCCATCTCTGCCAGTGAAAATGGAGCATGCATCCCTCCCGAGCTCCATTTTCGCTGGCAAAGGCACCACAGCCAGTCCTTTACTGTTTCTAGGGCGGCACCGCAAGCCAGATCTAAGCACCCGTGGGCCAGATCCAACCCCCGGGCCTTGAGTTTGACACCCCTGCTTTACAACATGATTGTTATGATAAGGACTTGCCTGTTCACAACATGGCTATCCAACTTGTCTATTTTTTTAATTTTTATTTGGGAGGAAGTTAGTAGGCGTATTTCCCATTGCGTTCTATTTCAGATGGTTTTTCTCCTGTGCCTTCAAGTTAGTGTTGACTCCTGACAACTGTTTGTGGTTTCCTTGCAAGATTTCAGAAGTGATTTGCTATTACCTGCTTCCTGGAGCTGACAGAAAGAGAATACCTCAGCTTCTTTTGTGCCTCAGGGAAGACTAGAATGTTTTTAACCTGGTGCCTTACCTTATCTGGTGCCATCAAACTGGCATACTCTACCTTGCTTATAATCTTTCCTTAACTGGAATACATCATGCCATTCTTAGTCCTGAATAAACATTCATCTTGAAAACGACATGCAAATATGCAGAAAAAAATTCTGCAATACATTTGGATGGCAATCCTGAATTACATACAGACTTGAGAGAAGATTTTAGTAATCATTTAGTAACGATTGTTAAGATGAAAGAAGATTTTAGTAATCATCTACGGTAGTAATGACTGCTCAGATGAAAGATAAGGAAAGACAAGACTAAAAAGAGAAGTGGACTTGAGGCTCATAGGAAGATATGTACAACGGATACATCACAGAAATATAATTGGTGTTCTATTTGATTTAAGCAGCTTGTGAGACATTCTAGATGTCACCCCAAATACTGAAATTTTGCACGTTTTTTAAAAAATTGAAGTTCTTTGGAATCTGAAATGTATCAATCCTACACTGAAATCCTAAAGCTGCAATTATGTCTCAAATCCAATCTGTGGCTCTAAGAGAAGGTGACAAAGTAATTGGTAGACTGGATTATAGTAATTCCTCCCTATACTGGTTTCAGAAGAAAAAAATACCAACCATCTTCTCTGCCCATGGTTTCCTTCCAGACTCGGCCACGTTCAATTATTCTTCCTAGATTTTAACCCATTGCATCTTAGACTGTTTCTTTCATCTACCCTACATTTAGGTTCCTTAGTGATCATCTACATGTTTCTAGGGCAGGGGGTCCCCAAGGCCTGCGCCACGCCCACTACCACACCATGGCCTATTTGGAATTGGGCCCCATGCACACTAGTGGTGGGTTGCTGCCAGTTCGGACCGGTTCTATAGAACCAGTAGTAAAACCAGCGGGAAGCTCCGCCCACTGACCCTGACGTCATCGGAAGGGATCTGCGCGATCCTGTTGCGAACTGGTAGTAAAAGTAAGTAGAACCCACCCCTGATGCACACATGTGTGCAGCTCAACTTGCACAAGTGATGGGCTGGTGGGCATTCGCCACATGTGTGCCAACCTACCGCTGATGTACCATTTGCATAAGGGCTGCATGTGCGCACACAAGCATATGCTGGCCCACCACTCGTGCAACCAGTCTTCTTCTCCACCCCCCAGCCAGGCGACCAAGCCACAAAGATTGAGGACTTCTGTCTTAGGACATCTTCAATACTGCAGGCCAGTTCTCCCTATCTATTCACACAACACTTTTTATCCTTTCCCATTTTTATGGTTGGAATCCTAGCTTTTCCATTTCTGCCAGGATTAAACTCCCACATAATCAATGCATTATTCTTTTTACCTATTATAAATACTGTTCTGTGAGCTGAGGTTTGCCTCAATTCCTTATTTTGGAATATGCAGCTGTAATTTCCAGGAGCACTTGGTTTGATTCTCAAGACACTGGTTATGTTGAAAAGTCCTGTGTCTGTCAGCTTATGTGTAGTGTTTGCATATATCGTGTCATTGATTCTGTTTTCATAAAGCCAAAGAACATCAGCCAGGGGGTATCCTTCTGCCTGGCAAGTTAAGATATGGTCGTCTTCTTCTTTTCTTTCTTGGATGTTTATCCTCTTGTAAGGTGCTACATAAAAAGAAATAAAGAAGTGTTTATTTTCCATAGAGGCGATTGACAAAAACATTATACAAGGAAATATATCTTGTGTTGATTTTGTTAAATGTGCTTTTTCATTCACTGTGCAAGTCTTTAAAAAATGTTTGGGGAGAAAACTACAATGGTATTATTAGCAGTTTTCCTTCCAATAACTAAGGCTTAGGAGCCATTTTTATCATGGCCACAGAAAAGAAGGAAGTTTTAAATCTCTCTTGCTGCCTGCTACATTTTGATAGCTATGAATTCATACACAAGCTCCCAGCTGCATTTTTAAAATCTGCATGTTAAAGGTAAAGTATTCATTAATGTTTCAGCCTTCTGATATATAAGAAAAAATGCAAAATGCTACAGTATAAAATATAACTATTTTTCAAGATTGGAGGTGGGGAGAGCTAACTTCAGAACTTCCCTTCCAGGGAAATTTCTGTGAAGCCATAAAAATAGGAGGCAGGAAGTAGAATCTCACTTCTTCTGTGGATATTCATAGGGATAATTGAGAAGATATGAAGAAGGTCGATTTATTTATTTGTTATGAAACAAATGATGACAATAATTTATTTATTATTTATTTATTAGTTCGATTTATATAGGCCGCCCTTCTCCAGAGACTCAGGGCGGCTGAGTCCTGAGTGTGATAATGAGACTTATCACCCTCCGTGATTGCAAGAGTGGAGGAAGACTGGAGATGACCCTGGTCCCACCACTGCCACCTGGGTCACTTTGTTGGCACATAACCAGATTGCCTTCCTTGTGTAGGTTTCTTCCAAGCTGGTTGTGTAGGCCCTTTACCTGATCTTCTAAAATAAATGACAGCTATTGTAAGTAAAGTAGCCCTTCCCTTGAGATCTTGCCTCTGTAGTATGAAGTCAGCAGAGAAAGAGCAAAGAGGGGCCATAATGTACTTTTACACAATTCTATCTGCATAATGGATTAATATACCAAGTCTTTAAAAATCAGAAGGAGTCAGGATAGCAATTTCCAGGCTAACAATTCTTATCAAGGCATATTTTTGGCCATCATAGACTAATACATCTTTTCTCCTACAGGTAGTCTTCAGTGCTGAATATATAAAAGGACATTCTGAAATTCTCACTGATAAATAATGGCACATCATTCAGATTTTTGCCCGTGACATTCTATGGCTACTAACCTTCAATTTTCAAGTCAATGTACTTGTGATCAGCTTCACGATAGTTGACAACGCAAAGGTAATATCCAGCATCTGTGATCCTTAGATGGGTGATATGTAGCATAGAATAGCCCCTTTTCAATTCCTCTTTTAATAATGTAGCTCTTCCTTGAAAATGTTGGTGTTGCCCTGACAGGTCTTCGCGCCCATTTTGGAGCTTGTAAACTTCCTTGGCTTCGTCTGACAGTTTTTGCTGCCAGAAGATATTCAGTTGTGTCAGATTCAAGGAATTATCAGTTGGAAAGCGACACCCCATAGTCACGTTGCTTCCATATTCTGCAGAGTAATGAGGCTGAATAACACTCACCCTGAATAAAGCTGGTAAAAATATAAAAGAAGCAAACATACCTCAGTATCCACTGGGCAATTAACATTTTTATGCAGGAATATGTGTGCTGTAACTCAATTAACTAAGAACCTGAACACTAATCACGTGGGGTTCTTGATGCTCTCTGAACTTGGTTGTTTTCTTGCAGATATTTCATTATCAAACTAGGTAACATCATCAGTGCTGTAGCACCAAGGACCCCACAGTTCAACCCTGAGCTACAAATATTCTATCAGTATTTTGCAAGTACCGAGATATGCTGAATATCTAAATATGTGCATTTCCAGAGTATAAATGAAACACAACCACCAAGGTTTATACTAACTGAAGTGTGAGGTCTTTAGTGCTCATTGAGCTTGGTTGTTTTCATGTAGGTGTTTCGTTATCAAATTAGGTAACAATAATCAATGCTAGAAGGGAATTAGTTTGCTCTCTTTTTACATACTTTATATAATCAAAACATATACTTTATATAATTGATCTCTAAACAATTAAATGCCTTTGGCTTATACAGGTACTCCAATGGAGCCTAAAATTTCTGTTGTTAAGTGAGACATCTGTTAACAGAGTTTTGCTCCATTTTACAATCTTTCTTGCCACCATTGTTAAGTGAATCACTGAAGTTGATAAATCAGTAACCCGGTTGTTAAGTGAATCTGGCTTCTCCATTGACTTTGCTTGTCAGGAAGTTGCAAAAGGGGATCATATGACCTCGGGACACAGCAACGGTCATAAATATGAACCAGTTGCCAAAGCAATCTGAATTTGGATCACATGATTATGTGGATGCTGCAAAGGTCTGTGAAAAATGGACATGAGCCATTTTTTACAAAGTGCTGTTGTAACTTTGAATGGTCACTAAATGAACTGTTGTTGAGGACTACCTGTACTGAGGTGACATGTTTTTTGTAAGAGATTGCACATTCATGTGCTCAGAGTCCTTGCTGCTCGCATAATGAAGAAGTTTGGTCAACTGAAAGGGATTGATGGGGTCGTCTTAATCATTACAGGCTGTCTAGATGAGTAATTATGATCTCAGAAGTAGTCATTTCCTTTGGTCCTCATTTTAATGAAGACTTATTCAGTAATATCATTTGCATTTCTGATATGCAAACCAGGTTGTTTTTCCTGCCAGCTGTACTTTCACTGATAGTGTGAAAAAGAGTCGTAACTCAATGAAAGGTGCCCATAGATAATGTTAGGAAAAACATCTACTAAACATAGAACTACTAGGAGAAAAAGATATGAAAATGGGAAAATATTTCTAATCAGATCCCTTTTTTCTCTTTTTGACGAACTGATGCAAAATGGGAAACAATCTGTTTAAATTTGAAAATGGGAAAAAAGAGGAGAAGCTAAGCAGTGCCAAGCATGGCCACTGCTTCTAAATGGAGAAGCAGCCAAAGACAGTGCAGAAAGTTACCCAAGATGAGCTCTTTGAAACAATTTCATGGTGAAGAGTCCCTGATTTCTAGCCGGTGTTTTATTTTTATGACACATTTCATCTGACCCATAAACTGGGAAATTACTGTGAGATATTCTAGGCATATTTTAAAAAAAAGATACTTTGCAAATATTAAGGGAAATTGGAAGTGCAGTTAGTAACATTTTTCTTCTTCTAGTTATGATTATTAAACACCTGTTATGTTAATTTTAAGGGTCTGCGAATATCAAGATGATTTTTAAAAACCCTGTAATTCTAGAAATGGAAATCTTCAATAGCATAAATTGGGATGTGGGGCAGCATTTTTGCTGGTATTTGGCATTCAGTCTGTATAGTGAAGATCTCAGGAATGCCACAAGGATGGACTTCCCAGCTCATAAACCTGCTATCATGGCTGCATGGTGAATTAAAAAATGAAAAGTCCAGGTGAGACATAGGAAGGGTTGTTGAAGGACACACCTTCAGGCACACTGCTGGCCAAAGCATCAGGTTGGTGGTTCCAGCTGATTCCCCCAAGCCTGCTTAGATGTGGCTTCTTCCCTAGAATGTCTCTGGTTCCTGACTGCTTACCCTGAGTTTGAATCCATAACCAGAACCAACCTTTTGGAGATTATTCCAGATATGTGGGGACCTTGATCTTCTTTGAACTTTTCTTGCATATGTTTCATTACCTAACTAGGTAAACAATACCTCAATCAAGGAACTACCAACTCAGACAAACAATCAAACAAACAGTAAACAACAGCAATAATCAATAATCAATTACCAAGACTACTCCCACCAATACTGAAGGGACAAGCCACTTGTATACAAACAGACAGAAAATCCCACTCCCTTCTAGCACTGATGATTTTACCTAGTTCAGGGGTTCCCAACCCCTGGTCCATAGACAGGTACCAGGCTGCGGCATGCCAGAAACTGGGCCGCAGAAAGAAGCAAAGCCCCATCTGCAGGATGCAGGCAGCACATGAAACCACGCCCCCTCCGGTCCGTGGAAAAATATCTCCTTACGGAACCGGTCCCTGGTGCCCAAAAGGTTGGAGGCTGCTGACCTAGTTGGATGAATGAAACCTCTGCAAGAAAACAACCAAGCCCAGAGAGCTTCAAGGATGCCCCAGTTCAAACCTGAGCTACAAATATTCTGTTCTACTGGTACTCCAGATGTTTGGAACACCTTTTATGCTGGTTGAATGGAAAAGAGGGAGGAGACACAAGCAACAACACTTGTCCTTTTGAATGTCTCCCAGTAAACTACAACAGTGCTTGTACCCAAAGGATCACGGCCACACCCAAAGCACTGCAAGCACTGATTCATTTGAGCTTAAAGCCCATTACTGCCACAGTTCTCCTGACCTGAACTTTTAGGGAGTAGTGAACAGTTTAAAGTTCTGGCATAAATCTGAAGTTCTAAATTTGGTGGACAATTCTGAGAATATTATTGGAAAATATCCAATAGAAAACTCTCACCTGCTGTCAAGGAAAGCTGGGTTGCAAACAGCAGAACTGGTAGGAACTTGGCCATTTTTCCAGAAATATCTTTAAAAAAGAGTTTCATCATTAATATCATAATACTTCAGCAGGTTGACTCAAGCTAAGGTGCTTTGCAATGTTTTTGTCAATAAAAGCCAATTCACAAAGGACTTTAAAAAAACCCACAATTGATATGGAAGTAGGAAGATAGATATATTTTTCCTTTGCCACAGAGAAATGGCTCTTTAGCCTACTGTCTTTTAAAAAAAACATCCCTGTCAATTGAGACCATACTCAGGTTCATTTGCCATGTGTCCCCTGACCTTGAAAGGTACTGGGTAGACAGACAGACTCCAAGACATTTGGCTGCCTCTAACTCGTTTCACCAGAAGAAATGAGCTAGCATTTGTATCTTCCTGCCTAAAGTCAGTAATGACATGTCTGTCCCATGGGTAGGTCTGCAGGCAATGTTGCGAATTGAGAGCCTAATTTTATAATTCAGCAGAAACTTTGCTGGCCTGGTATCCAAGTTTAAAGTTCTTCCATAGAACTTCGCATTTCCTGTTCAGATGGATTAATAGTTGCATTTAACCTGTTAACTTGCATGCTATTTTCGTGCATTATTTTAGTACTAGATGACGCTTTGTAGTTTTACTTCATGTTTTTATTTGACGGTATGCTTCTATATATCTCTTTTGGAAACTGCCTTGAAGATGCATGGATAAAGATTTCAATAAAAAACAAGTACTCCCTAATGCAGAGAGAGTGCTTGACATTAGTTTGGACATCCAGCCTACTTTGGATAGTCCGCAACTTACAACTACAATTGAGACTGGAACTTCTGCCATTAAGCAACATGGGTAAGTCAGTTGTGCCCAATTTTATGACATGGCAATTTTTTTTTGCCATGGTTGTTAAGCAAACCACAACATTGTTAAGTAATCCAGGCTTCCCAATTGATTTTTGTCAGAAAATTGTCAGAATTCCCCTGAGAAGGTTGCAGATGTTGATCACATGACCCTTGGGACACTACAGCCATTGTACATACATGCCAGTTGCCAAGCCCCCAAATTGCAATCATTGATGTAAGGACCTGTCACAAGTCACTTTTTCCAGCATCATCGTAACTTTTAATTGCTGTTATATGAATGGTCATAAGTTGAGGCTACCTGTATGGCCAAAACAGAAAGAGGCAGGCTGGATCAGACCAAGGATCTATCCAATTGTTCTATTCATGCATGGTTCTTGGAAAGAGGCATCAATAAGTATATACATATCCAACTGGTTATGTAAGAAGGAAAATTAATAAGGACAAAAGGTCTTCCCCAGAATAAAAGGGCATTTTTAAATTAAATCCCATGTCCTATGCAAAGGCACCCCAAAGGTCACAGGACAGATCTCATCCTCAAAGAATTGTGGAATCCAATTCTACAAGAGAAATCCCAATCTCTTCTCTGGGTCTGAATCCCAATCTCAGGCACAGAGAAATAAAAACCATAGGCTTTGCTGAGCACTCTCTCTCTCTCTCTCTCTTTCTCTCTCTCATGTATCATGTCTATCTATCTACCATCTCTCTCTCTCTATCATCTATCATTTATCGTCTCTATCATCTCTAATTATCATCTATCATGTCTTATCGATCTATCATCTCTCTATCATCTTTCTATCTATCATCTCTATCTATCTATACTTTCATCTCTCTATCATCTATCATATATATCTATCTATTATCTCTCTCTTTCATCATTTATTTGTTTATATGATTTTTATCCTGCTTTTATTATAAGTAACTCAAGGCAGCAAATATGTCTAATTTTCCATCCTCCTCGTTTTCCCCACAACAACCCTGTGAGGTGGGCTGGGTTGAGAGACAGGGACTGACCCAAAGTCACCCAGCCACTTTCTGGGCCAATGCCTTAATCACTAAACCAAATTGCCGCTGCTGTTGTGCTGGAAAATCTGTGGATGTACAAAATCTACTTTTTAATTTTTTTTTTACCTCGCTCAACCATGCTGCTCATCGTCACCAGCCTGTAGCTCATTCCAATCAAATCCCTTCCAGTAGCTTCAGGGGAAGAGGATTTGCAAAATAAACACATTTTTAAAACCAGGGGGGGGGGCAGAAATTGGCATGGCCTGCCTCCCTCCTTCCCTCCCTTTTGTGTATCCTACAGGCTCATAGTTTCTTCTGCTTCTGACCCCCTCTCTCCCAGTGAAAGAGAATTGCTCTATAAATTGGCAGTGTGAGGCAGAATCATAGCATTAATGAGCTAGTTATCAAGTTACTGAACCTAACCCCCTGCTCCGAATTAAACTATTGTAGGTAGGTAGCTGTCTGCTCCTGCACAATTGCACGAATGCAGCCAGTGAAGGAAAGTCTTTGGATTGGTGCCACCATCTTATGATGATTTTTCCACCCTCACTTCCTACCAGAGCTTGCCTGCCTATACTTCAAATTCCTTGTCCTATATCCTGCCCTCTGGGATGACAGAAAGCAGAACTGGGAATACCCGTTGTTTGCTGATGATTCGGACCACATGATATTCAGACCACATGGTCAAGCTAGCCTTGCATTAAAAATCATGCCTTTGTGCTTTAAGCCAGCATATATTTTTTTCTAATGACTCAAGGACCTGGTCATGGTTAGAAGAAAGAGCATGATGGAACAGGATTGAGACATAAACGGGAGTTCCACTTTACCTTTTCCTTTATCATGAGAACAAAAGAACACTCAAAGCCAACAGAGGTGAAATGCAGAATGAAAACAGTGGCAGGAACCTAACAATCACATCTACACAGAGCTTCCCAGAAGAAGCTTGGAAGGAGACAAGGGACGCCGAGGGAGGGGAGAAGGCAGCTGGCCAGCATCCTTTGGCTGTAATTGAGATGCCTGCCTCTTTTTTAACATCCGCTTTCCTCGGTTTAGATGTCATTAGGGAAGTGGGTCTCACACGATAGCCACTGTACTTAATCTTCTCCTGTGTACAGAATTCCTAAAGCAAAATCAGATGTTTTCCATTGAATGTCTTCCTTTTCCAGAGAATCCCTGCATTCTGATTTTGATCAATGTTAGGGCTGTCTGGGAGCCCAAATCTGCAATAGTTTTTGAAGCATCCAGAGATGAAGTCATGTGTTTATCGGTTGCTCTTTCAATTTCTACCAACTTGTTGGCACCTGGGTTGGTGCATGAGTTCCAGTGGTGACTATAGCAAACTGCGGTTATGTCCTCCCCCTGCCCACTCCTGTAAACCCCCATGACTGTTTTACCTACCCCCAAACCCCTGTAGACACCAAGCACTATTTTGCATCTTTTATAACTGGACTAGAAACTTGCTTTTGAAGATGGCCCTAACAAGTTACCTGAAATATGACCCTCCTTGGCAAATGCACAGAGATTTAAATACAGTTTTTTCTTTAAATTATGCCAAACAGCAAAGCCAAAGGGAAATGAAATGCCATTCACTAGATGATTTCAGAATCTCTGCTCTTTTGCTGTTATTTGTCATATTCTTCTGAGGATGTTTTTAAAACATTAACTAAAATTTAGCAGCTGGGAATTCTGTCAAATTCAACCTCCAACACATATGGGGAGCTTCAGGCTTGGGAAGGCTTTCCTGGCTCTAATACAGGAAGGCTCCTATTCCCATTCCAGCAATATTTTTATCTACCTGTTACTGTTTACAATCCATCCAATTCCTGGAATTCTCTGGGTGATTGAAAATAATTACATAAAATAAAAATTATGGAAGCAGCAATATACATAAACTCTATTGTATTATCTGGGTGTCTTCCCCTCTCTCATCCATTTCTCTGTCTCAATGTAATAGCAAACCCTTAAAATAAAATGAAAAAAAATAATTAAAACATGCCTGAAAGAAAACAAGTCTTAGCCTGGTCCAAAAGAAACATGGGATAAATAGTAGGCATGCTTCCCTTTCTCCTTGGGGCCCCTGAACAGAGGTTTTCCCTAAACAGGATGGATTAAACCCCATAGAAAACCTGGATTTGTACACGGAAAGATTTTACTGAGAGAGCTGCCTGCAAACACAACAGGGAGAGGCTTTAGCTGGGAGCTACATACAGTTGAGCCCATGGCTAGAAATGCCTCCTGGTGGATGGAAGCCACAAAGACGTTGCACACGGATGTCACTGGGCAAATTGATGCCATCAGGTATGCAGTAAGAGTTCTTTCCGTCACGCACTCGACCCTTTCTGAATTCTCTTCATTTTGAGCGCAAAGGACTTAACACATTAGAGAAACTTGTTCTAGCGCTCTGCAGAGATACCACTGTTGTTTTTCAGGATTCTACTCACCTCCGGAGCCGTGTCAGATGATTTCCCTTGATCTCTCTCAAGCAGACTTCTTTCTGCACTGGCTTGAGCTAAATGTCTAAATGCCTCCAGAAAGCAATGATTCTGCTTCCTTTCAGTCGGCTGGTTATTTTTTTTAAAAAAAGAAAAGCAGCAGCAGTGGGGTTTTTGTTTCTAAGAAGCAGAAATTGCTTTCATTTTCAATAATAAGTACTGTCCGCTTGTTTGCTGATCAGTGGGAGTTTCCTGACTTGCATCTCATCATAATAGTAATGCTGATGGTATTGGGAGTTCCCACCCCCCCTGCAGTGCGCTTTCATCTCATTTCCCATCTCTGGGTAAGACAGTCATCCAGAGGTGAATCAAATTAAAGTGATTTTCCTTTTTTCACAGCAACAGCCTTCTGTGATGTTTTTGGGAGGAGGGGGTGATAGAAGCCCAGTCTGTTTTTTTCTTTTTAACTTTCTTTGAATTAGAATGGAATGTTACTGGAGAAGGACAAAGAAGGAATCTAAAGATGATGAACCTATCCTGCTGCAGTGGCCTTAATTGGCATGTGTCTTTCTCACTGGCTGGTAGCCTGCAAAGAGGGAGGGCAGCATAGTTTGAAGAATTAACCAATCATTTTGCTCACCCTGCTCTATTCACAGAAAATCAGGGCAGATGTGGCAAGGAATCAAAACAGAGATCTAATGAAAAGCATGGGAGAAAGAGATGCTGTGTAGGGAATGATGAGATAAAAGAGGAAGGAGGCCGCAAGTGAATAACAGGCACAGAAAGAAGCTTAGAAAGGATCTGCTCTAAATAATCTGTTTGATGTACTTGAGAGGCTGGCAAGAGGTACAGAATAGAAGGTGGCAATGGGGTAGCCAACTTTAAAATGGTACAGGTGGTCCTCATTTAGTGACTGCCTCATTTTCCAACTGTTCACAATTATGACAATGATGAAGTAACTTTGTGGCCAGTCCTTTCATTTACAACTTTGCAAGTCTGTAAAAGCAAAGGAAAGCTGAAGTAAAACTGTAAATCCAGCCACAATTACTTAGCAACCGTTTTGTTTAGTAACTGAATTGCCAGTCTCAATTGTAGCTGATAAACCAGGACTACTTGTATAATTTTCTGCCCGCCCAAGAATGGGTAAAGGGTTGAATAGCACATTAACTCTACAAAATGGAAAGGCCCACATTCATAGCATTTTGTCCAGATTTCTCCAGAACAAAAATATGCCTGCTAGGAGTAGCAGAGGTTCCTCATTCTCCACCACATCTCTTCTTCCCAGATGGTTAGTCGTGACCTTGTCACAAGCAAAGTCAATGAGAAAAAATGATTCAATTAACAACAAGTTAACAACTGCAATGATTCACTTAACAACTGTGGCAAGAAAGGTTGTAAAAAGGGGTAAAACTCACTCAACAAATGTTTCAATTAGCAACATAAATTGAGGACTACCTTTAATTGGAGCCTGAGTGGCGTAGGAGACTAATGCCTCCTACTAAGACAGCATTTAACATCCAGCTGCCTGCAATTACTGTGAGTTCAATTCTCACCAGACTCAAGGTTGACTCAGCCTGCCATCCTTTCTAAGGTGGGTAAAACGAGGACCCGGTTTGTGGGGGCAATAAGCTGACTTTGTATAAAATATACAAAAGTATGAAGGTTATTGCTTAACACATTGTAAGCCGCCCTGAGTCTCCGGAGAAGGGCGGCATATAAATAAAATTAAAATAAAAAAATAAATAAAAATAATTGGGCTGGTTTGGAGTAATGGGAATTATGAACTCAACATATCTGGAGAATATCTAATGGGGAATATTAGATTAGCCTTTATGTGCCAGTACAGGTAGTCCTTGATTTACAACCATTCATTTAGTGAATGTTTGAAGTTATAACAGCACTGAAAAAAGTGATTTATGACCGCTTTTCACACAACCATTGAAGCATCTCTATGATCAAAATTCTGACACTTGGCAACTGGCATGTATTCATGACGGTTTTACTATCCCAGGGACATATGATTCCCTTATGCAACTTTCTGACAAGCAAAGTCAATGGAGAAACCAGATTAATTTAACAATTCATTTAACCAGGAGCCCGGTTTAGCTCAGCAGACTAAAAGCATAGTGATCAATACCAGCTGTCTGCAATTACTGTAAGTTTAAATCTCACCAGGCTCAAGGTTGACTCAGCCTTCCATCCTTTCTAAGGTAGGTTAAATGAGGACCCAGTTTGTGGGGGCAATAAGCTGACTTTGTATAAATATACAAAAGTATGAAGGCTATTGCTTAACGCATTGTAAGCCGCCCTGAGTCTCTGGAGAAGGGCGGCATATAATTTTTTTTTTTAAAGTGTTACTAACTTAACAATTGTAGAGATTCACTTAGCAATTGTAGCAATAAAAGCCATGAAATGGGGCAAAACCAACTTAATGACTGTCTTGCTTAGCAACTGAAATTTTAGGCTCAATTATTATTAGTTTTCCAAGAAAAAACAAGAAAGTCCAGTTGCTTCCTGAAAAAGCACCTTTCGGACGATTTAGGCTCAATTGTGATTGTAACTCTTGTAGTCTATGCAAAATATAACAGAGAAGAAACCACAATTTCCTATCAAATAACTCATATGTTGCATAACCTGGATCAAATATTAGTCTTCAAACTCTCCACGCGCTTCAATATTTGTTTCATTTTCCTTAAGAATTTGATTAATTCTTGCTTGGTTAAAATGGAAGAGCACGTAAACTTAGCAGCTCAAAGTGAAACATTCAACTGAATGCAACTATCAGAAGGCTTAAGCAGAAGGATTTTTTTCTTTAAAAAAGTATAAATAAAGATCAGAATCTCCAAGAACTTAGAAGTGGAAAGTACGCAATGCAGTACTTTTATTGGGATACAGAAGAAAACGACAATAGCGGGTGGCTTAAGAACATCATTAAATTATCCTACTCAACTTGTAAGGTTATGTAAGTGTCTTTAAAGAAGTAGCTGAGTGCTTCTTTGTTGTTTCCTTTAAAGATTCTGCATGAAGAAATTTAAATAAATGCAGCAAAAGACGCATTTTAGTAAACACAACAGTGGAGTTCATCTGTGGCAATCTTTTTGCAGTAATTGGCCAACACGCCAATGTCTCTACTCCTATAAATAATCCATAAAATTATTAGCAAAAATAAATGCATTTATATTTATTACATTTGGAAATTCTTATTACATTTGTGGAGTTATATAAACAAACACTTTTACATTCTACATCCAAGTTTAGCATTGTGATTGAGCTGATTCTAAACAGAGAGAGCCTCTCTCTAAGAGCCAATACTAAAAATTACCAATTAAGATTAAAAATCTCACCAGTTATTTTCATTGCCAAAAAGTAAAGGCCTGGATTCAGAGATATGCCAACCAAAGAAGCATATGCAAGCTTCCTTTTCAACCTCTCTTCTTTATATATTCTGAGGCTTATCTTTTCCATTTGAAGAGCTCAGGCAGAAGAAGGGAGCATCTTGAAAACTGGATGGAGGAATCTTTTATTTCTGCAGTACCCCATTTTCAAGGATCCCTTCATTTCCCTTCTCCTCTCCCTCATCCATGTAACCCAGTTATATCAGCTTGGAGTGTTTGGAAACATGGAAACATTCGTAGTATCTGACTGGCAAAATTCCCACTTCTACTTACTCTGCTAAACCGCTGGAGTTTTAGCAAAAGGGAGGCGGGAAATGGATCTAAGAACTGAGCAAAATTCAATTCAATTCAGCAGAAGTTCCAGACAGAACTGAATTCTTCACCCATCTTTTAGTCATCAGGAAACTATTCTAGTCTGAAACTTGCTGTCTTCATTGCTAGTCCTCATCCCATTTCTATTCTCTCCCCAGTGATTGCCAGGCATCTGAATTCTTCTCTGGGTAATGGGTGACAAACTTAACAAACACTCTGTGTTGTCAAATTAAGAGAGAAAACATGAATTTAGTACCATAGAGTTCATGATGACCTAACCCTGTCTTACTCAAAGACTCAAACTCAAGGCCCGAGGGCCGGATCTGGCCTGTGGGGTGCTTAGATCTGGCCCATGGGGTTGCCCTGGAAAAAATGAAGAACCAGCCTGCGGTGCCTCTGCCAGCAAAAATGGAGTTCGGGAGGGAAAACGGAGTTCAGGAGGGCCGCATGCATGCATGTAGGGCATGCAAGTGGATTGGGCCCTCAATGATATTGTTAAGTGCTGACTCCAACTCCTCAGCAGGGTTTTATAGAAAGTTGCTTCTAGTACCTTCTAAACAGAGCTGCTAATGGAATTGTCACACCAGGCTACTCCCTGGCTAAGGGTGGGGTTGAATCTTGCTTTTCCCAGTCTTAATCTAAATCTTATGCACTATAGCACATTAATTTGAATGTCCCCGGGAGGGCCATGCGTGGGCTGCAGAACATCGAGCTGGCCATGCCCACCCTGGCCATGCCCCCCGAGCCATGCTCCACCCCCCGAGGTCAAACACAACTCTGATGTGGCCCTCAATGAAATCGAGTTTGACATCCACCGCTGCACTACAGGGAGTAAACCAGAAATATGCATTAGCTTTTAGAATGTTAATCTAATTCACTTTATTTGATTGTTGGTTTTCAGCAAAAATTTAAAATCTGATATGGACAGCATTTCTCTCACAAAGTCAGTGATCTGTTGCTTTGCATATTACAGAGAAAAATTGTCACAGCTTCCTCTAAACAATTCTAAGAACTGTACTTTGTCCCCATTGTAGAGGACTTTTAGAAATTTCCTTAATTTCCTCATCTCACTAGATGTTCCAGGTGTTTTTGAGGAAATAAAAGGCCATTAAGGAAAACATATGAGAAGGACTTTCCAATACTTTAGGATTAAGGGCAAGAGACAGTCCCTGCCTTCTTCAACTGAGAATGCCTCTAGTAGTTGTGCTGGAAAGCTAGAAAATACAACCAAGCACCGTTAAGAGGTCATTATCGGGCTTACACAGTGGCAATAGACATTGTGGCAAAGGATCCATTCTTCTCTTTACCAGTCGCATCTGTGGATCACTACCTGGTGACTCTGTTCAAAGACAAAGTCACCTACTAGGATTTTGGAAGCCAACACTATAAAACAGCCTCTGTATGGAGATGCAGATGATCCCAACCCTGCTGGCTTTCAAGAAAGTGGTAAAAATCTGGCTTTTCCCTCAGCCTCTGGGGCCAGGATGTTGATGGAGCTGGAATGGAGCGGCTGGTAAATGAATGAATATTTGATTGGAGTCTCAACGTATTTAGAACCTTGGTGTCACAAAATCCACTTGGCTTCCTCTGTAAGTGGAAAATGGATAACAATCTAGCAACTGAATTATACATTATAACTTTGGGAGTTACAAGTTATACACCAACTTTATACTAACTGGTATAAAATATAAACGGATACAGTGAAGCAGAAGTCCCAATGTGGCTTCCATGAACATGAATACATCCAGCAATCCCTCCCTTGCTGTTGTCCAGGTTCCAATGGTTCCTTATTTTATTTTGGTAAAGATATGTTTAAATAAAGAGGAATTATAACTATGGGGAGATAGTGTGCTGCAAAGTGTGTCATTAAGAATAAGTGCATTTCCAATGATGCCTTTGTGCAAGACCATCTGTAGTAAACCAAGGTTCCGTCAAAATGTGTTGCAATGTCACAAGGCAAACTGCAACCTTTAGAGACTTGGGTATAAATACCAGGAGGCTACAGAGATGCCAGAGCAATTGCCACCATTTGTGTTCCCCTAAATTGGTCTCTTGAGGTTCCACATTCCCACTATGCCAACCATTTTGTGCAAGTATCCAAAAGAGCTGCTCAACATTCCAAATCTGGATCCAGAGATTAGGGTTTCCTTCATTAAAGACTAATCCTCAATGTGTTTACTTGGCATTAAGTCCAATTAAGGGAAATAGAGATTTCTTCCAAATAGGTCCAAATTGTCCCATTTCTCAGAAGGCAAAGTTATGAGAGTGCAAATTCAAAGGTCTCAGTGAAGCAAAGGAGGGAAAAACACCTGTTATTAACATCTGATTTTGAATGATTGAATATTTTTAATTTTTAACTTTAACATTTTAATTTTATGTACTGTTTTATATTCTGATATTTCATTATATACCACCCAGAGTTCCTCTTTAAGGGAGAGAGGGGTGGTTCAAAAATGTGAAAAACAAAGAAATAAAATGTATGAGTTCATTTTTTCCACACATACATACCCATTTGCTTGCTTGAGTACAATGCAGCTAGATGAGAGAGATAGAGATGAGAGAAGAGATGAGAGAAAGAGATTGTGTGTGCGTGTGTATGTCTGTGCTTGTGTGTATGAAGTCCATTCTATTCAATACAACTTGCTCCTCAGGTAACTGTACAAAGGATCATCCACCTTATGTTCATGAAAGACATAACTGTTACACCATAGGAATTTTACACATTTGATGTTTCTCTTCTACAGGAGAAATATTGGCCTATGATGCTTTATCCATCTTATCTTCATCCACCATAGGTTCCGCACTGCTATAGCACAAATTAATGGTAAATCAGGCCTCTAGAAGGAATTCCCCTAGTTTTCCTCACTTGAGGCCTTTGGCTGTAGAGGACAAACACTTTCCACAGTTCATATTCATTCATTTCAGGGGCAGACCACAAACTTTTTGGTTTATCTCAACAGGAAAAGGTTTATCAACAGCTTTATCTCAACAGGAAATCAAAAGACTGGCAGTTCCTGCCTGATACAGTAACAATTCACAAACTCTGCGATTAAAAAACAACACACACATTGATTTCTTAACATACCGATATCTGAATTATTAGAAATGAAGTAAACCCAGCCACATTCCAGATTCCTGCAGCAAGAAATGCTGCTAATCACTTGCAGGAAATTACTGGCTGAATCAGAAATTGTTAACCACATTCAAATCGCATGGTTGTCAGTACTCAATTCTGTAAGAATGACATGCCTAGCAGTTTGGCGTGAGACACGGCGGGGGAAAAGCCTCCAGTCATGTGAAAAACCATTTTAAACCTCCTCTATGTTGTCTGTCACCCAATATTCCAATTTAGTAAACTCTAAAGCAGATGGGCCCTAGATCTTTAACCCAGGTGCCATATCATAGGCTTATGGTCAGCAATAGAAGCTGGGCTAAAGGTATCCAAGATAGCATCCATTATTCTCAGTTTATACTACATGGCCAATCAGAAATTTTGGGTCAAATTGACAGAAGTTAAAAGGCCTCTGATCTCCCCCCTCCCCCCTTTAACAGCTCTCTCAACTGCCAAGCAGTGATGGGTTGCCCCCGGTTCACACTGGTTCTATAGAACCGGTAGTAAAACCGGCGGGAGGCTCCACCCACTGACCCCGATGTCATCAAAATGCTTCTGCGCTTGGGTAGAAGAGCGCACATGCGCACGGGTGAAGCAAGCGCACACGCACGGCCCCGCTATGAACTAGTAGTAAAGGTAAGTAGAACCCACCCCTGCTGCCGACCAGCCTCAGAATAAATATACAATCCTAACGCTTAGATCAGTATCTCATTGACTCAAAGAATGGAATCCCCCCAGTATACAGGGACACACCAGAGTTGGAATCTACATATCTGAGGGTGATCTTCCTTTCTCAATTTCACATACAGCTCAGGATCGAAGCTCAAATCAAAAACATCCTGAACTGCACACCTGCACAGGAAGGACCCACGTTAAAACCAGCATGTACACAAACCACACCCCTGAGCTCCCACCAAGGACCAGTCCCACCCTGTAAAACCAAGTTTCTGAACCCCAGTTCCTCTGTAATCTCTTTGTTCTTGGGAATAAAATGAATCTCCTTTTTCACAGTATGTCTGGATTTCATTTTTGATTTGTTCTTGCATCAACCCAATTCTTGGAAACCCCAAATTATTCTTCTAACAAAATGAAAAAAACAGTTCAGAATAGAAAGCTCTGGACTTCTGAAGAGTGACCCTGGTAGAAGTGTCATGCTTGACCGATGTCCAGTAAGTCTGATTCCTAGTGCCAGTTCTGAAGAACTTCTAGATGAATCCTCACAATGTTTTTGAGCATTTTGAGATCAGAAACATGTGACATTTATATGTAAAAAGCACATGTAAAAATTGGCAACATGAACCTGCACAGTAATCAGGTTACAATGCCTCATTTTATGAATCAAGTTTTTTAAAAAAAACTTGCCTGGGCAGAAGTACTTTAATTGAAAGACGTCTTACAAATGGATGTATAGAATGGCAGCTTTAAACGTGCCTCGTTTTCAACTGATCTTATAATTTTCATTTATTTCTAAGAAATTACAATTCTTCGTAAGAAATTGTATTCTTGAAATTATTTCTCAAGAAGTCAAAGTCCCATTTTTGAGGAAAAATATTCCTTCCACTATAAATAACTTCCTTGCAATGCTAACCCAAAAGGAGAAAGCAAGATCATGACAGTGCATTATTACACTTCTCCTAAAATAACTGCGAATTAATACTTAACTCAGAACTCAAAACAGTACTTCATATATCACATTATAAAGTAAAGTGAAGTTCAGCCCATCTGACCTGTGTTCAATTTATTAATTTCCCTCTTTTACTATAAAGCATAATCTATTCAAGGCAATTTAGAAAAAGTAAAGTAAGACAACAACACTGAATAAAAGCAGCACTGAAGATAGAACGTGCAACAATAAAAAAAGAAGCACACTAAAGTATTTTCAGAAGCTTATCAAAACAATGCTATAGTTATCCTGATCGAGTAGGGATCTCTCTTTGAGGACTCTGTTCCATAGTCTTATGCAGTCACAAAGTCATTTGCTCTGATGGGGAAAGGAGAAAGGAAGTTTCATACACAAGAATAAAAATTAAAGGTGTTAAAATGAGAAGCCAGAGCTTTTTTTGATAGCCTGAATGTTTAGAGAATTTGTCAACCTTGGCAACTTTAAGATGCGTGGATTTCAACTCCCAGAATTCCGCAGCCAATTGCTGTGTGTCAAGTCTGCACATCTTAAAATTGCCAAGGTTGAGAAACACTGGTTTATGGTCGAGGTTAGTACCTTGAAACTGAATCAGGAAGCAAATTGATAGTCAGCGCAGATTGGCAAACAAAAATTCTGAATCTGAATTATCTGCACTTCAGAACCACCTTAAAAGTAGCCCCACCTGTAACAGTAATCCGTCTTGGAAACGTTTAGCACATGGAAGGCTCAGTCAAAGTTTGCCTTCTTCTAGAATGGGACTATGATTGTGTGAGAGGATGGCCAAAGTCCACCTGTGACCATTCCAAACTGAATGGTCTGCGTGCCGTCGTTGAGCCCCATCATCTTCCAGAGACCAAGTCAGCTGCCTTGATGGAAGGCCAGCTATCAACTCAGTGTTCAGTTCCATGGAATTGGCTGGTGCTGGACCAATGGTGATAGTATTGCCATATGGATCGTCTATGCCTCCTGTATTTCCATCAATACTGCTGGTGTCTTAGTTCCAGAGGGATCAAGATATTCCTTCTTGAGTTGTAAGCAGCAGAAGACCTTCTGAGAGGTTATTGGCCTGACAGGAGCGTGGCCTGGATCATAACTCAGATCCAAGGGGACTTGAGCCCCACCTTGGGCCCTTTCCAGCACAAGGAGGCACCAGGTCATGTAACTTGACCTTTACAGAGTCATAGTTACCTCCCCAAAAGTGGAAGTAAACATAATTGTGTGTGTACCTTTCTGCACGGTAAGAGTTGAAACTGATATGTATTACATAAGGACACAGTGGAGGCAATTTGTTTGTCAGAGAACAAAGAAGTGGTAAGAATGGCTGGGTTTGTGTATGAGACTGCTGAGGAAGAGAAGGAACAAAATGTGGAAGTAAAAAGGTATGAGGAGAGAAGAGTGTGTTTGCAAGCATGTACACGTGATGTGAGACAGAGGCCACTAGGATGTCCATAGGGTGTGGTCAGAAAAGTAAAAATGCATCTGGGGTGTGTGTGTGTGAGAGAGAGAGAGAGAGAGAGAACACATAAAAAAGGCAGCACCTCTATGATTTGCATTTTGACTTTTCTTTAGGCATGTGCTCCAAAGATCCCTGGAGGTCACCAATGCCGTGAAGCTAGAGGAGGAGAGGCAAACTTGGAGGGAACTTCAGTAGGGAGGGCTCCAGCAGCAACAGAAGTGCCCAGCTCTTCTTCCCTTGAATGAAGGACACCAGCTAGGAGGGATTCAGAAATCTCAATGAAGAGTTACCTCATGGTGAAAGGAAGGAAGGGAGTGTGCACAGACAGGGGTCAGATGAGCTGTGCAAATTCCAAAGAAAACTGAATGAAGGGCAAGGGAGCCGCTGAAGAGAGGCCCTGGAGGGTGCAAGGGGCTCTGGGGAGATGGAGGCAGAGGAGGATAATAAAACTCTGAAGTTTAACAGTGGTATAAAGCAGGAAAGAAAAAGGGAGCAGGAAACAGAAAAGATGAAGTGGAATTGGATGGAGACAGACACCCTTAAGGATAATGAAGTGTGTGATTTTACAGTTAAAAAAACCAGAAGCCTAACTACAAGAATGAAGCTATAAACAGGAAATAGAGTAAGAAACTGAACTTTAGAAACTGTTGCCAATATCATAGTAATATAAAGCAAAGGACAGATGAATAGAAAATGAAAACTTCAGAAACACAGAGGAGAATAAATTTGTGCAAATAGAGAGCAAGGTAAAACTGGAACAAATCAAAATGCACATTCCGATTTGTGTTTCTTTCATACACGTTTTTGTAATAAAACATTATTTTTTAGTAGAAGCGAAATGTGTCCTGTCAGATCTGTAACATGCCTAAAATGATCCTGTGACAGATGGACCACAAGTTGTAGACAACTCTCCTGCTCCTCACTTTTTCCTTGGTTTCTCATATCAGTGATCAAGGAGATCTTAAGCTTAATTTTACTATTTACTTTTATTAATACTATCCGGTATTAATTCTACAAACCCTAAATCTTTTTTGTTCCAACTCCTTTTCTCCTTTCCAATCAATAATACATTTCATTCCAGATTTTATAGTATTCTGTCTCATTTCTGTTTTTGAGTTCTAGTGTCAGCCTGTCCATTTCTGCACATATCAAAATCTTCCTTATTATTTCTTCTTCCCGGGGAGATTTCTTCCTTTTTCCAGTATTGTGCATAAACCAACCTTACTGCTGTTATCACATGAAGCATTAAGTATATCGATTCTTTCCTATGATTCCCTTTTATGATTCCTAGTAGGAATAATTCTGGTTTTAGGTCTATGTTTTGTTCTAATATCTCCTCTAGCCATGCCTGAATTTGGTGCCAGAACTCCCTAGTAAAAATATAGTAAATGAAGACAAGGGATATGTATATAAGAACAAAGTAGCAATGTATGTTAAATAGTAATTGTATTTGTCTTTATGGAAAGAATATGTATGGATATGTTAAGACCAGGAGAGTCACACTGTGTCCAATGTTTTTAATGTTTATTAAATAAAAAACTTATATATATATATATATATATATATATATAAAAGAAGCTTAATTTTATCAGTTCAAACAAGATGATGCTTTCCTGGGACCAGCCATGCATTCCAGTGCCTCTCTCTTCTCATCTGCTCTTGATTATTTGAATTAAATTGGCTAATGATTCAGACTTGGCTCCCTTATATGGATTTTTTCCCTAACACTGGTCAATGGTCCTTTCTCCAAGCTGTCAACCAGTTGTAGCTCCATCCAAAACAGATGATATTCTTCCATAAACTTGAAAACTTCAGCAAACTATATTTTCTGGACAGTTGGCACTTTTGCTTTTATTCAGTTCCAAATAGGAGCTATAGATTTCTACTGCCTTCCCAGGACTGCATATTGAGGACATCTTGGTCCAATCTCCAAATAAGCATCTCCAGGTTGATACACAGATATCTAAATAGGAATAACCACTAATCTCTCTCAAATCTCTAAGGTCAACATAACTAGGCTGCAAAAAAACCCAAAAAAACCAACCCGACCATAAGTTGGCAAGAAAGAAATACGTTGTGGAGTCCTTGCTGTTCTCTGATCCTGTTTTCTTGATACACTAAACCAAGGGTGTCAAACTCAATTTCACTGAGGGCCGCATCAGGGTTGCAGTTGACCTCGGGAGGGGGGGGCTGGGATGGGGGAGTAGCCTGGATGGGGCATAGTCAGGGTGGCCGTGGCCAGCTTGATGTCGCTCATGTCAGGGAGGTGCCTGTGGTGGCCCGGGGTGGGTGGGGGCTGGGAGGATCCATTGTCTCCAGTGGAGGAAGGAGAGACAAGGGCAAGCGCCAAACCCTTGTCCACCAGAGGAGTCCTGCCATTTCTCTCAGGCCATGCGGAGGACCCCCGGAAGATGTTGCAGGCTGCCTGGAGCCCTGGGCAGTGGAGGTCAAGTACCCAGTCGGCCCTCAAGCTCCCAGGGCATGGGACCAGTGGTGGGTTGCTCCCGGTTCGCACCGGTTCGCAAGAACCGGTAGTAAAAATTTGTAGTAGTTCGGAGAACCGGTAATAACATTGGCTGGCCATGCCCCCGAACAGGTCCCTGGCTCGGTCACCGCTCACTTACCCCGCCCACCTCATCAGAGGCTTTTTTAAAAAAACTTTTAAAAGCATTTTTTCTACAACCTCTTCGGCCGAAAAAATGCTTTTAAAAGTAAAAAAAAAAAGCCTCTGATGATCACGCGGCTCAGCTGGGATCGTCAGAGGCTTTTAAAAGCATTTTTTTCTGCAACCTGTTAAGGTTGTAGAAAAAACGCTTTTAAAAGTAAAAAAAAAAGTTGGCCATGCCCATCCAGTCACATTACCCCCCACCAAGCCACGCCCACAAAATAAGCCACGCCCACAGAAGCAGTAGTAAAAAAATTTAGAACCCACCCCTGATGGGGACCCCACAGCCCAGCCTTGCTTCCCCAAGGGGGCTCCCGGTTGCACTTACCTTCTCCTCGAGGCTGCTGCTGCTGTGCTCGCTCTCCTTGACCAGGTTGCTCACGGTGTGTGCAGGAGGGCAAAGTGTGTGGGTCAGAGGGAGGCCCACTCCCTCTCCTTGTGAGGAGACAAAGTAACCAAACCTCAGCAATAGGATGGGAGACCATGAGGAGAGGTCAGGAAGAGGGAGCAAGGGGATGGCGAAAAGGCAACAGGGCTGCTGGTGGCCAAGTGCTAAGGCAGAACTTCCCTCAGACCCTCCTCCCTCCCTCTCATTATAATCTCCCTCTCTTCCTTTTTTTCCCTTTTCTTCTTTTTTCTTCCCTCTTCATTCTTCTTTCTTTCTTCTTCCTTCCTATCTTTCCTTTTTTCCCCCTTCCTTGCTCTCTTCCCCTCTTTCCTTCTTTTTCTTTGTCTTTCCTCTTTCCCTTTCTCCTTTCCTGTCCCTTCTTGGATGCTCAAATGCAAAAGGGGAAACATTTCTCGATGCCTCCTTACCTCGTGACCAAATGCCACTTCTGCTAGTACTTTGTGGCCACTTAAAAGACTGAGAACAAAGCAGGCTCAGTTTATGCCGGGCTTGCATTTAGTCGGGGCGTCCACAGACAACAGTACCGCAGAACTGTCAAAATGGTGGCTGTGATAGTTGATAGAGCTCCTCTGTTTTTTATGTGCAACACCTTTAGCATTTAGGAAGAGAGCTAAATTAGTTGCTATTCTCTTAATACATAATCCTTAAAAGGGCTCTTCTGTAGGGATCCTGCATGGTCTAATTCAGAGGTCCCCAACCTTTTTGGCACCAGGGATCAATTTCATGGAAGACAATTTTTCCATGGACAGGATGTATGTGTGTGTGTCTGTGTGTCAGAGGTGTATTTCAGCAGGTTCTGTCCAATTCTGGAGAACCGGTATCAGAAATTTTGAGCAGTTCAGAGAACCGGTAATAAAAATTCTGACTGGCCCCGCCCCCATCTATTCTCTGCCTCCCAGGTCCCAGCTGATCGGGAGGAAATGGGGATTTTGCAGTAACCTTCTCCTGGATTGGGGAGGACTGGAGATTTTACAGTATCCTTCCCCTGCCACTCCCGCCACGCCACGCCCACCAAGCCATGCCATGCCCACCAAGCCACATCCACAGAACCGATAGTAAAAATTTTTTAAACCTATCACTGGTGTGTGTGTGTGTGTGTGTTTGTGTGTGACTGAGACTGAGACAAGTGTAGAGTTTGGGAAAGAGGCACAAGCAGAAGTGGTAAATTAAATAGCGGGTGGGTCACGCACAGACTAAAATAAGTGTGTGATTCTGACTTAAGGATTGCCACCAGATAATTTTGCTCCAGAAGAAAATCAGAATAAACACACAGGGGAGACTTCACTAGAAAGGGCTTTGTTTTGCTCCAGGAGAAAATCAGAATAAAGACATGGAAAAGTCTTCACAGAAAGAGGGTTTTTTTCTTCTGCTCTGGAAGAAAATTAGAAGACACAGAGAAATCTTCACTGGAAGAGGCCCTTTGCTTCTGCTCCAGAATAAAACCCCAATCAAAGACCCAGTGAAGCAGAAAGAAGGTGAAGACCTGCACTTTTCAATGGTTCAGCACAGTGTTTCCCTTCCAGATTAGACCTGTGACTTTCTACTTCTAAGGAAGTGGGAAGGAAGGTGGGGGAGAAGAGACAATTCTAACTCAGCCTTCCAGCAAAACAATCCGAAGACCCAGCATGCTGGGGAAGTCCTGAGAAAACCATTGAAAAAGAAAGGGTTGAAAAGGGCTGAGAAAATCATTGGAAAAGAAAAGATACCCTTGGAGGCACAGCATTTAAGAGGGGAGAGGTAGTTTCTCTCCTCCCCCATTCCAAGCCAGGTTGGCACACGCTTGGATTGCAAACTTGGAAAGCTGCAGGAAGAAAGGAGCATGCCATGAACCTTGTTGGGGTGCCAGGAGGGGGAGAGGAGGAAAGTGAGGCAAAAAAGGAGAAGAGACAGCAGGAGGAAGTGCTGAGAAAACCATTTAAAAAACCAAACCAACTCAGCATAGCACAACGCCTCTTTGGAAAGTAACCCAAAGCATGCAGTCACTTCAGTTTGCAAAGGCTTGGACCAGGCAGTGAAAGTCCTTTAAATAAACACACACATACACACACAAACACACACACCAAACCAAACTATGAAAAGCAGGCAGGATGTTGCCAAACCACATGAGGCATCCTCAAGCATCAAAACAAAAGCAAAAAACTCCAGCTGAAGTGCAATGGAGCCCATCCGTCTTTAAGAGGCGCAAAACAAGAGTGGGATTCCCTTGGAGATGCAGCAATTAAGGTGAAAGGTAGCTTCTCCCTGCCCCTATTTGCACTCTGAGAAAAAGACATCCATACACGCACATACCTTGGTGGGGTCCCCCTCCAACGAGGCTTTGTGGGAGCCCCCAGTTACAAGTTGGGCTGCAGCGTGCTTGTCTTGCAAACTTGGAGAGGTGCATGAAGGGAGTGTGAGCCCAGTTGGGGTCCCGAGAGAGGAAGAGGAAAAAAGTGAGGAAGAAGAGGAGGAGGAAGAAGAAGAGGTAGCTGGAGGAAGAGGAAGCAGGACCAGGAAGAGGAGGAGGAGGCAAAAGCAGACATAGCAGAAAGAGCAACACTGCCCCTGGCCCCGAAGCCCTTGTGGGCGCCGGCCTCACTGTCTGAGGGCAGGAACAAAGCCTTCAACTAAATGAAGCCCTCGCACCCATGTTCAGCTCACCGTGCTGGGGGAGGAATGAGACCCCATTGTCCTGCAGGGTGTGTGCAAATAGAGCACTTGAAAATGGAGCGATCTTTGAGGGCAATCCCACTGCTGCACCTTTGATTTCTTCAGCTCGCATGGAGCTGGAGCACCAAAGCTGCTGGTGGCAGCAGGAGCCATCTGAGCAGCCATGATCCCCCCTCCCCAGCCAGCCAACCCAACCTACTCCCTGGCTGGTTGGCCAGCCAGCACAAATCCTCATCACTCTCCTCCTTCCTGCTCAAGCAGTGGCGGGCTCCGCGGGACAACGGGTCTCATTTCTCTCCCGGCGCAGAAAGCTCTGGCAGGCTGGATGCAGGTGTGAGGGCTTTGCTCATTTGAAGGCTTCATTCCTGCCCTCAAACAGTAAGGCCGGCGCACGTGAGCAAGCAGCCCACCTGGGCCATGAACAGCATTGGTTCCTGCATCTGGGTCTTAGATACGACCCACCTGGAGCCAGTGAGAGACACCGCCCTGCTGCCTTGGTCCTGCCCCATGTGTGTGCACACAGGAGGCAGCGAGCATGCGAGCACTGGTATCCTGGGTGAAAGAGAAGCACTCAGAATGCCATCAGCCTGTGGGGCAAGATGGTTTCTGGGAACGTGAGGCCCTGCACACACTCACTGCCTCCTATGCGTGCGCCTAGGGGGTGGGGCAGAGGAGACCCCCTTGCCAGCTCCAGAGCGGTTCTGTGGATCTAAGGGTGGCTGTGTTCCAGCCCGGATGGCCACCACCAGGTTGTAGATTGGCGCCCAGTCAGTCTCAGCCGGGCTGAGAGGCCATGGGCCACTCCTTCACTGTTTCCAGAGCAGCCCTATGGGCCAGATCTAACCATATTGTGGGCCAGATCTGGCCCGCGGGCCTTGAGTTTGACACCCCTGCACTAAACAGTATTTATCGAACAGCAACTTAATGATGTGTAGACATAACTGGCTGGCGAATTCTGGGAGCTGATGTCCAAACATCTTAAAGTTGCCAAATTTGAAAAAACACTGTATTAAATATATCTTTTTCTTACAAACTAGCAGCTATCTAGGTTTTCCAATCCAGTTACAGTAGTTTTGTTCTAGTTTATACAGGTATATAGCAGCGGTGAAATCCATGTACCTTCGCTACTGGTTTGGGAACGGGAGCATGCAGGAGCGTACATGCTATGCACGTGCACGCCTCTTCTCCGCAGAGGGTAAAAAATGGGACTTAATGATGTCCTGGCAGGTCGGCGGAGCCTCCCGCCGCTGGTGCTACCAGTTCGCGTGAGCCAGACAGATCTGTCCGGATTTCACCACTGGTATATAGCAATAGCAATAGTACTATTGCTATTGCCCCCATGGTGCTTTACAGCTCTCTCTGGGCAGTTAACAATGTCAGCGTATTGCCCCCATCAATCTGGGTTATTATTTTACTGACCTTGGAAGGATGGAAGGCTGAGTCAACCATGAGCCTGTCAGGATCAAACTCCAGGTTGTGGGCAGAGTAAACCTGCAATACCGCACTCTAACCACTGTGCCACCATTAATCTTAATTCTTTTTAAACAGGAAGCAGTCATACTTCATTTTGCATTAAACAAGTTTTGAATCAAATTAGGATGTTTGCTGGTTACCTAAGTTACCGGTTCACAAAAGTTGGTCAAAGATGGATAATTTTCACAATGCACAGATCCATCTGAGAGTTTCACACAATGTTGGTGGTGCTACCCTGTGCTTTAGTATTATGACTAAGAGAGGAAATATGAATATAGGAGCAAAGGCAGGATATTTAGCTGAGGCACGCCAGTAATTGCTGGATTAACAAACAATTCAGGTATATCTAATCACAACTATATGCAAACTTCAGCTGCCCTAATAGGTGCAGGGTGCTGGACTCTAGAAAAGCAATAGCACCGCCTGGTGTGCAATAGATATAAAGCATCTTACAAAGGCCAATCAAGGTTGTCTTGCACAGATCATATTTACATAAATCATAGGATTAAAAAGATGCTTGGAGGTCTTCTTGTCCTACCTTCAAATAATAATCTGTGGGAGGCTGCTAATTTCTCCCTGTTTTCTTCCTTACCAACTATAGTTTCCTTGGGCTTTCTGCTTTGACATAATGTCACAATTTATGTCATAATTTGTACAGGGAAACGTTGCAGTCTGTGTACACCTTTGAACTCATTGTTATACCCTCAGGCCCAAACTTAAATGAAATTAGATATACTAATACATTTTGAATGTGGGCCCAATTAAATGACGTCAATGAGATTTTTACTTGGATGTCAATGTTGCCTGGATTATCCAAAATTGTGAGAATCAGATCTGAGTTTTTATATGTTATAACTGAGACAACATGGGTCTTTCTTGAATTGTCTGCTCTTTCAGTCAGAAAATTGTTGTCCTACAATCTGGGGGGACAAGGCTCTTTTTTGGGCCTGCTATTTGAATTGGCAAAAATAGAGCCAGTCAATTCTAAAACATTTCATTCTTTGGTAAAGTGACTAAATTAGTGGACCAGCAAAATGCAGCAGTCATAGTATACTTGGATTTCAGTAAGGCATTTGACAAAGTAGACCACAACCTATTTCTTGGTTAGCTAAAAAAATATATGCAATAGACCAGTGGTTCTCAACTTGTGGGTCGGGACCCCTTTGGGGGTCAAACGACCCTTTCACAGGGGTCGCCTAAGACCATCCGAAAACACATATTTTCAATGGTCTTAGGAATAATTTTATGGTTGGGGGGGTCACCACAACATGAGGAACTGTATTAAAGGGTCGCGGCATTAGGAAGGTTGAGACCCACTGCGATAGACATTATTACTACCAGATGGATTTATAACTAGCTGACAAACTGCACTCAATGTGTAGTCCTTAATAGAACCACATGGAGGGAAGTATGATGTGGGGTACCCCACAGTTCCGTTTTAGGTTACATACTCTTCAACATCTTCATAAATGATTTAGATGAAGGAATAGGAAGGAAACTCATCTAATTTGTAGATGACACTAAACTTACAGGAATAGCAACACCCCAGAAGCAACACCCTACTCAAGATCCAGATGGATCTCTACAGACTTGAACACTTGGTTCTATCTAAGAAAATGAAGTGCAATGCAGAAAAAAGTAAGGTTTTACACTTAGACAAGAAAAAAAAACAAATGTACAGGTACAGATTAGGTAAAAACTTGGCTCTATAGCAGTATCTCTGAGAGGGATCGTAGAGTCTTAGTGGGCAGTCATTTAAATTTGAGCCAGCAGTATGTGGCAGCAGACAAAAAAGCCAATCTAATCCTAGATTGCGTTAACAGAGGGATAAAATCAAGATCATGTGAAGTATTAGTTCCACTTTATAAAGCTTTAGTAAGACCACACTTAGAATACTGCATGCAGTTTTGGTCACCATATTATAAAAAAGATATTGAGACTCTGGAAAAAGTGCAAAAATGATGTTTAGGTAGCTGGAGGCTAAAACATATGAAGAAGGTTGCAGGAATTGGGTATGTCTAGTCTAGTGAAAAGAAGAACTAGGGGTAACAACAGCAGTGTTCCAATATTTGAGGGGCTGCCACAAAGAGGGGATCAACGTATTTTTCAAAGCACCGGAAGACAAGAAAAGAAACAATAAATGGAAACTAATCAAGGAGAGAAGCAACCCAGAACTAGGGAAAATTTCGTAACAGTGAGAACAATTAACCAGTGGAACAGCTTGCCTTCAGAAGTTGTAGGTGCTCCATCACTGAAGACTTCCAAGAAGACACTGGACAGCCACTTGTCTGGAATGATACAGGGTCTCATGCTTGAGCAGGGGCTGGACTAGAAGACCTCCAAGGTCCCTTTCCAACTCTGTTATTATGTTAGACTTTGTCACCCCTTACCAAATCAGTTTTTTAAAAAAAATTCTGGGGCCAAGTGAAGAGACAGAAAAATCTTTCACTGGGGAGCTGCTTCCACCTCTTGCTACAAGCCTGGCCGTGGCCGGAGATGCCCTCGACACTTTCCCTCAGGTCGGCTTTGGCCATTGACGCGGGTTTCTCTTCCAGCCCGTTAAAAGAGGGCGAGGCTTCGACCGCAAGGGCGTCGCCGCCTCGACTTAATTTTGTTTTTAACTCCGCTTTGTGAGGCCTTGTAAAGGGAAGATTCTCTCCCTGACCTTTTTAGCCGATTAAAACTCCATTTATTTACGTCCCGCCTTTATTATTTTTTATAAACAACCGAAGGCAACGAACATACGCCTTCCTCCTCCGGTTTCCCCCGCAACAACAACAACAACCCTGTAAGGTGAAACCTGAACGCCTTCGTGCCTTGCTTTAAGTTTGCAACTTTTGCTTAATTTTGCATTTCTGAGCTACGAAGCCCCAAATTGGCGTTTAGCCTATTTAGCTGCATAGCGGCGTCAGATGTAGGGTCTCCTGCTTGGGCAGGGGGTTGGACTCGATGACCTGCAAGGTCCCTTCCAACTCAGTTAATATGCTTTTCCTGTGTGTGTGTGATGTTGTCGTTGTTTGTTGCTGCCCGATCGTGGCTACACTTGAGCACCCTACCACCAAAGGCATCCCAAAAGGGACTGGCGTTGCAAAGAGTTGGGTATAACCACCGAACTTTGCCTTTTTAAAAAATTATTATTAAATGCAATTTTATCATCTGATCCAGCCGGTTATGGAGCAAACGGATGTTGGCTGGCATGAATGATACATAAACCATAGTCCAAGCGTCCTGGCCCAAGGCCAAACGAGGAGGTCTCTTACGGTAACATTTGCAGTCCTGATCTGATATTCTTTACCCCAAGGACTCTTCCCTCAGGATTGCATAGTATGGTCGCTAATCAACCCGACACGGGTGATTCCCCCCCCCCCCCCCCCCCCCCCCCCCGTGGTTGTTAGTTGCAACTCGTTAGTCGTTGTTATTGCAAAGTGCATACCGTAGCAGGGGATCCTTCTCTGAGCTGGATCGTGTCCCCCGCCCCGCGTCCTCCCCACCCTTTCCTGCCTCGCTGGCTATTTCCACAACTGCTTCTAATTGTCTTCGCTCTTTTTGAACGCCCATTACAAACTCCGAGCAATCTGTTCGTCCGCCGCGGTGAGCGAATTGTGCCCGGAAGTGTTTTTGCGACCTAAGCTAACTTGGTTCCGAGCGAGCGAAGATCACCTGAAAAAAAAGGTAAAATATGGGAAAGTTTAGACCAGAGGTCTTCAAACTTGGCAGTTTTAAGACTTGTGGACTTCAAACTCCCAGAATTCTCCAGCCGGATGAATTCTGGGAGTTGAAGTCCACAAGTCTTAAAGCGGCCAAGTTTGAGGATCCCTGGTTTAGACTAAGGCAAGGTGTCCAAGCATGGCAACTTTTAAGACCTGTGGACTTCAACTCCCAGAAATCCCC
>WNWU01000002.1:7642511-7732766 GCA_012654045.1 Ptyas mucosa
GCATGGCAACTTTTAAGACCTGTGGACTTCAACTCCCAGAAATCCCCAGCCGGGGATTTCTGGGAGTTGAAGTCCACAGGTCTTAAAAGTTGCCATGCTTGGACACCCCCGGAGTAAGGAAAAGCCAAGAAGGGAGAGGAGTTGGGAAGCATGGTCTCTCTTCGCTGCTTGTGCACGATCGGGGCTTGGGCAGAGCAGCGGCGTAACGTGCCGCGGTGGTTGGCACGCACTGGGCATCGGTAAGACTGTGGGACTACAACTCCCATCATTCTCCCGCTTGGATACTCGACACCGCGTGGGCGGGCACGTGCGTCGCCCGCGTGAGTTTGTGGTGTCTTGACTTTTGCGAACCGCAGCGCCCAGGCTGAGCCTCTCGACAAAGGAAGGACATCCCCCCCCCACCTCTATTCGCCTGTCTCGGCAATTGTGGTTTGTAAACGACGTTTTGTCATTTTAGTTATGTAGTAGGAAGTAGGAGTACCATAGCTGGGCTGCAGATGCCTCCACCGCCACTAAAGATAGCAAGAACCGAGTTTCTATAGTTTTCGGTTAGGTTTTATGATTCCTTTGTATCCTTTGACCTGGGATTTTTGCAGCCCGGATCTGACAGCCCTCATAACAAATCCAGCCTATTGTTGGCAACCATAGTTAAAGGCACAACAAAACTATCCATTCCCCACACTCTGGTTTCTTCAAGATATAGGATAGCATTATTAGGGGTAAAATGTTTGGGAGATTGTTAACTGCGATTGCAATGTCTTCTTCTCTCCTTTTAGATCAAAATGGGATTCATCTTTTCAAAGTCTGTCAATGAGAGCCTGCAGAATCAGAAGGAATTCATGCTTATGAATTCTCGACTTCAGGTGGGGGTTTGTTTTTTTTTGGCATTATAGAACTTGGTAACAATGTGAAGATTTTAGAAATGCTGTGTGATCCTGTTCTCTCTTCCATTTTTTTAAAAAAATTCTTTTTAGAGTTAGGGCCAACTCTTCAAAATATAGTAATAGGAAAATAAAAGATCAAATAAGGTGCCCATGTCACTTTATATTGTCTAAGGCTAAGGGGGAGATAGTTGGTATATTTCATTTGGTAATAAGACTATATCCAATTGACAGCTACTATAACATATTTTTATTTATTTTATCATATTTAAGAATTACCCATCTCCCTTACAGAGGGAGGCTTTTAATAGCTGAATCCTATATCTGTCTATTCATAAGTAGGTCTCATTGAGCTCCAGTTATTATTTTATGCAATATAGAGTTATACTATATTGTTGACTCAGCCTTCCATCCTTCCGAGGTGGGTAAAATGAGGACCCAGATTGTTGGGGGCAATATGCTGACTCTGTAAACCGCTTAGAGAGGGCTGTAAAAGCACTGTGAAGCTGTATATAAGTCTAAGTGCTATTGCTATTATTCTATTTAGAAATCAATTATTGATTTCAATGTTATGGCACTCCCACATAACACCGCTCCTGCGCGAGCTGCACTGGCTCCCAGTGGTCTTCCGGGTGCGCTTCAAGGTGTTGGTCACCACCTTTAAAGCGCTCCATGGCATAGGGCCTAGTTATCTTCGAGACCGCCTTCTGCCACCGACGACCTCCCATCGACCCATGCGCTCCCACAGAGAGGGCCTCCTCGGGGTGCCATCAGCCAAACAATGCAGGCTGGTGACCCCCAGGGGGAGGGCCTTCTCTGTGGGGGCCCCTACCCTCTGGAATCAGCTGCCCCCAGAGATAAGGAGAATCCAAGACCTCCGTGCCTTCCGCCGTGCCCTTAAAACTTTCCTCTTCCAACAAGCCGGGCTGGCCTAACAAATCCTTTTAGATGATTTTAAATTGGTTCGTCTTTTTAAAATCTTGGCCAACTGAGATATTCCTTTTAATTGTTCTTAATGTTTGTATTATGTGTTTTTACTTGGCTGTACACCGTCCTGAGTCCCCAGGGAGAAGGGCGGTATATAAATTCGAAATAAAATAAAATAAAAATAAAATGTAACTATGCCCAGGTAAGTAGATACTGTATTCTAACATTTGTTTCCTATGTGTAACAATTTTACAGGAGGACATGATTTTGTGCCGTTTGCCACTCACAATATAAATCATACATTTCTCTGTCAACAAACAGATCCTAAACTTCAGTTGTCTGCTTCCTAAGTACAAGGGTGCGAGTGAGGTGTAGGCTTAATTGGTCATCAGTGATCATGGTTTAAGAGTTGTGGTTGCCTCCTCTTCTGACACCAACCTCAGTCTTGTTTCTTCAAGTGTGCAAAATCTCCTATGCTTCCCTACTTGCTACCAAAAAGGTGGGTTCACATGACCAATATTGAGCGTGATCAGAGGTGTACAGGTAGTCCTCGACTTACGACCACAATTGACCCTAACATTTCTGTTGCTAAGTGAGACAGTTGTTAAGTGAGTTTCGCCCCATTTTACAACCTCTCGTGCCACAGTTGTTAAGTGAACCACTGCAGTTGTCAAATTAGTAACACGGTGGTTAAGTGAATCTGGCTTCCCCATTGACTTTGCTTGTCAGAAAGTCAGAAAAGGGGGATCACATGACCTTGCGACACAGCAACTGTCAAAAATATGGGTCAGTTGCCAAGCATTTGAATTTAGATCATGTGACCAAGGGATGCTGCAGTGGTCAAGTGTGAAAAACAGTCATAAGTCACTTTTCTTTGTGCCGTTGCAACTTTGAACGGTCACTAAATGAACGGTTGTAAGTCAAGGACTACTTGTGTTCAGAAGGGTTGGTAAGCATGGATGTGCCCCTTTTCTCTGGCCATTAGCCATCTTCCGCTGAGCCCATTTTTCTGACATTATTTCAATTTTCCACTTGCACTTTGTTTCTTGCATTCCTTTCACACTCTTTACCTAGCTCCTCATTGTTTTCAGTACCAAACTCTATTCAAGCTTCCCAAAAGGCAGAACAAAATTGCATGTATTTATAGGCAGAAGAGAAAGTGTGTGTGTGTGGGGGGGGGGGGGGGATTTCTGATGATTCATTTTTATGGACTTCTCCACTTATATCTTTATATTAAGCCACAGCTTTCCCTCATTGTGGTGTCCTGAAAAATAATGAGGGGTATTGAACTGGGCTTTGTGGCTTGTTTGCCAGTTTCTCTCTTTTTGCCACTTTCAATCACTCCCATCCCCAGGAAAGAGAGAGGTGGTTCTTCAGCAGCTCTTCCTTGATTGGCTTTGGAGGAGTTAAACCAGGGGTGAAATGTAAAATTTGTTACTACCGGTTCTGTGGGCGTGGCTTGGTGGGTGGGTGGGTAATGTGACTGGGTGGGCGTGGCCAACTTTTTTTATTTTTTTTAACTTTTCAAAGCATTTTTTCTGCAAATGCAAAAAAATGCTTTGAAAAGCCTCTGCCGATCAGGAACACAGCTGGGATTGTCAGAGCCTTTTCAAAGCATTTTGTAAACCACCTCTTCCCCAGAAGAGATTGCAGAAAAAAATGCTTTGAAAAGCCTCTGAGATCCCAGCTGAGCCATGTGATCATCAGAGGCTTTTTTTTTTTACTTTTAAAAGTATTTTTTTTTGGTGGAAGAAGTTGTAGAAAAAATGCTTTTAAAAGTAAAAAAAAAACCCCTCTGATGATCGTGTGGCTCAGCTGGGCATGGGGGGGGGGAGGGGGCGCAGGGATTTTTGCTACCGGTTCTCTGAACCACCCGCCGCCATCGCTACTGGATTGGGCGATCCAGTCTGAACCGGGAGCATTTCACCCCTGAATTAAATGGTTGCGCAGCATGGCAACATTTGTCTATGTCTTCACTAGATCTATTACTGTCCTGGTGCCTTCAGGTGTCTAATAATAGGCTGTCCTTGTACCTTTTATTACTGTTATGTCTCATTGTTTTACACAGTGGGGAGGCTGTGGGAAGAACGGACGGACAAGTGAGTTCTGAAGTCAGACCTTCCATATCTGCTTAGTGACTTGATTTTTTTCTGTGCTAGCTGATGATATGATAAAAAGAAACTAAAAAGCCAGAGAAGCAGTGGTGGGATTCAAAAATCTTTACTACCGGTTCTGTAGGCGTGGCATGGCTTGGTGGGCATGGCAGGGGAAGGATATTGTAAAATCTCCATTCCCACCCCACTCCAGGGGAAGGTTACTGCAAAATCCCCATTTCCTTCCAATCAGCTGGGACTCGAGAGGCAGAGAATAGATGGGGGCAGGGCCAGTCAGAGGTGGCATTTACTGGTTCTCTGAACTACTCAAAATTTCCGCTACCGGTTCTCCAGAATTGGTTAGAACCTGCTGAATACCACCTCTGCAGAGAAGCCAGTCACCTTGATCATAATACTTATCAGAACATTACCATTTGGCAATAAGACAGACCCAACAGAGGCAGGATAGGCACTGACAACAGGATCAACAAATTTATTCCAGGTTTGTTTTTCTGCCAGGTTTAATGAATAAGTACATAGCTCTTTAACTCCAGAGTGGGGTGAAAAAGAAAAAGAAAAAAAAGACAGATAGACAGGGACTGAGACTTTTCAGGGCCATGTAGCACTTTATCATGTATCTAGAATTTGTTGCTTGTTTAGAAGTCTGTAGTAGGGAGAGTTCTAGAGCATTGATATATACAGGTAGTCCTCGACTTATGACCACAATGGAGCCCAGGACAACAAAAACAAAAATTCTCCTGTTAAGTGGGACATTTGTTAAGTGAGCTTTCCCCCATTTTACGACCTTTCCTGCCACAGTTGTTAAGTGAATCACTGCAGTTGATAAGTTGGTAACCTGGTTGTTAAGTGAATCTGGTTTCCCCATTGACTTTGCTTGTTAGAAGGTCACAACAGGGGGATCACATGACCCCAGGACACAGCAAGGGTCATAAATATGAACCAGTTGCCAAGCAGCTGAATTTTGATCACGACCATCAGGATGCTGTAATAGTTGTAAGTGTGAAAAATGTCATAAGTCTCTTTTTTCAGTGTCATTGTAACTTTGAACGGTCACTAAGTGAACTGTTGTAAGCCGAGGACTACCTGTATCTAATAAACTGAATTGTAACAGCAGGGTACAGCACTGTAACTATCATTGCATGCTAAAGCACTGATTTGAAACTATTTTGAGATCTAAATGGTGATATATTAAAGTATCATTTGGACTCTGATGCAGGAAATAAAACATGTTGATAATATAATAGAAATACAGATAGTCCTTGACTTAGCAGCCGTAATTGAATGTATGCATAATTATGGCTGTAAATCATGAGGGTTATTAAGCAGGTTATCCCATGACCACACCTAGTTTTGTGACTTTCTTTGCGGGGGGTGGTTAAACAATTACTGTGGTCATTAAAAGAAGCCATTGTTTACTGTGGGCGTTTTTTGCTGGAAACCAGGAATAAATGCAGTTTTCTAACAAAAAGATTGCAAATTTTGATCATGTGACCATGGGACGAGAGTGCCAAAATGCAGTCACATGACCATGGGGATGGGACAGCCATCAGTACTTTGAATCTGGGTTGCAGGTGACTTTTTCCAAGATCCATTGTAACTTTAAACAGTTGCTAAGGGATTGGTTGTAAGTCAAAGAGTACCTGTACTTAATAGTCTCCTGTTTTGGAGTATTTGAACCTTGTAGCAGTAATTACATTGACTTGACACCTAGCTATTAACCTTATTTGACATCAGACGGTGACACTGGTAATTTTGAATGATCGAGAATTATGATGTGACACTTTAACATTTTCTGAGGAAATAACAATATTAGGTTTTCTGTTCATAAAATCTTGAAGCTGACTAGCTGTTAAAAAATTAACAACGTTGGAAGAAATTTGATTGCACTATCACTTTTCAGTTTTCTTTACTGATTCATAAATTAAGAGATAACGAATTACACATGGGGAATCCATGACAATATAATGAATTGTGTCTGGTTTTAAGGGCTACACTAAAGATACCTTTCACTAGGCCAAGTGTCATCAAATTTGCAGATAGTTCTGTAAATATTTTTAAATAAAAATGTTGCATTCTGACAAATAGAAGTTGTCATAATATTGAGACCTTGCACCATTTTCCTGTCTCTTTTGTCAGAAGCTGATGGGACAGCCTCATTTTTCTAAGTCCAAAATAAATAAGAGATGAATATTTATCTAGTAATTTGAACAAGTGTATGATATTTTACAATCCAACAAATAGTTTAAGATAATAATTCTTTATCCTGAAATTATGAAAATAGGTACCAAATATATAAAGCTGAAAACATTGTTATTCTGTATTACTGAAATGTATAAGTAAAATCTTTTTTTCTTTTTTACATTCAGCTAGAAAGGCAACTTTTGATGCAAAATCAAATGCGTGAGAGACAGATGGCCATGCAGATTGCGGGCACAAGGGAGTTTCTCAAGTATTTTGGATCATTTTATGGCCTTACAACTGTGGGTCTAACAATTGGGTATGCAGTTTTTTTCCCCCTTAAATAGTAAATGAGAAGCAGATTTTATTATTTTTACTCTCGTTCTTTCAGTTTTTAAAGGATACATTTAAAATAAAACATTAACTAATAAATAAATATAACTGATTGTATATTCTAGTCTAGAGGTGTACATGAAATGAAAAAGGTGCTTTGGTCCAGGCACAGACAAGCTATGGTGTATTAGGGATTACAATCACATTAGTGATTATCTCCCTTTTCTGTTCTTTTCAAATAAGAAATGCTACATCACATAAGGAAGAGTCCTTCACAATACTGGTTTATAGTGTATTATGGCAGAATATGCATGCAGCCTGTCACTCCAACTTGGTTTCTCCTGATAGCAAAAGAAACTAAGCAACCTGAGTTGGCTTAATATTAGACCTGAATTGGCATTTCTGATTTATATCTCCAGCTGTGATCTCCATTGGAGCCAACCTAGTTCTATTCTTAGTTTAGCAATAATGGTCTATGAAAAGAGAGATAAACAAAGGTTCCCGATTTGCATTTTTTTGGTTGACTTCTGACAACTAGTCCTTGCAGGATTTTGGACATGGTTTGCCATTGCCTTCTTCCTAGGATTGAGAGAAAGCAACTGCCTAAAATCACTGAGCTAGCTCTGTGCCTAAGGCAGAACTAGAATTCAGTGTCTCTCAGCTTTTAGCTGCTGCCTTAACCACTACATCAGATTTGCTCTATGAAACAACATCAAAACAACACTTCCTGATTGATTTAACCATTTTCATTTGCTTTTTATTTGCATTTGTTAGGTTTATATCCCACCTTTCCTTCACGAGCTGAAAGCAGTGTACATAGCACTCCAGCCTCCATTTTTGCCCTTTGAGATAGTTTGGTCTGAGTGATTGGTCCAAGTTCACCGAGTGAGCTGCTATAGCTAAGGATGAACTTGAAGTTGACTATTTGCATTCTTAGGCTAACTTCTTAACTGCTATATCACTCTGGTATATCAAGCAATATGGGCTAGTAAGCTTGCTTGCTTAGAGTAAACCACTGGAATGGGAGGAGAGAATTTTCTTATCAATCTTACATTTTAGTGTGTTGAAAACATGTTAGAACAAATATTTATCATAATTATCTTCAGTTAATATAGCCAGAAACAAATTTACAGTAAAGGAGTAAAACAGTGGGAGATTGTTCTGCTGTAGTTTGGTGAACTGAAAAAACCCTTACAATAATCAATTAAGCAAATGTGGGATTTACAGTTAGCACAACAAAATATAACTGTTAGCATAATTGTTAGCAATACTACATTGGTAGCACATTAAAAGAACTGAGTATGTGTGAGATTTGGTTATCCATATTATTTGCATAATTATACCAAATGAAAATATAAACTAAAAGCTACAGAGCTTTATTGCCACAAAACATGTTTAATTTCAGCATTAAGTAATCTTAATATTTTGCATTTAAAGCATATTTCTGGATATTGATTATATTACTTTTTATTGCCTATTTATCTAGTATATAATTTTTTTTCCAATACAGAGCAATAAAAAAGAAGAAACCTCAACTCTTTATTCCAGTTATACCTCTGAGCTTTATACTTGCCTATCAGTACGATAAGGGATATGGAACTTTACTACAAAGAATGAAATGTAAGTACTGTAAACTCCTTAACAGAAAGTTAATATCAGTGATTATCTCTGGTCTTACAAAACTGATGCAATATATACATCTTTTTCTTTAGGTGAAGCCGAGAACATAATTGACACAGACTATGCTGTGCTAGAAATGCCAAAAGGACCTATCACTTTTGATGATCTTGAAAAAGCCAGAAGAGCACAAAGCAAACTTTTTATTGAGAAATAAAATAGGTATGTTTATAATCACATTGCTGATTTAAACTCTGACACAAGCATGGTATGTGGGCCTTTTCTGAAACTTCAAAAGTTCATCATCTTGTCCATCAGAAAAGGAATATAAGGGTGCTAAAACCAGATCTTCGTTCTCCGTCCCAAACAAAGAGAGATATATTTATAACTATTTTAATTAGGAGCAGGAACAGACAGTTTCTATTGATGATCACTGACTCAAATTGTATAAGTTGACCAAATAAAGTGAAACTTTTTAAAAAGAAGTATTGCCTGTATATTACCTGCTTTATTAAATAAAACCATGTAATTCAATATGAATTCTATTATTTTTTAAATTATTTTTAAACTACTTTTATTTTTTATTCATTTTATTATCTCATCTTTTAGTGTAGGCTGAACTCGATACCCTTTGTGGGTATCCATCATAATAGACCAGTGATGGCTAACCTTTTTGCCGTTGCATGCTGAAAGCAGGGGGGAGCGGGGGGGGGTCACGGGTGCGGGTGCCCACATCCATAATTCAGTGCGTCCCGCCCTCCCGTGCATGCGCACGTGACCCCCCCACACTTCCCCCTGCTTTTGGCACGCGATGGCATGGTGGGCCCAGTAGACCCATTTTCCCCCTCCCCAGGCTCCCAAGGCTTTCTAGGAGCCTGGGGAGGGCAAAAACAGCCTTCCCCATCCCCCCAGAGGCCTTCCGGAGGCCAGAAACAGCCAGTTTCCTGACTTCCAGTGGGACCGGAAGGCCTGAAAATCAGTTGGCCGGTGCGCGCATGCGTGCTGGAGCTGAGCTAGGGCAACACTCGCGTGCCCACCAATATTGCTCCACGTGCCGCCTGTGGCATCCCTACCATAGGTTCGCCATCATGGTAATAGACCATGAAATACATAGTAATGGCAGAGAATCGAACAGAATAAAGATACTGTTACTAGGAAGAAATCCTACCAACAACCTGTATGAACCTTGTGCACACAGTCAAATCATCTTGCAGCAGGGGTGAAATCCAGCAGGTTCTGACAGGTTCTGGAGAACTGAAAGCGGAAATTTTGAGCAGTTCGGAGAACCGACAAATACCACCTCTGACTGGCCCCAGAGTGGGGTGGGAATGAGGTTTTGCAATATCCTTCCCACAGGAGTAGGGAGGGAATGGGGATTTTGCAGTATCCTTCCCCTGGAGTGGAGTGGGAATGGAGATTTTGCAGTATCCTTTCTCTGCCACACCCACCAAGCCTCGCCCACAGAACTGGTAGTAAAAAAATTAGGATTACACCACTGCCTTGCAGTATTCTCATACAAGGGTGCAGCTGCTTTCTAAACTGATGTTTAAGTTTCCCTTATACTTTTCTAGGACACAGGACAAACAGTAATTTAGAAAAAGAACAGAGTGGTTTGAGAGCTGTTCTGTTGACCTTATGAGTTGATTTAGACATTTGGACATAGATATTTTCATCTGGGGGGAAAAAAAACACCTTTTCAATCTGAAGGTTCTTTTTCATCAGCACATTGTTCTCTTTAAAAAAAGAACTTCCATGAACAATTAATTGAACTGTTAGGTATTTTGGTTCATGAGCATGCAGTCACGACCACAGCGTGTGTGTGTGTGTGAAACACTTGTAACTTTGATGATGGGTTGTAAATAGACTTTTTAAAAGTCCATTGTAACTTAAAATGGTTGTTCAGCAAGCGGTCACATATGAGGGACTGCTTGTACTTGCAGTAATAGACTGGAAGATTATCTGGGATGTCTTTGCTTCCACAGGTAACAACTAGTTTTCCAGTTTTGTTTGTGGTAGGCCACCAGGAGTCACTGGTAGATGTAGTTGCTAGGAATTTGCACAGTCAGCAGCAACAGGCCTGATTATTAGGGGACAGATTACCATTTTTCACCATTTTTCTCAAAGTGTGTTGTGCCTTATTTGATCCTGAGGACATAATATGTACCTATCTGAAGCTTTAGGGGTCAACAGTAACAGTGCAATGGTTTTCATTTATATCTACCTAATATTTGGGTAGGACCTGAATAATTAAATTTCTCATGATTAGTGATAATTTATTCATTTTCTTTCTGGGTACAATATTCAAAAATGTCCTCGTATATTGAATTTCTTATAAGCCGTACAATTATTTGGATTATTTATTTTCCCTAACCAATCCATCATGCAGCATTCGTGGAGTTGTGGTAAACCATTAATACATATTAGCTATCCAGATGAAATAAATCACTCAAAGTTTATGAATTCTGAGTGCATACAGTACAGGTAGTTCTCAATTTATGACCACAATTGAGCCTTGGTAGTACAGTGGTCTAAAGCACCATGTTATTAACACTAGCTGCCTGCAATTATTGCAGGTTCGAATCTCACCAGGCTCAAGGTTGACTCAGCCTTCCATCCTTTCTAAGGTAGGTAAATTGAGGACCCAGTTTGTGGGGGCAATAAGCTGACTTTGTATAAATATACAAAAGTATGAAGGCTATTGCTTAGCGCATTGTAAGCCGCCCTGAGTCTCCAGAGAAGGGCAGGATATAAATCAATTTTTTTTTAAAAAAAGTGAGACATTATTAAGTGAGTTTCGCCCATTTTATTATCTTTCTTGCCATAGTTGTTAAGTGAATCACTACAGTTAGTAGCAGAGTTGTTAAGTGAGTCTGGCTTCCCCATTGGCTTTGCTTGTCAGAAGGCAGCAAAAGGTGATCATCTGATCTTGGGACACTGAAACTGTCATAAATAAGGAGTTGCGAAACATTTGAATTTTGATTATGTGACCATGGGAATGCTGCAATGATCCTAAGTGTGAAAAATGCTCATAAGTTACTGTTTTCAGTAAACCAAGCTCAGAGACTGCCAAGGACTCCACAGAAGTTGCGAACTGTAGATATTTGGCAGGTGTTCCAAAAACAGGGAAAGTTTAACAATGGCCATTCAAGAATGACTCCTTAAGATAGATTTCAGCACACGGACAGCAGCCACCCCCCACATAATCTGGTTCTGAAGAAATATGAGCTGTAATGTGTAAGAATGACATTTGAATTGTTTTCGGAAACACTGATAAACGATGAGGGGGAAAAACAAATCTGAGCTCCTGCGTTCAGATATTGTGACTCTACAAGCATCTAGAAAAGGAACATCAAGCACTCAGTGCAGTGTTCGGATCATCTTCAGAGGTAATCACATCTCAAGCACAGTAATCCAATTTAGTGGTGATCAAAGACGTAGGCAAAGTGAGCAGATGACATCACTGCTGATAAGGTTACAGCTAGAGTAACATTAAGGGAGGAATAGAACATTATGATAGCTTGTAAATTAAAGCTCCTTGGATTGAATAAAAGTATTATTATTTGAAGTTTACCATTTGGAATCACTGCAGGATTGTAGTGTTCTTGGTCTGAACCAGGCAACTGGAACAAGAGGTCAGTGATGGGATCTGTCAACCCCAACATAGCTGGGCGAGATCAAGGAAGCAAGCATAAAGTTCAGGAAGATATTTTTACTGTTACTATGGAATCAAGATAGAATCTTGGAAACTGCAGTAAGAATTTTGAAGTCTAATTTATACTGAATTATTAAACCAGTCTCTTTGAATGACTTGCAATATTCATCCCAGATTTTTCTTCAGCTAGGCCCAACTTCCAGTTATGAGATAAGCTGTCAACTGACTCACCTGCTCCGTCTGAATTGCTGAATTTTCTTTTCCTGCCTCTTTGCAACCACCTAGGGTGGTGTTTCTCAATTTTAACAAATTGAGAGGTACTTCTTAAAACTGCCAAGTTTGAGAAACACTATAGCACCTGCACAGCATGTTTGTTTCAATGTGTAAGAAAGGCTTAAGCACCTGTGAAAAGGCATCTATCAACTCAACAGATTTAGCAGAATGTTTGACCAAACTTTTGATGGATGGCCTGTGTGCTTTGCTTGGACTTTAGGTTCTTTAGTTCCCTGGCTCAGGCACTGGAATTAGATAAGTTCTATTTATTTGCTAAATCTGGCATCGTTAGCATTCTAGCCACTTGTGCCAGTTAGTAACACAAACTGTTTTCCAAATGCAGACATGCAGTGTTCGACCTTCCTTTAATAAATCCTTGACCCATGAATCCTGCACTTACGTAAATTTTACATTAAATAGGATAGGGATTAATTGATAATATTGGTGCTTAAACCTCTGCAAATCATAAGCTTACCAGTAGTTCTTGACTTAACGATCACAGTTGAGACTGGAATCTGTCGTTGAGCCAAATGATTGTTAAGGGACTTATTCACTAAACAAATACTGTACAATCCTTGCATCCCCAGTTGTAATCTCCAGGGACGCTAACAGGAGTTCCAGGTAAGGAATAAAAGGTGCATCGGGAAATCCTGGGAAGTGTCCACAGGGGGAGTGGGGAATACATAATTGGGTTGCAGAAATGGAGCTAAGATCGTCAGGATTCTAGCTCTGTTCCTGCAGCCCACCAATCCATCCACTGGTAGGAAATCCTTTGTTGGATTGCAAGAATGGATTTTAATGCTCCTAATACCCAATGAAGTATTTAAACCCCATCCTCCATCCCAAAGGATGCAGGGGAAATCCTTCCTGGGGCTGGAAATGTCAGAAACGACACAGAGCTGGTAGGAAACCCTTTCACTCAAAAGAGCTGTCCTGCTGGCTGGGAATCCCAATTCCACATGGTTAGCAGTTTTTTGAGACAATTCTCAGAGATGAGACGGAATATTCTTAGGTGGCAGCAGCTTGCAACCTTGAAAGCTGGTAGATTGTAAATGATGATCACATGATCATGCGGTTTGGTGGTGACCAGCCATTAAATGTGAACAGGTTGCCGATGACCCAGTTCGATCATGTGACTTGGAGGGTGGAGAAATGCCTTATGCCTTATGGACTACAAAGTATTTTTTCTGAGGACATAGTAATTTCAAATGGTTGTTAAATGACTAGGTGTTAAGTCTAGGATTAGTCTAGGATTTTGACCCTTGAAATCATGCCCAAAGAACAGGTCAAAATCTTCAGCCCAACAAACTATTGGGAGGCTAAATTCTGCAAATGGGAAGCAGGATATACATTGTTGAAATCTGCCATTTCTTCATGTCTTTCTTCTTTTCTTGCCCTTCAAAGAACATCCATTTGTAGATACTTTTCTGATTGGTTGATTCTTCTATAAAATGCCTGGATAGTCTACACTCTCTCATAGCAAAGATCTGGATCAAGCAAAATAGCTTTAGTTTTGCAAGTGAAGGAAACAAGTCAAAAAGTATGTGGAAAAATAAGAAGAAATGTACAGTTTTAAAAAATATTTAATACTCTGTTATCTTAGTATACATTTAAAGCAAATTATTCTGAATTCTATCATACTGGACCACAGACCAATTAGCAAATAAAAATACAGAAATGTTTTACAAAATACAATCTATTTATATAAAATGGTATAGATTAAAAAAAGTTCTAAAAAGCAGTAGTTGTATTATCACTTTACTCAATGGAGCAGTCTTATCTATGCAGCATTTTTTTTCCTAAAGCAAGTCACAGCAATTATTGGTATCATGGTAAACCATTATGATAAAGTGAATAGCGCTCTGGGAAAGGGGAAAAAAACAGAAGATTTGTGGTATCTTTTCATATTAACACATTTTATTAAAACATATCTGCTTTTGTAGGCTACAGCTCACTTCATCAGAAGCATGGAGTGAGCTTAGCTCAAAGAAGCTAAACGTTTTAATAAAATCTGGTAATTAGAAAGGTGCTACTAGATTCCTCCTGATTTTTGGCTATCATAGACAAAAAAGCTTTCTTTCTACAGTGGAATAGGAAAATAACTGAGAACACTATTGATACACAAATGGTATAATAATGTAATGTTTAAATGATATGTACAAAACTGTTATCACAGAATTACAATTTTTATTTGATTGACTAGTTATTATAGTTTTTGAATTGTGTGCGTGACCAATATTATTCTGAAAGCACAAATGAAATCAAGACCTCATGCATAAGGACAGGAGCCAGACAGATGCAAGAGCTCAGTAAACATAATTTTTTGAGAACCCTCCTCTCTTGAAAGTCTCGTGTCTTTTAAAATCTTGAACCGGAACACTTTTAAAGTAATCTCCAATCCAGCCTGAAAGACTGTATCCAAAAACTTCCTTGAATATGTGGAAATATTTGTGCCAAAAAACAGAATCTGCTTGAATTTCCATTTAAACAGAGCCAAAGTGAATGGAATAAAATGAAAAAGAAATCTGGACAATGTTTTATTTGTGTTTTACAACACAATACTATCATGTTCACTTAGAAATAAATCCAAGCTCAATTTTTTTTTACTTTGTGCAAGCACTTATATGGCTGCAACAATGGACATTCAAAATTGAGTAGGTTTCAAACTCTTAAAGCACTTCAATATTTTTGTTAAATGTTTGGAATTCCTTATATCAGGAAAGTAGAATATTCCAATTCTATTAGATCAAAAAAAAATCACTTGAAAAAAATAATTATGGAAGAACTTTTCTTTGCATTACACAAAATTCCCTGAGTTTTTCTTCCTTTATATGGAATATGAAATCCTCGATCATGTGCAGTTCAAAAACAGACTGATATTGAACCTGATGCCTCGTGTTGCTTTCAACTTGATGCTACGATAATTTGGTTAACCGGGAAATCCCACCACCAAGCATTTACCACAATATTCTACAAAACCAAAATGCAGTTTCTGTACAATAAATTTTATATCAATGTACAAATGTGCAATATATCATCCAAAGCCATTAAAAATATACAGTCAAACTGTCTCTTAAAATACTATTGGAAAAAAATTCAGCCATCAATAACAGGATAACAGACATTTTACAAAATGTTAACTATTTACAATTTCAACCTCCCTGCCCCTTTGTTGCTAACATAATTCCCTACTCTTTAAAATAAAATTAAGGCTTTACCTGAGCAAATTATGGTAGATAGTGGGATGGCTCCTCTCCTCTAATAAAGGGACTTCCTATCACCTCCCACCCAATAGAACTACGATTTGTGCATGGATTCTCCAAAATAGACTGGTCTTGTTCCCTTATCAGCGAGCCAGACTGAGGAAGTTGGCATGTTTGGAAGGGGAGCTTTGCATATATGCCAGGCCTAGTCAGTCCACTTTGATATATATGTTAGTGCTCATAGTGGCACAAACAATTTTAAACTGGCACTCATAGGCTGGACATCTGCATTTTGAGGTACTTGTTTAATCCCATACAAGATTCACATTGCTGTACCTTCTATGCTTGAGGTAGGTAAGTAAACTGACTATAAAGGCTTATAGAATATGGCCACCTACCCTAAATTTTGCTATAAATGCATTTCAAGTTTTAATTTGGCTTCTGTAGCAAAGAGCCACTGCTTCTTTGACCCAAACTTACTCATCCGATATTGGGAAATTGAGTTCAAATTTGCTTAAAAGAAACTTTACATTTCAAAAGCAAGACTTGGTGGTCAAACTATGGAAAAAGGAATTCAATTCACTTGCTTTCCTCTGAATTTTTATGGCCAATCCTTAAGTTAACATAGAGTTTGAAAGCACAAGAGTGCCAGGAACAGCGTACTATTTTGCAAACATGAAGTTGTGCCACTGATACTGACAAGCATGAATCTGCACAGACTAACCCTTATTTCACAATGTAGGCAGTGTAATCGCAACCAACTCCTATTACATGGCTGAAGTCACCTACAGCCAAATGATCCAATAACCCAAGAAAAGATGGGCCATGATTATCCTGGTAACATCACAGGCATACTTCTCTTTTCAGGTGAATGAATCATCCTATAAAAGTTAAAGAAATAACAAGACTAACAAGGATTAAACTGCTACAATATGGTTTCAATCTTTGCACCTTTAGGCGACATAGTTAAGCTTTACAAGTCCACAAACACAAAGGTAGGAAAATAGACAACTATTTGCTTATTTAAAAAGGCAATTTTAATATATTTTCTTTTTAAAAATACTTATCTGTTCCCCTTTCCCCCCCAAAAAATATATATATACAGTGCATTATAGTGCCTCAAGAGGCATATCTGCTTCTTTTGCCGACCCATCATTGGCTCAGATAGGCATACAGTTGCTCAATCAAGTACTAAACCTATGATTTGTTCTCTTCACTGGAGCCATAACGCCTCGACATGGTAAAAACTAGCTAAACTAGCATTAAAAAAAAATGCAAGCCCTTGTGTAAGCCATGAAAAAGCACGCGAAACCATTTTGTTTCCTATAGAAAAGGCAAACAGGAATTCCTGGGGGGCTTTTTGGAATGTAATCCACAGGCACTCAGAATTGCTTTACGAATTCTGGCAGACTAGAGATGTCTTCCTCATTCTGCAAAAGTTTCCTTTTTTGCATGCCACACTGAAAGTCTGGGGATCTTCCACGATATAATGGCAACTCCAAGAACCAGTTGTGCTAGTTTCTCCTCTCATCTTGAGAGCTCTTTGCTTCTCTACCATGTCTTTTTATGTTGAATGCATATTCTCAAAAGAACTGCATAATCATATACAAGAAATACACAATGGGCAAATGAACAAATGAATCTCATCTGCTTATAGGAGAAACAATGGACAAATGGAGACTTTTAAAAAAAGTGTAGAAATCATTTTTTTCTAATCAGTACAAATGATCGAGACCACAGCGTGAATCTGATGTTCGTTGGCATTGCTAAGCTTCAATTCAAGCATTTGTTCCTCTTCAAAGTGATGCCTTTAGGAATGTGCTTTTCTTTAACAGTTGTGCTGAAGCCGAATAGTATACATTCTGCAGGTAATCTACTGTTTAAGAGCACAATTCTATCTGTTTTCTTAGAATAAGTCTCAAGAAATTAATAGGATAGACCCCATGGAATAGATGATATAGGATTGCAGCCTAAATTTTCTTCAGCTGAGAAAAGAAAAATTCTGTAGACCAACTCTCCACCTGTCCATGACTTTTCTTCTTGACATTTTGATCTGTAAATCCGTTTACAGGCGATACTATCCACTGTTTTACTCTTTTAAAAAAGGAATTCCTTTTTCTATCAAAGTGCTTTCCATTGGTGCATTGTGGTAGCATTCCTGATGAAAAAGCTAAAGCAGAGATCTTCACCGTTTGTACGTTCTGATGGGATGATTTCCCCAAAGTCTCCAACTTCAAAGATAGAAAGAAGATGTATGGGAAGGCTGATAGTATGCAACTGCTTAAGGAGCAAAGTACATTTGCTCTGAATGTTTTCATGTCCCTTTGGATCAAGTTCAGGATTTTCATCCACCCAGGCCTTCCCTTATGACATCCACTCTCAAAGCAAGATCCCTAAAAGATGGCCGCTGACTTGCATTGTTATTCCAGCACTCTGACATGATGGCATAAACCTTGATAAGATAAAAACATCAGTATGAGATAACAATAACAATAGCAAAGATATCAATAATAACAATCCAGTGGTGATATTCAGCCGGTTCTGGTTCGGGCGAACCAGTAGTGGCAGCTGCAGGAGGCTCTGCCCACCCGCCCAGACATCATCACGTCCCGTTTTTTATGCTCTGCGCATGCGCAGAAGGCCCTGCGCATGCGCAGAGGTGACACGTGCAAGCATAGCAAGCATGTGTGTGCGCACATTTGCGAACCGGTAGCAAAGGTAGAGGGACGTGATGGCTCAGTGGCTAAGACGCTGAGCTTGTCAATCAAAAGGTCGGCAGTTCAGCAATTCAAATCCCTAGTGCCGCGTAACAGGGTGCGCTCCCATTACTTCTCCCAGCTTCTGCCAACCTAGCAGTTTGAAAGCACGTAAAAAACGCAAGTAGAAAAATAGGGACCACCTTTGGTGGGAAGGTAACAGCGTTCCGTGCGCCTTTGGCGTTTAGTCATGCCGGCCACATGACCAAAGCTCTTCGGCTTTGAAACGGAGATGAGTCGGGAACTACTAGCACATATGTGTAAGGGGAATCTTTACCTTTACCTAGCAAAGGTAAGTGAATACCACCCCTGTAACAATCATTCAGAATCTTAAGGGGCTACTTATTTTATCTCGGATTATTAATAATCTTGGATTATTAATAACCTTGGAACCAAAGACACAGAACATTTTGGTATACTATGTATTAGCTCATATAAAAATCTTCCTCTCTTAGTATTGTATACTAAATCCATCTAATTTGTAGGCATACAATTCCTTGATTAGGCAAGAGCAAGACTGGGGAACTGATTTAGTCTACATCAGGGGTGTCAAACTCAAGGCCTGCAGGTTGGATTCCGCCTGTGGGCTTAGATCTGGCCCATAGAGTCACCATGGAAACTGGGGAGGACCAGCTCACCATGCCTCTACCAGCAAAAACTGAGCTCGGGAGGGCTGCATGTGGCTCTCCCAGACTCTGTTTTTGGCCACAACGGCCTATTGCAGCCCTCAGCCAGTGAACACGGATCTTGGGGGGCTGCAGGAGGCTGTTTCAGCTGAAAACAGAGCTTGGGAGCCCATTTTCACTGGCAGAGTGCTCGGGCCACCAAAGGCACCCCCCAACACGAGTGATGCCAAGCTGGCCACGCCCACCCTGGCCATGCCCACCCCAGCCCTCCAAGGTCAAACACAACCCTGAGGCAGCCTATAATGAAATTGAGTTTGACAGCTCTGGCCTACATGATATATAATTTTAGAGAAAGAGAATAAAATTTAAACTGTTCTGTGGGGAAAGCAGAAATCTATTACTTTCCCCAATTTTCCTTCTATTTTCATCTCCATCTTACCTATTAAATATCTTCTATTGCCAATGAGGCTGGTAATCATAATTCTAAAATACTGAGAAAAAATTCTCATTCCATTGAGCCATGAGGTTGTATCCCTCAAGTAAATTTGGGAATGCTGTGTTATACACTTAAGATCATTTCCTACTTGGAAAAGGAATTTATATATTCTCATTTGAGAATACTTTTATGATATTTTACATTGTGAAGTGAAAACAATCTTATTAAAGTCAATTAGAAAAAAACATTACTTGCTTGCTTTGTTATTATGGTACAATAAGAAAACATTTATGTCCATAATAAATGCCCATTGCTTTCAAAATCCACTGAATTCATTTTCAGAATGACTCTTGTTCAATGAAGCTGGTGGTGGTAGATTTTAAACAAAATATAGGAGGACCTCTAACAGTCAGGAAACTGAAAACAGCCTCAATTCTAGAGGGGATCATTGATTTCACCAACAATTATTACATTTTTAGGCTGCTGCTTTGTTTCTAATTGAAACGGCTAATTAGAAATTAAATTATTTTTGATTTTGTAACACGCCTACTGAGAGGTAAATGCTGATCACAAAATATCAGGTAATCTTCACTTAGCAACCACTCATTCAGTGGCTGTTTGAAGTTACAACAGCACCGAAAAAAGAGGACCTTTGACTATTCCTTGAAGCGGTTGTTGCAGCATCCCTATGGTCATGTGACTGCGATTCAGATGTTTGGCAACCGGCTCACAATTACAATTGTTGCAACTTCCCACAATCACATGATCATCATTTGCAACCCTCCCCTGTTGGCTTCTCACAAGCAAAGTCAATGGAGAGATTGGCAGGAGTTTGCAAGCTGGCTCCCACTGCTTTTTCTCCCAGGGAGACTCTGGGTGGCAGGAGGATCTTAGACACTATAGTGCCCACCCACACCACTGCCCACTGGTCTGATTTGCTGGGATGTGGTTTCAGTGGTGTTAGGAAATGTTTCTGGATTCCTACCTCTTGCCATGTTGCAATCATGTGAGGTCCCTTACCTAATGACCTATGTAGTCCCAGCTTAACAAATAACAAGATCGCCTGAATTTTCCCTACCAATTCTGTGGGCGTGGCTTGGTGGTCATGTGACTGGATTGGCGTGGCTTGGTGGTCATGTGACAATGCGCTTCATGACTGCATCAATTAATAATGGAAAGCCCAGTCACAATTGCTGTTGTAACCTGAGGACTATCTGTGGTCTTATGACAAGTAAATACAAGCCATTTTCTCTCTGATGACACCATCTCTACTAACTGCAGAACTAATTCAGACATTCTCATTACATGCAAGTTCAACCCAATACCTCATCAGGGCATCCATCGGGTCTTGGCAGCCTCCCGTTATTCTTCAAAAGCTCTATCAAATGGAACACAATCATCTGGTTTTGCTTATCGTTTCCAATCATGCGCATGAACTCCTGAAATAAAAATCCCAAACTGAATTGGATTGAGCTGAACAATAATGATAAGGATTATTTATCTTTTCTTTTTTTTTAATCAAATTTGGATTATCAGGGCAAGTAATAAACACAGACGAAACAACAATAAACTTTGGGATGGTGAAAGTTGCAATCACCCAAGGACGCTGTAACCATCATAAATACATACTGGTTGCCAAGTGCCCAAATTATTGATCACATCAGTGGTGAAATTCAAAAATTTCCCCTACCGGTTCTGTGGGTGTGGCTTGGTGGTCATGTGACCAGGAAGACCAACTATCACACTTTACACAAAAATAACACAAAAGCTACACAATTGTGACTTACACACAATGCAAAAGCAGCTAGACTTCACACAAAATGGCCCTGCAACAAGCAGGAATCTCACAGGGTCACAGAGAACTCAAAAACAAACGATCATACTTTACACAAAAATACCGGTTTGGGCAATAGATAGTTAAAAAATGCTTTAAAAAGTAAAAAAAAAGTTCCGACCATCATGCGGCACAGCTGATTGTCACAGCTGAACCTTTTTTAAAAGCATTTTTTTACTACCTATTCGCCCAAACCGGTAGTAAAAAAAATGCTTTAAAAAAGTTTTTTAAAAGTTCAGATGATCAGCTATGCTGTGTGATTGTTGGAACTTTTTTTTTTAACTTTTTAAAGCATTTTTCTACTACCAGTTCAGGCGAACTGTAGCATTTTCACTACCGGTTCGGTTCACCCCTGCCTGGATCACATGGCTATGGAGATGCTGCAACAGTTTTAAGTGTAAGGACTGGCCGCATGTCACTTTTTTCAGTGACATTGTAACTGAACTGTTGCCAAATAAATGGTTGTAAGTTGAGGATCCCTATAATTGCATCTAGCAGTTGCTAGAAGCAGGATCATTGCACTGGTTACACTGAGAAATAAACTCTATTTGGTTCTTCCCACACTTTGAATTTTTTCTATTCAATTTGGTAATTTTATACATGTAATTTTAAGTGTTTGTGTTTTACAAACCTTGCCTTTTCTCTCTCTCTCTCTCATTCTCTTTTTTTCTTGCATTTGTCTTTGGAACACAAGCTAAAACACATTTCTGGCAAGCTGTTTTGGAGATTTTTTTCAACCGAAGAATTGAGAAAAAGTGTGTCAAACAAATAAATAGTATTTTTGCATTATGTGCTTCAGGTGTGATCCTTCAGTGAGTCTCCTGTTATTACTATGTTTGATTCAAGCTACTTTTGGTGGTGTGGCAGAAACAAATAAGGCAATAGAGCATGCTGCCAAGAAACTAATCTTTTAAGCCAAGAAGATAACCACAATATTATACTTCCACATATAAAAATGTAGGCATATATACACATTACTTACCGCTGGAGGGCTTTTATTCTTGTCTATATAAGTGAAGAGTTCATACAAAACCACACCAAAACTCCACATATCTGAGGCCACAGAAAACCTGTTGTCTGTCAAGGATTCCAGAGCATACCTGGCATATAAATTTAATAAATAAATAAATACACCTGCAGGATAAAATGAGAGGACCCAGAAATCTGCAAATGCAAATATTACTTTGAGCATAATCAGGTTAAGTGACTTTTTAATTGAGAAATTTATGGTAGTTAAAAGCCAGAAATCTTATGAAATAATCTATTGTATCCTTCTAGTTTAGAATCTATCACCAATCAGAAACATACCAAAATATAGGACTCTCTCCTGGTTCCTTTACTTTGTAATATTCCTTATCCTGTGGCAAAACTTTCGTCAAGCCAAAGTCTCCAATTTTCACTCTGTTTTCATTCTCCACCAAGATATTTCGTGTTGCCAGATCTCTATGTACGTATCTTTTTGAACCCAGATACTCCATGCCCTATATATAGATGAAATCAAAATTAATTGGTTTAGTGAGTACCAAAGCCTTGGTGGAAGACTTTAATGAGTCATGTAACTTTTTTCTGAACATTGCACATCTTTTTTGCAATAACATCCCATTAAGCTGACCAAGAACAAGGCATTATAAAGCATCAAAAATCATCTTGCATTCTCAGGAGGAAAAAAAATTTTTTTACAAGACACTTTGAACAGGAAGTTTCCTGAAACCGATTATAACTCATCATTTTCTGTTAATTGCCACTAGATGTCTAATTACCACTAGATGTCACTAGATGTCACCGTTAATTACCACTAGATGTCACCGATTATGACGCATCATTTTCTGTTAATTACCACTAGATGTTCATCTTATTAGGCCAGATGAATGAAATGATAAACTCTTTATTCTTAAAATGGTTTCATCATGCCTTGACATGTATACATTACAACTGACTTTTACTATTCTTCACCTTCCATGGCAGAATGCGACTTAGGGGATCTCTAACCCAAACTTGTCTTTCTTTCTTTTAGTTTGTATGACTGTTTTTAGCCAACTAGGAAGCTGATATTAAATATTGGTATGCATTATTTATGTGATTCAGATAAGAGCAGAAAGAATTATTTCTGTTCCAGGATATCTTTCAGTGGAAACAATCCAAGTAAAAGTTTAGATCTTGTATGTAATTGTGACTGCAATACTGCTAAAATTAAATGAGTTTGGGCTTTATGGTTCCTGAAAAAAAAGCCTCTGCGTTTGTGTGTATTTGTGTAAGATATAGCTGCCCATCTTTCAATCAACTGTGATTGGCTCCCAATCAAAGTAAGTGACTTACAACCATTCTGTTAGTGACTGTTAGTGATTTTTGACTATTTTTCTGCACTTCTAACCATTAGAAGGCATCCTCATGGTCCTATGAGCCAAATTAGGGCACTTGGCAACTGGCATATACTGAAAGTTGCACTGTCTTGGGGTCATGTGATCACAATTTGTGTCTTCTCTAGCTGGCTTCTGAAAAGCGAAGGCAAGCTAGATTTGCTTAATGACTGCATGATTGACTTAACAACTGCAGTGATTCACTAAATAACTGTGGCAAGGTCATAAAATGGGGCATAGCTCACATAACAACTTTCTTAGCAATGGAAATTTTGGGCACAATTGTGGTCATAAGTCAAGGACCACCTGCATTAAAAAGCTACTTCAGGAACAAATGAAGTAAAAGTATCACTATCAAGGGCAGGAAAAATCGGTTGATGCCTAGGACAATCCCACTCTATACCTATAATCAGATTACAAACAGCTTTCACTATTATTATTCACTGTTATTACATTATAGAACATTCTCTGGCAGCTACAGAAATGGCTTCCCTCCCCCACCTCATCAGTCAAATGAAGAGGAAACTAGTGCATTCAACTGGTTTTCACTATTAAAAACTAGTATGTGTCAAGAAACAAGATGCAAAGAAAATTTTAAGCAAGAGGAGTCATGACTGTGTTGTAAAAAAAAGATTGATTATAGAAAGGGAATGGATTGATTTTGTGTCACTGATGAGGAAAAAAAAACATTTTCCTACAAGAATATTTCATGACTAGAATTTATGGAAAACAATGAAGACTGTATATGGAGATTCTCAGTCATCCAGGTCATGGTTGTCCCAAAGGTGCTTTTTCAAGAGGCAACTGGACTTTCTGGTTTTTCTTTGAAGACATTTTGCTTCTCATCTAAGAAGCTTCCTTCAGCTCTATACTGAAGAAGCTTCTCGGATGAGAAGCGAAACATCTTTGAAGAAAAAGCGAAAAGTCCAGTTGCCTCTTGAAAAAGCACCTCTGGGACAATGAAAACTGTAATTCAGTTTAATCCCATAGTAGGTTTAGTAGGATTAGTTAATTATTACCTTACATATCTGAGAAGCATACTGTAAGAGTTTCTTATGATCCAACCTGTCCTTGTGTTTCTGGAGATAATCCCGTAAACTGCCATAGGGTAAATATTCCATTATCAACTTCAGATTTCTCCGACCTTTTCAAACAAACATAAATATTTAGAACTATAGTTTAAAGTGATTTCTCCGTATATAGTACTGAAATTCTCCTGCACAAAGCTACTTCTGACATTATGGCCAGCAAACATGTTTCTAAAAAAAGAAGGGAAGAATCGCAATAATTTTCTCCCTTCAGATAGAGGCTTGTTGTAATCCAAAACACCAATGCTGAATGATCCTTAATATATATTAAAGCTTCAGAACATTGCGCTTAAAACTCTAACTCTATACAACTACTCTATGCCAACAAAACAGAAAACAGCAATTAACTGAACCCTGGTTCAATAACTAAAGGCATTATATTATCTGTGTGCTTATCATTCCAAATACATCTTTCAACTCTGAGCCAGCCAAGAGAGTCTGTCTAGATTGCTATTGTTAACAATAACAAGATGCTATTAAGACCAAGTGGCAGGGGGTGTTTGGGTCATCCAGATCTCATGATATTCTATATTTGATCTTGCACTTGTATGTTCAAGAGTGCTAGGTAACCTGAAGAGTCTTTCTGGACTCACCGCTCTGGCTTGTTGTGTAAGTAGGAACTGTGGCAGGGGGGAAATCCAGCAGGTTCTGACGAACCGGTAGTGGAAATTTTGTTCGGAGAACCAGCAAATACCACCTCTGGCTAGCCCCAGAGTGGGGTGGGAATGGAGATTTTATAATGTCCCCCCCCGGAGTGGGGAGGGAATGGGGATTCTGCAGTATCCTTCCCCTGGAGTGGGGTGGAAATGGAGATTTTGCAGTATCCTTCCCCTGCCACTCCCACCAAGCAACACCACACTCAACAAGCAACATCCACAGAACTGGTAGTAAAAAAAATTGGATTTCACCACTGAACTGTGGCCAGGAAGGCCTTTGGAATTTCATCTGCTGGGCTAGTTGTCCTTTCTTGGATCAGACAGTCACTCATGCCCTGGTCACTTCACTGCTGGCCTACTGCAATGTATCCTATGTGAGGCATCCTTGAAGACCATCTACAAGTTTCAACTAGTGTAAAATGCAGCAGCATGGGTAGTGATGGGCATGCCTCAGTATGCCCATTTAACACCTCTGCTTTGTGACCTGCACAGGTTGCTAGCTTGATTCCAGATTCAATTCAAGGTGCTGATTATTACCTATATAGTTCTACATGGCATGGACCTGGGTTCTTGAGGGACTACCTGTCTTCCAGAGTATTTGCCCTGACAATGCAATCCAGCAGAATTGGTGTGCTCCAGTTTCTTCAATTAAATAATGTAATCAATAGGGACTCAGGAAGTTTACCTTCTCTGTAGCTGTGGCTACCCTCTAGAATGAGGTTCCCCCAAGCATCAAATGACCCCCATCCAGCTGGTGTTTTAAAGGCTCTAAGTGAATTCCCTCTGCATTCTTTTTTTCAATCCAGTTAGTTCCTATCATCTTTCTATCTTTTATTCCTTATTTTTATTACTGATTGTATCTTTTAAAAAATGTTTTTAAAAAAATGTTTGTGAGCTGCCCAAAATCATTGGGAGTTGGATGAACACAAGAGAGAGGGAGGGAGGGAGGGAGGGAAGGAATATAACTTTTTATCCTGAACTGACAACAGGACACAAATCTGAGAAAATAAAAGCTACAACTTCTGCTGTTCCCTGGCCAATGAACAAGAAAACAATTGCATTGTGAGCATCACACATGCCTTCAATGAAACAAGTATCTGAAATGAAATTACACCTTTCTCAGGCAGTGAATATAGAGAAACACGCAGCACCTACACATTGCTGAACTATAACTCCTAATAGCCTCAGGCAGCCTGACTAATATGAGCAATAGTGTTTTCCAGTAACATGTGGATGGGCTCAAGATCACCAGTTTGATATGTAGTAGCTTTTGTGACTATTAGATAGATTTGTGATTAAGACATGAAAGAGAGGCCAGTATTATCTAGCTTGGTTTTGAAATACCATTACTTTGCTTCTAGCATCAATCAGCAGATTTAAAAGTAAAGCAAAACAGGTTTTAGGTCTGATAGTAAACTCTTCCAAGCAAATATGAATATGTACAAGAGTTCATCTTTAGAAGTTACAAAGAAATAATTTTGCAATCATTTAAAAGCCACCGCTAAACATAGTCTATTTCATGCAACAGCAACAACAAAAATAAAAACTAACGAAAGCTCCTCATCATGTAAAAAACAAGCTTTCAAATTTTATGAAATATTAAGACACAACAAAGAAAGTAGTAGTTCATTAAAATGCTTCAATACATTAACGACAAATATTATTCCAGGTCACCAGCATGTTGCTTAAGTAGGTAATGAATAATGTGATTAAACGTGCAAGGTACCTGCACTATAGCACACTCCTTTGTACTTGACAATATTGTCGTGTTGCAGAGATTTGAGAATTTCGATTTCTCTTTCGAAATCTCGCAGGTATTCTTCTGTGCTGTGCTGCAGTTTCTTCACAGCTACCACCTCCCCTGTATTATCCTGCAGTGGATCGTATCGACACATTTCCACACTTCCAAAATTACCCTGCAAAATAAAGAAATCGAAGCGTTTTGAAAAATGGAGAGAGCAGCCAGAAAAGCAGGTAGTACTCACTTAGTGACTATTACAACAGACTTCCCTAAGGCTACTTATGATCTAATTCCCGAATACCAACAGATGCACACTCTCCCATGTTCATATGGTCACATTTTGGGCACTTGGCAACCGGCTCTCATTTATGGCCATTTGCAGTGTCTCACAGTTACATGACCATAATTTTTGATATTTTTTGCCAGTTTCCAGTTTACTTCCTGTTTCTGGCAAAAAAAACCCCCGACCATTGAAGAACAACGCATTCATTTAACGACTATGGTGTTTGCGTAACAACCATTCCAAAAAAGGTCATAAAATCAGGAATGCTCATTTGGTGCCCGACAACCATCACAACTTACAGCCATAATTCTGGGCTCAATTATGGTCAAAGGTTGAGTAATACCTGTACTACAAATTGTTCTTTCAGCCTAATGCAAGGATTGAGGCTGATATATGATGTGCTGTGCAATATTCCAGCCATTAACTGGATCTACCAGTTTGCATTAATTCACAGAGTATTCAAATGAAGGAAAACCAAATTATATAAACCAAAGAAGAAAATAATAGGTTATGGCCAAGATAAATACACTCCCAGGGATGGGCAATTATTTTCTCAAGGGCCCACATGAGAAACTGAGACTCTTGTGGAGGGCTGAACCAATAGGGCTGTGGTGTGGAGGTGCGTACGCATGCATGCATGCGCATACGTAAATTGGAAAAAAAAATAGCAGCTACCTTCAAAATAAAAGCAATCCATGTGGGCTGGACAAGGACAGCCAAAGGACTGAATATGGCCTGGAGGCCATAAAATGCCAGTGGCATAGAAATCTATTCACTAAAAAAAATTCTATTCATGAAAGGTAAAATAAAAGTTTCTCCTGTCCAGGTGTCTCCGACTGTAGCTAGGGGCAGTGCTTATCTCCATTTCTTAGTGGAGGGAACCAGCCTTGTCTGAAGACATTTCTGTGTTCATGTGGCAGCATGACTATAGGCTGAAGCGCATGGAACATTACCTTCCCAACGAAGTCTCAACAACCTGGGTCTTGAACATGGGCTGTCAGTTTTCCAGCTAAAGCTCTGTGTCTTTAACTGCTGAGCCATTGCACCCTCAAATTCACAAAAATACATATGCAATATGAATTATACTGATTTATGGACACCTAACATGTTCCAATTCATATACAGTAGTACATAAGTCTGGGGAGGGGGGGGGGAAGGCATATCATTGCAATAAGCTATCCCAGCTTCTTACCTTGCCAAGTTGCTGCAAGAATTTGAGGTGTCTTTCTTCAAAGTAAGTTGGGTCCCGTCCTTCAAAAGCTTCAGAAAATCCAAGAGCACCAATTCTCATATTTGGTAACATATCATTTTCTGTCAATAATTCATAATCTTGAAAAAGGAAAAAAAACCCTCAATTATTTAAATAAGTAATACAGGTTTTACAGGTATTACCTTGTTATAATAAAACAAACACTAAATCCAGTTACAATATCCAAGTTCCAGAGACTGGATGAAATTCCAAGGGAATCCAAGAAAACAGAGAATTCTTTCCTCCATTTTACCTACCTGGCGTAAATAAGCTGTTCAGATCCCGTATAACTGCTCTGAAAGAGGGGCGGAAATCTGCTTCATATTCCATACAATTGTTTATCAGATTTGCCAGTTCTGTCCAATTGGGAGCAGGAAGCTGATGCCTGTCTTCATAAAATTGTAGCTTCTAGACATTGAGACATTATATGGATTATTAATATAATTTTAGATTAATTTTAAAATGCTTTCTACAGCAAGAGAGACAATTGTTTACGTTTCTTAGCATGCAATAAGCACAACACAAAAGTTGTATCCTGGATCTTATACTCAAAGCTCAATTGAAAAGGAGTGTAGGATTTTGTTGTTGCTAATTTCATACTAATTATGTCTATTTAAACTTCTTTCAACAAGATTGTAAAACAGAAGTATTTACTCCCAGTGTTCTGTTACACATTTCCCCCAAATCGTTTTTTCCCCCAAAAAAGCCAATCATTTCAAATAAATCAATAAAACCAAATCTGAATAATGGGTGAAACAGCATAAATTAACCAATTAAAAGATGCTTCATAGAGCATTTATTGGCAGAGTTGGGATGTTTTCCCTGAATCAGTGATATCATAAATGAACTGCTTAAGCCTTTTGAAATTCCAGACAAGATCTAGGAGTACCCCTTTTTCTTCTTCTGAACAGAAAATCACCTTAAAATTATTTAATAAGTCACACTGAATTTTCTTAATATTATTTTAAAACTTAAGTGATAGCAAAAAACTAAGACAAGTTCAACTTAATTAGTACTTGAATGGAAAATGAAAATGAAAGCCTGAGTAGGTGGCTCAGTGGCTAAGACACTGAGCTCGTCGATCAGAAAGGTCGGCAGTTCAAATCCCTAGCACAGGTCTCCTGCGTGAGCAGGGAGTTGGACTAGATGACCTCCAAGGTCCCTTTGAACTCTGTTACTGTTACAAATGGAGAGCCACAGGAAATCCATGGACCGAAGGTTGGACTGAAATTTAAGAAAAGGTCAGATGGAAAGCAAACCGCTTCCATACTGTTACCAAGAAAACACTAAAGGTGCAAGTAACAGAGTTTAACCCAAGGAGGCTTACTTAACACGAAGCATGTCGAAGTCCTTAGTACTTCTCCTACTTAATGAAATCCAACCAGGGGTGGGTTCTACTTACCTTTACTAGTGGTTCACAACAGACTTGCGTGCATGTGCAGAAACTTTTGCGCATGCACAGATCACCAATGATGACGTCCAGGGCAGTGGGCGGGGCCTCCCACCGGTTTTAATACCGGTCTGAACCGGGGGCAACCCACCACTGAATCCAACCCTCCTCTATAAAATGGGGAAGTATTTGTAAGTTCAACAAAATAAAGTTACAAAGAGGAACCTGAGGGAACCAGCCTTTTCAGCAAAATCCTATGGGACTATAAATTTTGTCTGATAGACCAGAAAGGCAGGCATGGAAATCATGCCTGCCAGTATGTCAGAAACTATTTTCTAGACCAGGGGTCTCCAACCTTGGCAACTTTAAGATTTGCGGACTTCAACCCCCAGAGTTCCTCAGCTTGTTGGCTGAGGAACTCTGGGAGTTGAAGTCTGCAAGTCTTAAAGTTGCCAAGGTTGGAGACCCCTGGTCTAGACATTAATGTAAGAGGGAGCCGCAGGAAGAAACTGCACTCAAATGTGAGAGCAACTGGTGTGCATTAGCATCTAGCAAGTTTCAGTATAGAGGGACGGAAATTGCTCAATGCGTCTTACCCTTTGAGAATCCAGTGCATTGAGAGGTTTGTCTCCTCCACTGCAGATTTCCCATAGAGTTGTCCCAAAACTCCACTTGTCTGCCGCCTGGCTCAACTGCTTGGGGTTTTCAATGCATTCTGGGGCCACCCATGGAATCCTCTCCAGAAGAACTGACCATGAGGGGGAAAAAAAGAGTGAACCTTTACCGGGAAGGAATTATTTTAGACTAAAGATTCCTGGAATGTTTTAATTGCTTTCCAATTTTATAAGCTCTTGAAGGGAAGTTAATAAAAGTTAGTAGTCAGTTCTAGTCCTGCCTTGGACATGAAGCTGTCTGGGTGAGCTTGAGCCAGTCACTTTCTCTCAGCCCTAGGAAGGAGACAATGGCAAACCACTTCTGAAAAGCTTTGCCAATAAAACTGAGGGACTTGTCCAGGTGATCTATGAGAATTAGACACGACTGAAAGGAAGAAAAAAAAATAACAAAGCAAAATAAAATAAAATAAAATTTGTTAAGAAAGCAAATGCCTTTGGGTAAGAATGGCATGATTGTTGTATATATGTTAAGTTTATCCACTTCTTTGTTATAAAATATATTTGCTTCTATATATTAGGCACTACTAGTTACAAAGCAAGAACAGCTGTGTAATTCTGCCGGATTTGTACCAACAGATTATGAGCATTCTGACCCTGCAGAAAGTAACTACAATATACTGCAAATAAATACTTTGAGCTTACAGTCTAGGATATTTTTATACTTTTTTCAGCATCGGTATGCAATATCATCTCATAAGAAAGACGTATTTATAAATGCAAGCAATTTTAAACAGCATAATTTGTTAGCAGAATGAGGATTAAAATATGTCCTACAATTGTAGAAAGTTCATCCTGAAAATACAAAGGAAAACAGGAATTCCCTAGAATAAAATAGTCAGTAAAATTGGAGAAAGAAAGACATTTTCATAGTGTGTTCAAATTGGTGAGTCAGAGACTTACTGTCTTTTGGCAAAACTGTAATGCTGATACCAGGATCACTAAGTTTGATAAAAGGAAGGTTCCCAGACTTCCTATCTTCCTCTCTGATAAGCAAGATATTTTTTGCACATACATTCCCATGTATGAGATTTTTATCCTCCTGAAAAAGATAAAGGTGAAGATTTGATTATTCTACTAAATATGTAGTGGTCCGTATTTCACTAACTTTTCAAAGTCAAGCTGTGTTTACTTCAAAACACTATTTAAAAATATTAATCATAAAGAGATTTAAAAGCTGTAATATGGTGTACAGATCTTCTCTAATTCTAATTCAGAGATATGCCACTGTGTTAGGCTTGCTGGTCACATATGGCACTACACAGTATTCAGGATCTTGAGATAGGTGGGATAAAAAGGGAAGGTAGATTAAAACTCTTTCTAACTTCTCCAATTTATCTATTCTCTTTTAATATATTAATGCCCCAGTAACTGAAAGCTCCTATTCTGAGAGTGTCAAACCTCTGGATTCAATCCAGACAGCTACCAACCACTATAGCAGGGATCTCCAAACCTGGAAGCTTCAACACTTCAATTCCAAGAATTCCTCAGCTGGACATATTTGGAGAGCTCTGCACTATAGGAACACGATGATTTTAGAACAGCCTTTCTCCAAAGATTATATATCAATACAGAAACCAGAGAACAAGACATTCTGTAAATGGTTCCTAAACCTTGCCAAAATGGGAATTGCACCATCTAATTTAGCAGGGAGCATGGAAGGTATTTAGGAGACAACTGGTTGCACTTTGTGTTGCACTGCTTAATTAATATGCACTACATCTAAAAAAGCTGTGATTTATTTCCAAATCTCAGTTGACTCTTCTTGCTATAGGCTAAAGGAAAGATTTCAATTCAAGCTTTATATAGTGCATTTATGTAGTGCACTGACGTGAAAATCCTTCACCTGAACATGTGTATAAATGGTGGTGTCAGTGGTGTATAAAGGTTAGAAAAGAGGGGGACAGAAAAAATGACCCTAAAAGTTATAGCTTGGTGAAGTTGACCCAATACACAATTTGCCCTAAAACAAACTAATGCATAGTTTCCAAAAGAGAAATTAACACCATTATCCAATAGCTGGTAGGCCTGCATAACTCCAATTTCTCATCCTAGAAAAAGCAGTTTCCTGTATTTGTTTATCAGCACTATCCAAATTATGAAAAAAATACAAACTCAAATTGCAAATAACTAATATTCCAACAATGAGAAGTTTATGAAAATGGATTACTATAACCAATAGCCTGAAATATCCTGAGTAAACTTAAAAGAATTTTTTACCAATATCAATAAAAACGAAAAAGAACTTACCAAAAAATGCATTGCCATTGCCAGCTGTTTTGCAACTTCTAATTTCCACAAAATATTTATAGAAGTTTTATTTTTCTTCAAGTAAGTATCCAATGATCCAAATTTTACATACTCCTGAACCAGAATATCTGATAAGAAATATATAACAACACAGTGGAATTCAAACAGTAACTTTTAATTACCATACTAGTTAATCTTATATACTGCAGTACACACTGTAAATTACTTAAACTGAAGCTCTCACTCCTAGAATAATTAATGCTAAATAATTCTCGGAAAAGGAACAGATTATAAAGCTGCTTTCATATGCTTTCTGTAAAAATGCCAAAATATGGAACACAACGTCCTCTAGGTAGCCAGACAAAACAACTGCACTCAGGAGCATTATCAAATACAAGTACAGGTAATCCTCAACTTGAAACCACAATTAGGCTCAAAATTTCCATTGCTAAGTAAGGCGGTTCTTAAGCCAGTTATGCCCAATTTTACAACCTTTATGCACCATTGTTAAGCGAATCACTGCAGTTGTTAAATAAACCAGGCAGTTGCTAAGTGAACAGGCTTACCTGTTTACTTTGCTTATTGGAAGCTGGCTGGGAAGGTCACAAATGGCGATCACATGACCCCAGGATGCCGCACCCATCATAAATGCTTGTTGGTTGCCAAGCACCCAAATTGTGATCACATAAATGTGGGGATGCTGCAATGGTCGTAAATGTGAGGACCAGCCATAAGCCACTTTTTTCGATGCCGTTGTAACTTTGAACGGTTGCTAAATGAATGGTTGTATGTTAAGAACTACCTGTACTTAATATGACTGTATGTTATGGAATACATAAAGCACAGTCTTTCATTAATTTCTCAAACTCCATCCTGTCTCTGAAAAGTTGGGGACAGTATTAATAACAATACAAGCTGATGACAAATGTGTGCAAGATTAAATTCAGGGAAGCACCAATTACTTTTTCATCGGTTTAGGATGGTAATCAAATCTTTTCTAGTATTTTGCCAGCTAAGCCACCCGAATTACAGCAAAACGACCTCATTGCCCTCCATTTATTACACATTACTGGAAGATGTGAATTTCCTTTTGCTGACTCACAAGCTAAGCAGAAAATTTTTCCCACAATACCAAATACAAAGCAGCAGATCCAAAAAGTGTTTGATCAAGCATCCTAGATAAGCAAAGGTGAATTACAACTTCAGACCAATTTAGCCACAAGATTCTACTTGCTTATCACATCTTGACATGATAAACGAATATGTTAACTGAAAAGATCCAACCAGATTTCCCCAGATCTTGACTTGGCATGGTTTCACTAAGCTGGTATTAGCTCAAAGATCTCCAACATACAGGCTACACAAGACTCCTTATTCCATACTCAGCAGAAACAACCACAACAGGTATATGAGTTCTGCCATCGTGAATTTGCAATTTCCACTTAATGTTCACTTTGGGTCAATTTCTGGTGCTTCTTTCTACCTTTCCTACGATTTAATGAACTTTTTATCCAATACCCTCTTGCCTTGAAGGCAGGTGGTTTCTCATATAACTGACATTCTGCCCTTAAAAAATCTGGTTGGTGGGACACACAGTTTTATTATCTTCTGGTAAGTCTTAGGAGCTGTCTGTTTCAAGATTTCAGTGTAAGGAACAAAATAATCAGAATATCCAGGTCTGCTGCGATTTTAATACAAGCCATAAAATCTTACTTTTCAAAGTTGTTTTGATGGATAAGAAGATGATTAAGAGATTTTAATAATGGGCTACCATGTGGATATGATGCATAGTTATTATCTTAGACTGTTCAATTTTTTAATGACGCAAAAAGGCATTAAGAAAGCACTTAATCAAAAATAACTTTCACACACATATACACACTTTCAAAACACACAATAGTCATTATATTAGAATTCATTGTTATTTGGTATGATGAGGACTGCGAATTTAAAAATTCTCAAAAGGAGATTGGGCAACTAAAGGGAAAAGCTATCAATGACTACCGATCACAGGTGGCATTCTTTGTATCCAATGATCCACATTTTACATACTCCTGAACCAGAATATCTGATAAGATATAACAACACAGTGGAATTCAAACAGTAACTTTTAATTACCACACTAGTTAACCTTATGTACTGCAGTACACACTGTAAATTACTTAAACTGAAGCTCTCACTCCTAGAATAATTAATGCTAAATAATTCTCGGAAAAGGAACAGATTATAAAGCTGCTTTCATATGCTTTCCATAAAAATGCCAAAATATGGAACACAACGTCTTCTAGGTAGCCAGCTGCTATAGAGAAGGGCTGTTACCAACTTACACTTGTGATCGTATTAGGAAATATGAAATAGAAAGATTCTATTTGGTTCTATTACTAAAGTAAGTGAATGGTTGGTCTGATCCAGCAGGATTCTTATGTATCAATAGAACATTTGCAGTTCAGCCTGGCTATTTTCTTCTGGATGTTTCTGTATTAAATTAGATAACATAATCAGTGCTAGCACTGAGATGTTACCTACTTTGGTATTGGAACATCTGCAAGAAAGCAATGAAGCTCAGAGAGCACCAAGGATTTAACAGCATTTTTCTGTTTTCAAGAAAACGCATAATGGTTTTACACAAATGTGGTTAGTGTAAAACCTTCTCTATTTCATGTTTTTGCCCTTATTCATTATTCAAATACTGTATCTCCACTATAGAAAGAACTTTGGGGGGGGGAAACTCTAATCAGAGTACAAACCATTAACTGGATTACTCACTTTCTTCTCCACAGACACAAACTCCATAATTTAATACTAAATGTTTGTAAGAAAGCTGACTCATCATGCTTGCTGCTTCAAAGAAAGACTACAAGAAAAAGATAACAATAAGAAAGTGAGTCAAAGTAAGAACTGGTTGGAATTAATTCAGTTATATTGTCACACCACTTCATTCCCCATCTTCTGCTACCTCTACTTGTTTCACAATTAATTCTGCAGGACTGGTCTCAGAATTTTTTGTTTCGGAATTCACTTGCCATCATGAACAAGTACTTTAATAATAGATGTTGTGGAATGTGTCAATGGGCTTGGGAAATGAAAGGACGAGGTGCTACCCAGAAACTGCCAGATAACAGAGGTAGAAACCTCCAGGGGCTTAATAGTCAGAGAAAGAAAGGATCCACTGTAATGGTTCAAATGGCAGTGGGAATTTGACTTTGTACTTGCAAACTTGCAAATTTCTGTTAATTAAAATAGAATCAGTTCATCTTGTACTTCCTGTCTGGTTTTATCAGGGAGGACTGACAACAGTGTCATTCACTGGCGAGAGGTAAATTTGTGATGAGCATCTGAATGCTCTTCATATTGGGTCATATACAGAAATAAGATTCAACAAAAGAAAGATGGGAACAATTAATAAATCAGTCATTAGGAAATTGCTTTTGAATTCCAAGGTACAGAATTTTTTTATAGTCAGAGACAAAATTTCATAGAGAACTTTTATCAGCTGTATTATATTATCAAATTCAACACATTTGCTTTCAGAAGGATGGAAAAAGCTAACACAGTTTATCTCCTAACTGTTGATGGTGCAGAATCATCTTAATTCCTATTTGATATAGACATTTAATTAATATCTCTTAAACATTTTCATGGAATAATCAACTTCATAACATCAGAATTTATCAGAATTCTTAGCCAGCAATAAACAACAAACCAGTCTGCACTACCTTGAGAATGACTGGAAGGAGAAGTCTACATTTTTATTTTTCTGAAATCATGATTTCAATTTATTAAAGTACATAGATTAAAGTATATTTATTTAGAGTAGGTGTAATATTTTAGTACAATCTCTAAGCCAACCCCAATTCAGTACTGAAAAGCTGAAATTCTGCAACTTCAGCAACTTAAGGAAATGGAAGTGTATATTTTGTATAAATTATTTCGCTTAAACCATTCATGGGAGAATAAGAAAGAAGAAAAGCTGCCACTCAGATCTATTTTTGTCTCCTGGATATTCAAAATCCTACTGTATATATAAAATGTGAGTAACTTTGCATACTTTTCAACAAAGGAAAATTCATCAGGTTTATTCAACTAAGAAATGGCTATCAACAAATAAATTTGACCTGCATCTTGGTTGTTCCTTTCAGTTGTGATGCTTTTTAATGCTTTGTTTCACTGTATATCATTTCAAACCATTATCATAGCCAGTACTTAAAAAGTAGTGTTTTTTTAATTAATATTAAGAATAGGACTTTTTAAATTAATATACAAACCTCGGAGTAATGTCTGTGTGTTTTATCCAGAACTTTCAGCAAGACTTCAGTCTGGTACAATTTACCATAGTCTCCTACTTCTTTCCTTACTCCTTTGAAAATTTTAGTAAAGGTGCCCTGTCCAAGGCTTTCATTCTACCCAAAAAACAGAAACAAAAAAGCCAAAATTTGAGATTAAAGAAAAAGATTAGTCAAGCATTTCAGGCCACGTGAAAAACAATCAAACATGTAAAAATTTTTTAAAAAAACAAAACACTAATACAAAAAGGTTGCTTTGGAGCAAGGCACTATTGTGCCTTGAGCTGTTTGGAACCAGGCCATGGAAGCGGGTGAGCACATGTGCAATCTATTTGCATGAGTGGTGGGCGCATGTGCCTGCTACTCATGCAAGTGGAGTTGCATGCATGTGGTCTGCCGCCACTCATGCAAGTGGGGGGTGCATTCATGGGTGCACTCACCCACCACTTCTGGAACCATCCCCTCTCCCCTGCCCCCACTAGTCTGCAAAGTCGGAAAGGTTGGGGAACTCTGCTTTGGAGCACAGAGATATTTTTAAATAACAAATTAAATAGCCTCATTTTTTAACACTAAAGAACTATAAACTGAGGGTGGGAAGGGCTGTAACAAGAACAGCTCAAGAACTCACCTTTATCTTAATAAAAGCACAAATCTATCTTAAAAAGGAAATGATAGCACATCCTATCTTAATGAAAGTACTTACATAGTAAACGAAATTCAATTTTCAATGAATAATGAGGGGGAACCTTACATCTTATATTTATTATAATAAACATCCAGCTTTCGGTAAATGCAACAGTGTAGAGATTATTTCCAGTAGCACATACCACTGAGAAAAAGCCCAAGGATATTTAAATTAGTTGAACTTAATTCTACGGTGCTGATAAAACAAGAATACTAATGTATTAATCTTACATAGATAAGATCTTCATTCCGAATTTTGTGAAAAACCATCTGATTGACATTATTATGTCTCTGCAAAGTAGGTGATGTTGGCCTATCAGAATCTCCATTGCTCCTGAAGACAAGAAGGTTGGACTTATCTGGAAGAAGTAGTCAATGGAGTGTTAAATTCACACAACCATATTTTACTCGCTTGTCTTCTAGCCCAATATATAAATGGTTTCCACCAGACAATTATTGTATAAGCTGATAAAGAATATTAAGAAGGTTCTATGGGAGATGGCTCATTTACAAATAAAACATGAAAAACAAGCAAATACAAACCCTTGCATATGTAACTAAAAATGTTAAGACAATATATTACTTTGTTTCACTTTTAACCAAAGGAAAAGCTAAACATGCAATATTCTGCATTCAGCCTATGTAAATTTCTATGTAAATTTACATAGCTTCCTATGTAAATTTTGATTAATAAAACTGGGTAATTGTAGGGTCCTCATTGCATCTCTCGACCTAACTTCCCCTCTGACCTAACAAAACTTGTGACCTAACAAAAATGGGGAAAGCAGCAGCCATGGAATAAAAATACAATTAAGTATCTCCCAAAAGTGCTTTTTTCCAGAGGCAACTGGCCTTTCTTTGAAGAGTTTCACTTCTCATCCAAGAAGCATTTTCAAACTTTCCAGAGCACAGCAGCTCCAAAGCTAAGCTTGTATAACAGTGCACAGAATCCAAACAGATTTTAGAATCCTCTAGTGGAGGATGGAATGTCTTAAACACTTCCTATATTTTAGGGTTAGCAACTTACATTCTTTTTTTTACTACTTCCCTCTTTATCCTAATCCCAATGTATCACAAATACCCAAATATGTGTAAACACAAATATCACTTGTGCCATGCATTCTGGACATTCAGTGGAGCATATAACTTTTATTGCAGGAATGTGGAACTTAATCTGGACTGAGAATGAAATCGTTCCCAAACTCCAAAAGATCCAATTATATCGGTCAGTGGGGTAGGCAAGGTTGCAAAATGGAGCTTCAGTATTTTGAACAGCATCCTTCTACATGGCAAAATGTTCTCTGCAGTGAAGGAGGAAGACAGCAACTGCTCCTCACCCCTCCTTTCCTCTTTATCTACCCTAATCTTATTTTATCTCATCTCATCTCATCTCATCTCATCTCATCTATCTAATCTTGCCTATTAATCCTAGTGCCTGTCTGTCTGTCTCTCTCTCTCTCTCTAATTTGGAGAGCATACCTATGAATATGTATATATGTGCTTATATGAGAACCGTGTTGTTAAAACGTCTGCTCTTTTATTGTTTAACATAGGTCTCTGTATTTTTCTCAAATGACAGCTATTTCTCTACTTCAGTTAGCCACACAATTATTATCATCCTCAACTAATAAAATTCAAATTGCTTACCTTTTGGCTTTGGAGGGCAGCATCTGGTAAACTGGAAAATCATACTATCAGATCGGACAGTTTCTGTACGGTAACAATTCAACAGATCCACAAGGTTGGTAAAACTTTTTCTAGTTCCAGTGAGATTATATTCTCCATTTTCATTTTTTGTTATCAAGCAATGTTTATAATCAATTATGCTGTCTTGCTGCAAAATTTAAGGAAAGTTTTAAAATTATACTTCAATTAAATGCTTTTATTTGTAACTTTAAAAATTTAATCAAATGTCATGATTAATTCTAATTTGGCAATCAGGACCAGGAATATACCTTGTAGCCATATTGGATGGGCAAGTGAAGTTAAAAAATTGAGAGAATAGAAAAGAACAGTTTTTATGGCAAAGGAATGGTTGGGTAGGACATGACTCAATCTAATAACCTAATTCATTACTGGTCCCTTTGTAGCTTTCTAACTTTCACTCATCACACAAACTCTATTACAAACAATGGAATATGTTGGTGGAGGGAACAAAGTTATGTTTTAATTTTACTCTGAATATCCAGCTATCATGACATGAAGTGTAAAATCTGGTCGATTTTATCTGCTCTATAAATGCCATCTAATGCAAGCCTAATTTTGTTTTAATCTGCAACAAAGCTTGCTGGAACAAAGGATTGCCACCGCTCAACACTTCAGCTTTGTTTAATACCAAGGAACCAAACTGTACTGCTAAGAGTTCCTTTAGCATATAAAAAATAAAGTTCTATAGCAAACATTTTGATTTTTTTATAAAGCAAGCTCTGAACTTGAATCATTTTAATTGCTTTGCACTCTGCTTAGAAATATCACAATAGCAATAGACACAAACATTGGCAACATAAGAGGCTAAATATATGAGAATACCAGCAGCATGTTCTTCAAAATTTATAACTAAAGTAAATTGCAGATACTTATGAACAATATACTTTTTTTAACAAATGAAGAAACTTATCATTTCTTGATAAGTTATTCTTGAATAATAAATATTGTGCTTTGTCTTTTGAAGGAAGAACTGAGGCTAATAATCTTTATAAACCATTTCTGAAGTTCCTCTAAGAAGTTCCTGAGACTTCCGGTATCTCTAAGCTGCTGTTCTATTGGCAAATTCACACAAATGGATATAAATCACAACCAAACTCTGAAAATTTAAATATTATTTGGCACTTGAATGAACAGTGAGAGTGAATGGGAAAAAATAATAAAATATTGGTCCAATTTGTTGCCAATTTTCATAACTACATATGCTATTCTCAAAACATAGGTACTGATGTTATTCTGAAAACAAACGATGATTCCCCCCCCCCAAGAGTCAAGAAAAGCAATAGATAAAATATAAATATATCTCCAAAATAAAAGGAACTGAAATCTTGTCTTAAGCATAAGCGAAGCAGTTAGAAATCTGGTTCCTTATTACTAACCTGCACGGCAAAGGTAAGAAAGTATTTATTAAACTCTTTTGGACTGCAACGAAGAACATAATAGCCAGTCTGATTGCCAGCTTTTTTCAATTTACTGATTGCAAAGTCCATGCTGTTTAAAAGAAAAAAGGAGGAGGAAAAACAAAATATTAAAAAGATCCAAGACTTGTGAATTACAGAATATATTGGGATATAGCAGATTTTTCGCAAAAAAGAATCTGTCAGCGAAATGGCAATTCTTCTTCTTCTCCCTTGATTGATCTAAGACTGCTCTTTCCACATTTCTTTTAGTAAATAAAAAATTGTTAAAATCATTTCCCATTTCCTTGATTTGTTCTTTCACCAGCAGAATGCCACCAAATAAAATTTACAACTTGTTACAATGGCAATTGGGACCTGAATATCCAACACTGAGCAATGTGATTGTAGTGCAATGTCAAATTAACTCATTAACAACAGCAATCCAGATGTGTTCCCCTGACCCTGCTGGACTCATGTGAAGCTCCAAAACATCTCAAGAAGTTTACAAATGATTTGGACAAAGGGCAGGTACAGCCTTAGGAACATGGTTTAGCATAGCCATCAGCTGCCTCACAAATGGCCGGACCAAGCGTGTCTCAGAAGCAGTTGCAGGAAAGAGGAAATAGTGAAGGTTAGCTGTGGGATGCACAGTCGGCAGGGCCAGTGACTGCAGCATGACAACGATGGCAAGCACAGTATGGTAAAGGTGACAGGGCCAGCAAGTACAGGGTGGCAAGACTAATTGGCTGCCCAAAATAACAGGGATGGGACGTAGAGTAGGCAGTTGGAAGGAATTAAACATCCCTAAGGTTTTAAGTACGGGCAGGTTACCAAGCGCCCAAATTCTGATCACGTTATTGTGGGGGTGTTACAGTGGCAATTGTTTTGGGGACCATGACATAACCTTGAACCATTGCTGAACGAATGGTTGTCCTTTGAGGGCTATCTTTAATTGAATAGGACAAAATGGGATGGATGCAACAGATATTAAAATAACTAAACATATTTTAATATAAAATGGAGCTTCAAAAGAGGTTTGAAGAAATTTGGCAGGCTATAAAGGACACAATTCAGAGAATTATTCGTCCTCCAGTTAGACAAAAAAGAAATTCTGTGTTCCATCAAAATAATGTGATTTCCTAAAGATGGAGACTAATATCTGACTTTCTCTGACTGACATTGTTATGGTGAACTTTTTCCTATGCAATACTCACTTGATTTCATAATTCATCATTACCTTAACTGGAACATGCTAATATATTAAATTGCACAGAACTGGGACATATTATACATATCTACTCTGGTATATTCTTTTCCTCGTTTTTATGAAAGGAACAAGAAGATGCAGATTCTACCAAGAGTAATTTCTTTTGTTAGCAATTTTCCATATTCCACAACAATCATTCAAATAACTAGTGTGTGTGTGCATAGATAAAAACTTATAAAATCTGAGAGTCTGGATGGAGATATGTATCAATTCAAACAAGTTAAAGTGGATCCAAATAACTGTTACTAATGCTTTGTTCATAGGTGCAAATAAGGGTTGGTTGATACAAATGAACATCTATCTCCCTTCCTCCTTATCTGCAGCACTCAGGACCCCTGGCATTCCAACTTCCATCTGCATGACTCCCTGCTAACTACACTAGTCCCAGACATTTGCTGATTGGCTTTTGCCTTTGAACTTCCTCTATTGCTAGCAGTAACAACAAGAGCAAGAACAAAGCTATTTTAACTTGCTTCCTCGGGTAGAAAGAAGTTTCTTCCTCAATATGATCCACATTGCATCTATAACCATGGAGGCAAGTTGTGTGTACAAGTGAGCACGGCTAATGTACACAGTAATTACTGTGTTCCCAAATGCCTAACCTAGTTTCTGATGCGCCTCTAGTTCAAAATGTTATCCATTCCCAAGATAAATGTTAGAACAAAGTATTGCTTACGAAATTGGCCCATGGCAATTGCTCTGGATATTTTCAAGAACTGAAGGAGGTGCCACCTCTTTACAAAGGTAATGATGAGCATCTGCTGTTAATCTATAATATCCATCGATTAATGATACAAAAGAAAGAGCTTCTTTTAATGAATGAAATTCAGCTTCCTGTAAAAGACAAGGAGAAAAAAATGTGGTAGAGAATGTGAAGCAATAAAATGCAAATTACAAAAAAAAAAGCATACAGTCAATGCTAGGCGCTGAGATGAATAAGCATGAGTTTTCTATCTTAACATTATGTTTTTGAATAATGCTATTTAATTTATTTATTCACTTTATTTGACTGCTGCTCATTCCTGAATACTGTGGGCAGCAATGCAGACACCATAGATGTAATGTAGATTTAAAAAAATACCAATTAAGGGTAATATTTGTGGCTCACTGCAGTATCCTTGAATAACAGAAAAAAGAAAACAGCATCTATATAACATATTCCAACAAAATGGATATCCATACAACTTTATCAAAAAGTGCTTGACCACTCAACCCAATACAGCACAACAACCATCACAAGCCCTAAAAAGCATAACACTACCATACATCAAGAACACCTCAGAAAACAACAGACTACTACAACTACCCAGAATTAGCATAGCATAAAAGCCAACTAAAGCCCTTCAAAACTTCCTAAGTAAACCAAAAGACCCAGCAGCCCCAGAAATCATCTGCAACATACAGTGTAATGACTGCAACAGCCACTAGGTAAGACAAACAGGCAGAAGACTGGTAGAATGTATCAATGAACAGCAACTAGAAGTCGGAAGACATGATGAAAACTCTAATTTCACAACATATGGACAGATGTAACCATAGTTGGGAAACTGACCATTTCCCAAGCCATGTCCAAAACCAAGCCAAGTCCAAAAATGCTATGAAATTACTAGAAGACTGCCACTCTGACAAATTAGCCATCAATAGACACATAGACATAAACAACATCTATGTACTATGCAAAGAGGTAACAAACCCAAAAGGGAATATAAAGACCAAAATACCTCCCCACAGCAATCAGCACCCAGATGAGCACAGATTAACTCCAAGATTAACATCAGAACAACTATCAAGTAAACAATACCCAAGTAAACGGAACTGCCAAACAAGTCAGCAACAAATAGCCTAACCAAAGAACCCTTAAGACTACACCCACCAATACTGATAGGGCAAGCCATTAGAATATAAATTGACAGCAACCCCACTCCTTACTCCTATAATGTTATCTAGTTTGGGTATTGAAATGTCTGCAAGAAAACAACCAGGTTTAGAGAGCACCAGGCGCCTCTAATTTAAAAGAGTGAATGAAGCCCTTCTTCAGATGATTAACCAAGAACTCCTTCAATGTAGCTAACTTGCCTCTTAGTTGGGATTTGAATTTCTGGCTTTATCTGGTGCAAACAATCAAAGTGGCTCCAGGATTTGGGTCAAGTTCCTTTATTGTTGACTCTACTGTACACAAGAATCTTGCCAAACTGTCTGTTTTTCCATGAGAAAGCCAGATAGTGTTTGCCTTCATATGCTTCCTCCCATCTATAAAGTTCAGACTGTCCTTTCAGCCACTGATTCCACCAAAGGTTTCAAGTTAATGGTAAGGTCATACAGACAAGGAGGAAGCAATGAAGTTGCTTCGTCCTCCTTGAAAACCTTAGTAAACCCTGTATGCCTTTTTTGTTTGCAAGGAACAGGATTCAAGAAGGAGAAGAAGCAGCATTAAAGTGGAAAGCTTACAAATGGTGCTTCTAGACATTTCTGAGATGGAAAGAAAAGTTAGTTGCAGTGAGCATTGGATCATGTGTTTGCAGCCAATCAATACCCATCACAATGGGAATGTGTAAGGAAGCTATAAAACAGAGTTGCAAGAATTCTTCGAAATCAGCCAAGTCTCATCTATTGTGACCTAATTATATTGTACTGTAGTGTATTTCAGAACCTGAGGTTCAATGAAGAGTAACAGGGATAGTAAGATACACTTGCCAGTTGCTTGAGCCTCTCTTGAGGCCCTCTGATCTTTTTGGAGTATGTGCCTTTCTTAACAGGTAGAAATTTTAAGTGGGTCATAGAGCTCAACCTGATGATCACTACCAAGAATAAACAAACTGAATATACCTTGAGTCAGATCTAAAAGCACTGAACATGGCCTTTGAGCTGCTATAAAATTAGTTAAAATTTTAACTTTTTAATGTAAATAAGTATTGTTGGCATTACAGTCCAGCCAGTCAAGGAGAAAATAGAGATTATGTTTTTCAAAAGCAAACTGAATGGTAAACCTTTCAAAGAGCCACAAAGTACTAATGATGGGGAAATTCAATTATCCTGACATCTGTTGGGATACAAACTCTGCAAACATGGGTTGTTGTTTTTTTACTTTGAATGACTTCAAATCACCAGGTCACAGGAACTGCATGCTTCTTTCACCATGCAAGAGGTTGAATTAGATGTCCCTTCCAAATTTATGATTCTAATAAGACATTATTCAATAGCAAGGAACTATTCAAATTAACCATACTTGGTTTAAATATGCTTGAATCAAGTTTTATTTTGATTTAGCGCCTTCCTCTTTTTTTGAAATACAGTGCTTGATCTATCACTGAAAGGACACAGGCTATATAATAGGTGTGGAAACAGTGGGGAAATGCAGCTGGTTCTATCTGGCTGGGGTGAACAGGTAGCACCGGCAGCGGGAGGCTCCGCCCACCCACCCGGACATCATCATGTCCTGTTTTTGACAGTCTGCGCATGTGCAGAAGATCCTGTGCATGCTCCCATTTGTGAAACGGTAGCGAAGGTAAGTGGATTTCACCCCTGTGTGGAAAATAGTTATGGGCCCTGATTTAGGCCCAGTCAGTTCAGGATTTTAAAAGGTCCACATCAGTGTGTATTAGATCTCATACATATATAAGAAGCCTTAGTATACGAGTCATTCCCCATAGTTATCTCTAGACAAAAATAGGTATTCTGTACATGTAATTAATATCTAGAGTACATGATTGTTATGTCAAAACCATCAACTTTCAGAACAAAACATAGTTCAAGTCCTACAATTACAAGGGTATCAGCAAACAATTTTACACAGGCTTAGAAAACGTGTCATTTATCAAAAGAGTTATCCAACTGAGGTGGAACGAAAATTTGCACGCTATCATTTTTAAAAATCATGTAAGGATGCTCTTATGTGAGGAAAAGGAATAAACATGGATACTTGACATGTCAAATGTTATTCAGGCCTGTTTAGTTACAAATACCAATAGGTAATTCCCTCCAATATTTCCACACTGAAATAAGGCATGGATTTGGGGATAAGTGCTTCCCTGTTTTCTACCCTCAAGAATAGAAATCTCTAATATTATAGTAGATAATACGTTACTTCAAATTCATTTCCAAAAACAAGATTCAGAGTATCTAGGATTATAAATGTGGTATCTTCCTGCAACTCTTCAAAATAGCTGTATCTTTACCCACAACTGTGTATGGGAATAGGAAAGCAATGTAGTTGATTTAAATAATAGCAAACAGGTGGGTGATTATTATATTTGTGCCTCCCATCCACGTATTCTAAATGTTTCTCAGATTGGAAACTGAAACACTGTAAAATGCTGACTGTAATATTTAGGAAATAGAACAATCACCCACATTAATCTTGTAAGAGAATAAGTAAGGGTTTTGATGTCACCCTTAAAAGCTTTTCTAATTGGATAATTTTATTGCACATTGTAGAAATAACTGTTTCTATGATTGCCTTCTATGGCTGTATTAGATACCAAACTACTGCTAAAATGCAAAGCATATTATCCAATCTATTTGACCAATTAATACTCATAACACAAAGTCACCAAAGTTAGCTACAGTACCAGATTCTTGCTGTCCTGTTTGTGAATGGTTACAATTCTACTTTCTCCAGAACTTTCTTGATTTGCTTGCTTAATACTGACATCTATAATATCAGGAAAATCACAGTAGGTTTGTATGCCCTGCAAAAACAAGACAAAAAAAACAATGTTGCTTTGGAAGATAATCATTTTAAATATTTAGATCAAGATTTGATGCAATTCCAATTTAGTGTTTATAGATCTGACCTGCCAAACACCTTAGGGGGCCCATTGCTAATAAATATATGTGATGATAGTTTATGTGGCAATAACTGAGATCTTTAGGACAGGAGAACACCCCTCCTCCACTTGCCCCCTTACAACATCTGCAGCCCAGCAGAAATAGAGATTGGAACATAGCCATATGATTTAAAAAATTAATAAAGATTTGGAAAGATTTCCAAAGGTCAACAAGTAGAAGGAATCCATCTGAATAAACTGTTGAAAGATTACTCCACCCTCAAGCAGCAACTGCAAATTGTGGTGAAACAATTTCCAAACATTTCTCTTCTGTAGTTATATAAGGAAAACCTAATGAAATACAAAATTGTAGTATTGCTGTTGAGAGACTGAATTTTAAAGGAAAATTTATATTCCAATATCACAGTGAAAAGTTGAAAATGCCGTTTTCTGTTTTACAATAATTTCTATTACTAAACCAGTTTTCTCTGCAGTAACAATACTGGTAATCTTAAGTAGTCCAAGTTTGCAATTCTGCTGGTTTTCAGCACAAATTAAGAAGAATTACATGTGCATTACTGTGCATAGGCCTATAGTGTGTAGGCCTATATGAAGATTAAGAAGCAACATATAGCTGGAACTCCACAAGATTAACCAAGCTCCTGCATAATTGAGATTGTGGGGAAAAAGCAGGTGCCAACTAAGATTTATAAAGCTTTCAATCTTCCATTCTGCCCATTAATTATCTTCTGGGAAATTATCTACTTAGCTACTGTGTAATTTTTAATCACTGTACAGTGATTGTTACTAATTAGTTACTATGCATTCTCACGACAAAGCAAAGTCATTCTGTCATCCAGGTACATGTTAATAGGTTTCTCCTGAATTAATCATGAAAGAACATGATCAAATATTACCTCATCTGCAAGCATCTCACTGGCATTTTGTTTTCCTCTGGGACACTGTATTCCGCCATTTCCACTTATAATAATGGTTGCAAAAGATTCTGCATTTGAAGGTTCTCTTCCAGGATCCTTCACTTTAAATACTTCTGAGTAAAAGGCAGACTGGAGGGTTTCCAAATTAATGAGATACTTCAGTTTCAGATTTCTGGCAGTTGCTTTGCACTGGCTGAATTGCTGAATAAATTTCCGGAACCTGTATCTTATTCTTTTTCTTGTTAAAATATGATAATCTTGGATTTTTTCTCTGATGCATTTTGGCAAAAACATTTTGTAGCTGTGAATACAAGAACTACCAAATGAGTAATCAAACATCACTAAGAGCAATTCAAAAACAGTTATTTTTCTACAGAAAAAAATCAAGGAGCATTTGTTTCACCAAATATTCTATCTATAGCCAACAAAACTAAGAACTTAAGCAGAGGGGAAAAAATATACTGTATTGAAATATAGATTAAAAAAACAATTCAAGCATTTGGATATTGCCTTCCAATAAAACGAAGCACACTACTAGCTTCTTCAAATCTGTCAATATCTCATTTCTGCAATCCAATGTAGTATAATACAATATGTACATTTTAGAACTGTGGAGATGAAACTGCTGACATACTGTAGGTCAGTCATATCTTTCAGAGTTGTACATACTGTACTGAAAGCTTTGGGGAAAAGTACAGCAGTGTGCATTGATTTTAATTTTCAATGTGTGAACAAAATAGACCTCCTACCCATCCTTCCTTCTGCATTTTTGTTTGAGGACCCTCAAAAACAGATGACTATACAACGCTGGGATGGATGGTGTGCGTGTGTGTGCGTGCGTGCGTGTGAGTGTGCAAAAGGAAGAAAGAGTTGGCATTTCTGCTTGCACAGTTACAGTTTGGGGCTTCTGCCAACAGATCTGAAAACCTCAACTACCGGTTGTGAAAAACAGTTAATAGGTTCAGCAGCAGTTATTGTTCTAAACCTAATGGATATGCATGTTTTTGTTAAAGAAAGTAGAAGATCATGACAGAAATAAGAAATTCCCCTTGATACAACTCTTTGACATCACTCCTTTAACTTTACTCTCATCTATAGCAGGGGCATTAACCTTTGCCACCTAATACCAATACTTAGATATGAATTGCAGTCATCTATCTAGATAGCATATATGAGAATGAGAATGTACTTTTACATATGATGTATAGGCGATTCATGTGCCTTTTCAAAAAAGAATTACCTTACAGAATTGTAAATGGCTAATGGAGTTTGGTCCTTTTCTTTGGCCATTCTCATCATATCAAGGACGGCCATTCCAAGACATTCTTCCTGTGTTTCATGAGTCACAGCCATTTTTACCCACCCGTGGACAAAATCTTCTCGCCACTGAATCAAAAACAAGAGTGAGAACTCAGGATTAGTGTTTCACTGTGGGTTATTTTTACTGTAACTTGAAAAACCTTTCATAAGAATCAGTCCAAATCACACTATTCAGCAGTATTTTGATGCTACTCCCAATCTTGCTATACCCTTTCAAGTATTTTTAGATAAGCAATATAAGCATAATCAATCTAGGAGTAAATAGCTATAGAGCTATCTAATAAGTTAACAATTTTTACCTGAGCAAATAGGTAAGACATGACAATATCATCAAGGACGGGACTCTCTGCACTTCGAGAAACGCCATACCGATATGCTCGTATATTGTTGCTACAATACCAGTGTGGGAAATAAAATCTGTATGGAAACAGTTTGTCACATATTAAAGTTTTTACAGAATAAAGTTACTAAAATCTAAATGAGAGAAAATTAAGGTTTTGAATATGTATGTTATTCTGTCGGTCAATGGTTTTATTTTTTTAAATTGTTACCTCTAAATTTTTGAAAGTAAACTTCCTAAATGTGGGTGCTACGCAAAACTCATGAGAACAATATTCACACCACAATTTTAGCATTTTGTTTTTTATTAAACCAAGCAGTAATTTAATACCGGTATATGTCAAAGTAGTTTTCAATTTGAAATAAGATAACTATATGATTGGGATTGATAAATCAACTCTTACAATTTGAAAATTAATAAGTAGTTATGATCGGCCTCTCCTCTCCCCTTCTCTTCTTCAGCCTTGCCCCACAGAAGCCTATCCTATCCCTTCTCTCCCTCAGCCTTGCCCCACAGAAGCCTCTCCTACATTATCCCATTTGCTGCTGTGAAAGTAAAACTGAAACTGAAACTCTTCTCTGCTTGTATTTTGCATTTGGAACAGATTTCTTTTCAGGTGGGGAGGGGGAGTAAACTCCTTAACATCAGAGGGCTGTTTGGAAAGTAAAACAGTATTTGCTGTGTGAGCAAGGAGGAGACAGGAAGGAGCCTGGCCGTGGCTTAGCTCAACTGTTCTGTAGTAAAACTGCTTGCTGCTGTGAAAGTAAAACTGAAACTCCTCTCCTATGCTTGTTTTGCATTTGGAACAGATTTCTTTTCAGGTGGGGAGGGGGAGTAGAACTCCTTAGCATCAGAGTCTGTTAATAATAATATAAGAAATACTAATGCTCTGATGGTCGTTTCAAAAAATCATTTCTTTTTGAGCACCTAGAAGCCAAGAGGAACATACGTGGCAAATTTCAAGTTTGTTTTTCAAGTCTGGAGATTTTGTGATGATGCATGAGTTGTATTTCGCTTTGTGTGTGTGTGTGTGTGTGTGTGTGTGTGTGTGTGTACACATACATACACACTGACTATGCAACCAACTATAATATAAATTATTATGCTAAATGTAGTCAACTTTGAAAATCAGACTTTTGAAACAGCCCTATGATCGCTGCAGTTGTTATTTTCTCAATGTTTTTCTAAGCCCCATTTTAAGAAAAAGCTTTGTATTCCTGCTTAAATAAACTTCTGGTATAGAAGAAAGTAAGAACATCTAAGAATATGGCTTGTGAGAAGAGAAGGCAGATATACCAGTAGTTCTCTAGAGAACGCTATTAATCATGGTACAACTGCTGTTGTATATCAATGTAATTCTAGATTCTGTAGGACTGGAGAATAAAATTTCCTCACAACTGCTATCAGGTTACATTATGAAGCTGTGAAGAAAAGGTAGATTGTCTTCCATATTGGCTATCTGATAAGGAACAAAATAATTTCACTTATGCATGAGATCAAAAAGACCAATCATCATGTGGGCACTATGATGTGGGAATGTCCAACTACTTACATTACCTCAAAATTATTTTTCAGATCTGAATAATAACAAAGGCAGGGTACAAATAAATAGATATATCTGCAGAGTGACTCTTCAATCTGCACTTTGCTTGCTCAGAAGCTACAGTATAATGATGTAAATCCTAACATACTAAAAGAACTGCCATTTTTGACAATGCACAAGTGTCTCTTCACATTCTGTATGTCATACTTCTTCTATCACAGCCTGAATTACATTGTGGCTTCACAATGTTCTAGGCTAAGTTTCTTAAAATGTGGTCATAGGACTCCTGGAGATCCTCCAGGATCCTCTCAGGGGTACTCAAAATCAGAATTATTTGGCAGTCAATGTTGAGAAATAATACAATGGGATAAAAATCCCATTAAATAATCATGAAAAGCAGTACAGCAAATTTACAGTAAATATAATTTAAAAAAACTAAAAGGGATGCTGAGGGAAATTTTTTAATGAAACACTGTTATTGACATAGCACATTATTTTTCCCCTTTTTCTTTTATTATCCCTTTGAAATGTTTTTGTTTCACTCAATGACATACATCACGGGTGTCAAACTCAATTTCATTGAGGGCCACATCAGGGTTGTGTCTGACCTTGGGAAGGCAAGGTGGGTGTGGCCAGCTTGACGTCACTCATGTCAGGGGCGCCTGAGCTGCATTTTCAGTTGCAACGGCCTACTGCAACCTCCCAAGCTCCATTTTCACTGGTAGAGGCACCATGAGCTGGTCCTTCGTTGTTTCCAGGTCGGCCCCGCAGGCCAGATGTGGCCTGCGGGCCTTGAGTTTGACACTCCTGACATACTAAGCCCCACTGCTGCCTAATGTCCAATCTTAATAGGCAGTACCAAATATCCCAGACCTAATTTTGACACATATAATTTCAAGTTTTGATTTGATATGAGGTATTTTGGTCTCAGCTGGGGTGACAATTCACCCTTCCCAACTGCAGACCTAATCAGGATATAAGAAACCTGCAACAGCCAAATGGAAGTGACAGCTCAGTTGTTAAGGCTGCCTATAGCCACAGGTATGTGACCAGCAAGGTCACAATTATGTGTCCATTGCCATGGGACACAGCTGTAAGGTACAATGTCATGTGTCTATGCCAACTTATGATGACATTTTCAGCTGTCTCAGTTGCTGTCATTTTAGTCAAATTCCACATGATTGCAGCATCCTGTGATCATGTGATTGCCAATTGTGGGCTTCTGCCCACTTCCCCATTAACTTCGCTTGTCAGAAGTTGACAGTGAAGGTCACAAATCACAATCACATAGCTACAAGATGGTTCGACATAATTGCAAGATGGTCACCAAGTGCATGAATCACGACCAAAGGCTGCATCTATGACAATTCATCTTACATACCCTTGTCCAGCACTTGAAACGGTTGCTGAATGAGTGAAGGTTAAACGAGGACTACTGTATACTATTGCCCAGGTGGGTTAGAGCCATGTAAAGCACCAGAAATTATTATTAGCCCATAAGTCATTTATACTGCAAGGTACATAAAGATGGAATTTTACTCCTGAGTAAAAAGAATGATAAGGATCATAAAAGGCAACAAATAGCAATAGTAGTTATTTATTTTATTTATTTATTTATTTTAGATTTCTATACCGCCCTTCTCCCTGGGGACTCAGGGCGGTGTACAGCCAAGTAAAAACACATAATATAAACATTAAGAACAAATTAAAAAGAATATCTAAATCGGCTCCAAAATTTAAAAAACACCCCAATTAAAAATTACTTAAAAGGTTTTGCTTAGGCCAGCCCGGCTTGTTGGAAAAAAAATGTTTTAAGGGCACGGCGGAAGGCACAGAGGTCATGGATTCTTCTTATCTCAGGGGGCAACTGATTCCAAAGGGTGGGGGCCCCCACAGAGAAGGCCCTCCCCCTGGGGGTCATCAGCCTGCATTGCTTGGCCGATGGCACCCCGAGGAGACCCTCTCTGTGGGAGCGCACGGGTCGATGGGAGGTCGTCGGTGGCAGAAGGCGGTCTCGTAGATAACTGGGCCCTATGCCATGGAGCGCTTTAAAGGTGGTAACCAACACCTTGAAGTGCACCCGGAAGACCACTGGAAGCCAGTGCAGCTCGCGCAGGAGCGGTGTTATGCGGGAGCGCCATGTAGCCCCCGTAATTACCCGCATGGCCGCATTCTGGACCAGTTGGAGCCTCCGGGTGCTCCTCAAGGGGAGCCCCATGTAGAGAGCGTTACAGTAGTCCAGGCGAGAGGTGACGAGGGCATGAGTGACCGTGCACACGGAATCCTGATCAAGAAAGGGGTGCAACTGGAGAATCAGGCGTACCTGATAAAAGGTCCCCCTGGCTACAGCTGTCAGATGTTCCTCTAAGGACAGCTGCATATCCAGGAGGACTCCCAGATTGCGCGCCCTCTCCACAGGGGCCAAAGACTCGCCCCCGATAGTCAGCGATGGCATCAGCTGGCTATATCGGGATGCCGGGAACTACAGCCACTCAGTCTTGGAGGGGTTGAGCTTGAGCTTGTTCCTCCCCATCCAGATCCGTACAGCTTCCAGGCACTGGGACATCACTTCAAGGGCATCGTTGGGGTGGTCTGGGGTGGAGATGTACAGCTGGGTGTCGTCAGCGTACTGATGGTATCTCACCCCAAACCCACGGATGATCTCACCCAGCGGCTTCACATAAATGTTGAACAGAAGGGGCGAGAGGACCGACCCTTGTGGCACTCCACAAATGAGAGGCCTCGAGGTCGACCTCTGCCCCCCTGTCAACACAAACTGCGACCCGTCGGAGAGAAAGGAGGAGAACCACCGTAGAACGGTGCCCCCCATCCCCAACTCTTCCAACCGGTGCAGCATGATACCATGGTCGATGGTATCAAAAGCCGCTGAGAGATCTAATAGGACCAGAACAGAGGAACAACCTCTGTCCCGAGCCCTCCAGAGATCATCAACCAACGCGACCAATGCCGTTTCAGTGCTGTGACCAGGCCTGAAACCCAACTGGAACGGATCCAGATAGGACGTTTCCTCCAAGAATTGTGGGAACTGTTGTGCAACCACACTCTCAACAACCTTCGCCACAAAGCGAAGGTTGGAGACAGGACGATAGTTAGCCAATACTGCCGGGTCCAGGGAGGGCTTCTTGAGGAGAGGCCTCACCACCGCCTCTTTCAAGGCGGCGGGGAAGTGACCCTCACTCAACGAAGCGTTAATAATTCCCTGGAGCCAGCCTCGTGTAACCTCCCGGGAAGCCAGTACTAACCAGGAGGGACACGGGTCCAATAAACATCCTTAATGAAGCATGCAAACCAGCATCTGCATTTCCTGCATCGGATGAAGAGAACACATCTTTCTCCTTCTATCCTGGCCACTTTTACAGAGGCACAATTTAGAGTGTTTTAGCAAACTGCATCACTGTTTGGTTTGGTGGCAGCAATGCCTCAAAGTCCATTCAGAGAGTGGTAAGGACAGCTGAGAAGATTATAGGAAGCTCGCTTCCTGTCATTCAGGATATTGCTTATAAGTGCTATGTGCTTAGAGCTCAAAGCATTGTTAGAGACCCCCACACACCCATTTTACAATCTGTTTCTGTTGCTGCCATCTGGGACGAGGTTTCGAAGTATTTCTAGCAGGACTTCCAGATTCTGTAACAGCTTTGTTCCCTATGGCATCCATCCGATAAACTCACAAAATTTGTTTCTATCGCCATGTACATGTATACATTTGAACTAGACTGTGTTGTTTCTCCATGTCATATAATGTATGTGGTATGTGCATGATTTTGTATTTATTTATTTATATATTTATTTATTTATCTTATCATGTTTATGTAGTGTATATTAGAGGTGGAGACCCTTTGAGAGCTGTATGCAACGAAATTTCACTTTAATGTATGCCGATTAGTGTACATTCAAAGTGACAATGAAGTTATTCTAAGATAGACGGCTGAGTCAATCTTGAGCCACTCAGTATTGAACTCCTGGAGTGAGCAATGAGTTAGCCTGCAGTACTGCATTCTAACCACTGAGCCACCATGGCAAATCCTCTATATCAGGGGTGTCAAACTAGTGGCCTGCGGGCCAGATGCGTCACGTGCAAGCCACGCCCACCCCAGCTCCCCGAAGGGAAAAAACATTGTGATACATCACGTGACAGCAACGTGATGCAGCAGGTTTGACCCCCATGCTCTATATCCTTCAACTAAGGCTTGCACTGGGCACTGATCCTGACACTCTTAAACTATTTCAAGGTGGATGAAATTAAGTTCCCAGAGTTTTACAGAATCTTTATCAGCCATGCTGCCCTAAAATCTCTGAGTGACTCTGTTGTTCAAGATTGTCAGTAAAGGGCTAAAAAAATATACTGCTCCTTGTATGAAACACTCTTATTTATGAGGTCGAATTTGGACCAGAGATTTGTAAATCACCGGAACCAAAGATTTACTCTTCTGAGTTTTTGGACTCGTGCTGGAGCCCATCTTCAGGGAATTTATCTCTACTGAAATACATGTTTTGAGCTGTTCTATGAGTCGTGTTTACGTGGTGCCTTCCTATTGGCTGATTGGGGTGTTGATGACTGGCGATTGGCTGTTGTTTCCTTGTGCAGCTAAGCCCTCAGCTCCTAAGTATTTGATAAGCTGGTGGTAATTCAGCATTCCTGTTAATTCTTATTTCTATCCACATATTAGAAACTCAGATTAAAGAAACCATTAACTGACATCTGTGATTCTCTGATTAAAGTTCCTTCTTTACATATGACTGAAAAAAGTCCTTTAAGATGATACATAAGTAAAATCAAATTCTGACTCAAACCTTCTCCAGAAATATTAGCTTTGTTTTCAGGAACAAAACACTGTAAACTCACTCCAAACAGAGTCCCATTTACTTCCAATTAAACCACAATTAGCATTACCTTATTCGGTAGAGTACAGTGACAGTAGCTGATCCATCTATTTGGAAGGTGTAATTTGGAGGATACCAACATCGGTCAACTTCATTCATTAGTGCAAACATGTTGTGGTACACAGGCAGGATCCCTATAAGGCAAAAGAGATAGACAGACCTCACTTAAGAATGGTAATTGGGATTGGAATTTCCATAACTAACCAATGTGGTCATATGACTGTTCTACTTAGCGACAGAAACTTTGGCACTTCCAGTTGTCATCATTAAGCAAATCACTGTGGGTTAAGTGAGGATGCCACATGTTCACCATTTGTAATCTACCACTTGTTTCCTCATTGATTTGGTAACAGGAAGCCATCAAATGATGATCACATAACTGTGGCGATGCTGTGATCAATGTAAGTATGAGGACCAGTCATAAGTTTGAACAATCGCTGAATGAGTGGCAGTTGAATGAGCACGATCTGTAAAGTCTTTATCACATAGAACTTGGTATTAAAAGATGCTTAACGGGCAGCACCCACAAGGTTTCACTCTTTCTTTGGATTTTAAATCTCAAAAGATGATCAATAAAAAAATTTAAAAAGCAAATATCTAGACAGACAGCATTATATCTCAGTAATTCTTTTCAGCAATTTTTAAATAATGTTATACCAATACAAGAGGTATTAACAAACATTATACAGAAAGGAATAGGACTCGATGTCCCTTTAACAGCAGTCACTGTATAACCTCCCTTAACTACTGGCTTTGATTTCACAAGTTGGATATATATTCACATGCTAAAAATAGAGAAGATAAACTAAATGGAAACTGTTAATGGTGTCTCTCTGCAAAGGAAAAGCTCTTTGGCCCAGTAGATGCTCATCAGATCAGAATGAGAGTTGATTTCCAGGAATTTTATTGTTAACACATGCACATACAGACACCAAGTTACGCCAATCTGTCCCAGAAAGCTGGAGAATCCTTGTAACACTATGGGACAGTTCAATGGGAACAAGAAAATTACAAAAATCAGATTCCTCCTTGAATTAGGAAATTTTAATATATTAATTGGATAGCAAAATCCCCCCCCCCAAAGTCTTCTCAAATTCTTGTCAACATTTTTCCTTATATAGAGAGTACATTGTTTGAATGGCTTTATTCCTTTAAACCCAATTGCTCAAATTATTATCAATGACCTATAAATACATTGGGAATTAAAAATCTGTTTTAGAAAGAATGTATGTATTTATAGTCATATTTGAAATTTTTCTACTTGGTTTGTTACATCTGCAGAATTTTCCCCTCAAGTCTATTGTGAAAAATACAAAACAATGAACTAGACTGATCTTGTCTTTATGAATTGAGAAACAGGGTTGAAATATCAATCCTGTAGACAGATCAACATGTGTCAATCTGCCACCTCAAATCTGAAAATTCAGGTAGCTATATTTTATTCTACTTCCAGCTACAAAGCTAGGTTGTAATGCTAACATAATAACTATAAATAATAAAATTATCTGAGGAGGCCCTTGAATTCATCTGCAGATCTTTCCATCTGTTCTCTGTGAAGACCCTTGAATCAAGATGAAGTCAGCAACTCCTAGGATTAAAAAACTGTTCCAGACATAACTACACTTTATGATGGAGATAAGTATCTGTTTGTATATTTTAATTGCAAGCTGCTTTGGAAACCAGTTCTAACTGGTTTAATAAATTATGGATATAATTAATTCATGACAAGTAAACCTTATTTATTAATGTATCTTCTCATTCCTTACAAAGGAGTCTAAGTAGCAATAAATTATGTCAAGAAGTATGGAACCAGATAATATGCTCCTAATTACATATTTTTTCACTGTTCTGCTCTTTCAGTGTTTCATTATTCCTCCAGGGTAATTCACCATCTTGTCTTACAAGATGATGTCTTAAAATGAATAATGGAGAGGACTTAGTCCTCACATTTTATTGTGGGGCTGGTAAAAGTGTGCTAAATGTTCTCCCAAAGGTGCTTTTTCAGGAGGCAATGAAATTCTTTTTTTCTTTTGAAGACATTTCACTACTCATCCAAGAAGCTTCTTCAGCTCTGACAGGATAGTGGGAAATGGAAGGATTTATATTCCTTGCAGACAGCTGGTCATTTGCATCCTTTTAGAGGGTCACTGAAGCACTTGGAGGTTTATTTGTGTCTTCATGGTCACCTGAGTAGTGCTCCTGATTCCTGTAGTCTGCAATTTTTCCTCTGGAAATCCATTCCTACTCCCACACATTCAAAGAATGTTCATCCCAAATTGTGTAGCAAAACGTCTTCAAAAGAAAAAACAAGAAAGTCCAGTTGCCACCTTTGGGACAACCTTGACCTGGATGACTGAGAATCTCTACAGACTGTGTGTTCAATGTTCTGAGCTTGAAATATGCTGACTTCAGAGCAGCTATTTCCTTAGTGTTTTGAGCAAAAGTCAAAATATGCGTGTTCTGAAAATTTTGTACACCCACAATACAGCTGCATGTACCTTGTTTTGTTTGAGAAAAAGTGCTTTGCTGCTTGTGGGAAACATAAGACTACATATTGCTGCCAGCAGTTTTCAGAACAGTTTTGTGATGCTAAGCAAGTACTTTAGTATCCCTATGTAAAATATACATTCAATATTCCTTTTTCTACTGATGTAGGCATGAATCTTCAAGCTTAAGGGTATGCAAGACACTTGATTTGGATGTGTTGAGTTGACTTTTGGTTTTCTAGGTTGTCACCCTCACAGCTGTGAATCCCTATTCAAGACAGGCAGCCTCTGGATTTCTAACGAAAGAACAAGTTAACTAGGGGAACAATCAGTGCAGCTTCCTTCTTCACCTGTGCTGAAAGAAGAGCCCCCCCCTTTCCCCACCCAACATGACTAATGCCACTGCAAGAACACTTACCTTGAAAACTGTCCGCCCATGTGTCACTACTGCTACATGGCTGAATTGTCAGTTGGTTTCCAAGGGCAATTCAAGATTCCCTTTGTTAAGCACTGATATGTTGTGGAACTGAGGAATTACTGATATAAAGAGGTAGTCCTCGGACTACTTTGTACACTACACCCAAACGTAGGCATGCAGTACATTATAGATATTAGGTCCAAAACAAAAAGCAGCATAAATATCTTACCTCTCTCACATAACTAATGATAAGGATCAGTCATGAGATCTGTCCTGTGCATGTTTAGGTAATTTAGTCTCATTTTTCCAGGTGTGCATATCACATTTTAATATCTACAATTATTTCAAAACTTAAACAGAAAACACTTCTCTAATTCTTCCTCTCAGTGCTTTTAAAATGCCTTTATTCTAATTGTTTTTCTAGACATTGGTTGTTAGTGTGTTGTTGTTCACCAAATGTTTTTTTTAATCATTATACACCAGCCCCTTAGTGTTACAATTTTAACATAAATGTAATTATTGCTCCCTATCTATTAAGAAGAGAATGCTAGTAGGTCTTCAAGTAGAAATGTAGGAATTACCATGTTGGGTAAGAAGTGTTTGGCAATACAGAGGATTTTTAAAAATCATATAATAGATATTAAAAGAAAGACATGAAATGAAATACTATTTCCTGGACAAATAATGCCAAAAACTAGTCAACACCATATCAAAATATAACTTCTGGAAAAGCACATGAGCTAAGGCAATAAATGTGAGATGTGAAAAGCTGCAGGACTGTGCTATCTGAACTTTAAAGAATAGTATTTTCAAACCAATTAGTGCATTTTCACATCAACTGGCACGCTTATATACAAAGGTTTAAGCAGGATATTTTGAGTTTCCTTGGAATATGTATACTTAAGCCTTTTCAGGGTACGTTTAAACAACTGAACTTTTATTAGCAATGTTCATGGAATCAAATATGGGGGTTAGCAGATATTACCAAGAAGATAATATTTAAACATACTATTAATATAATCCAATTACGGATAGTTTCTTCTGAGGGATATGCAAAGCCTTTGAGTTTTGGACTATTTTGGAAGCATTTCAAGCTCAAAATACTTCCACAATGGTCTAAACAATCCATTTTCAACTCAGACTAATGGCTTCAAATTTGAAATGGAATTACTTTAAAATAAAATATGTTTTACTTTACATACTTTATATATTTTGGGTATATCTCATCAGGTCACTGTAATAGATTCACTCCATGAGCTGCAATGGTTACCAGTCAAGGGAAGGATATAATTCAAGTACGAATTATGACAAATAAGCCCTTTGTGGCATAGGGCCTGGTTAGCTAAAGGACCAGCTGTTCTCCATAGTTTTTGCATGGGCTATTCAATTGGCTAGAGGTGGCATGCTCCAGGTCCCATCCATCTGATGGGACCTAGGAAGCATACTTTCTCTGCCAAAGCTTCTGTGTTACATCAACGTCTCCTTGAGCTACACTGCCGCTCTCCCTTAGACCATCCATGGTCAAAAGAGCTCTGAAACCTGGCTGTATCTCCAATGTCCCACATGGCTGATTGTCTTTTAATGGTTGTTTCCTTTCAGATATTTTGTGGTTGGGGGAGTGGCATTTGTATTATATTATACTACTGTTTTTAATGTATGTTGCCTAGAGCTGGGTGGCCTTATAAATTATTTAATATATTATATTAACGAATACTAATGAATGAATGCATGAATATTAAATAATTCTCAGCATGTTGTTGTTTGGATTTTTATGGTTCATTCAATTCTTTTTAAATAAAATCCATCATAACCCTGGGAAAGCTCATCTATAGCTGATCTATAAGATATGAAGACCAATTCTAATGTGGCTGAGATAGCAAAATTTTAAAAAACCACCTTGTTTTTATGTGGTTATTTGGTAATTATTTCATATTGAGAAAATTTATCCTATTTGAGTGAAAAGGAACAGAATGCTTAGTACTACTAATAAAGAAAACTACAAATATTGAATTTTTACTAATCCTAGAATTTTTTGAATGTTGCTCACTGGATATATTCTGTAGCTATGCAACCTGCCTCCATCAGGAGCAAAAGAATAGATACATACATGAAGGTTCAATTAAACTGATTTATTGCTAAAAGCCTATGCACAGGAATCTTCTTAACTAATGGTTGGCACCTGTATAGATTTAGATAAGGGTCAATGGCACTCAAGGAAGGTTGGAGTTAGTTCTCTTATGGCTACATAGGGATTCTGGACTGATCCTTCTTTTCACTCTTCCCTCAGGTTCTGCCATCCCTTCTCCTCCATGACTCTGCAGAAATTTTAATATGGAAACTAAGTATAAATTCAGACGCAGAAAAGCATTCTGGCACTATGATTATGTATCTGGGATGAAAACCAAGTCAGACAGAGGATTAAGATACAACTGTGACCTTTAGCATTCTTGCCATCACACTGATCATAGCCAAATACTTTCACTTACTGCTTTCTGTAGCAACTGCCAAAGTTAGCAAATCTTGTTTTTACAATGCAAACAATGCTATCTTGTTAAGTTTTTTTTTAGTTTAGTCAGTTACCTGCTGCCAAAATGTTTAAATCAGGGCCCCTCCTTTAAAACAAACAAGTGAAATTTGCAAATACAACTTGACTTGAAAAATTAGCTTTAGGCAAGCATTTATAGGCATCTCCCTGCATATTTTACAATTTAAAATGTGGAATGTATGTATGTAAATACGAATTCTGTCCTCTAGCTCTCCACTTAATCATCAGGAAGGTGGTTACAAAAAGTCATTACAAAATGAGAAACCTGGATAAGTTGGGAATGTAAATGTATGAAGTTAAACAAACTTAGAAACCACTTGTAGAACTTCTCAGAAAATATGCAAATTATACTGTTCAGGAATATTGGGGACTGGGATGGCCTACACCCCCTATCTTTTTAATACTTTAGTTCCTGTACATGGAAATCAGGCCTATTGTCATACCCCTATTGCTCTTCTTGTGCAAGGAAAATACACGCTGCAAGACAAAAACAAGGATATTCTTCCAGTGTGAAGTCAATTTCTCCTGAGAGAACAGCAGTTAACCCTCTCATGACCACTGGCCCCTCGCTCCCTTAGAAATTGATATTACATGCCAATAGGAGGCAGGGTCAAAGCATATTCAATCACACATTCAGCCATATGCTTGAAAATAGCCTCCATAATAGTAAGGGTCACCATTTATATCAAACCAATATTACACTAATATATACCACTGTATTATATAGTATATAATATAACCATGCTAAACCAATATCCATCAAATAACATTATGGCTTATTACAATGTATGAAAACAGCCAATGAGATATGAGACAGGAAGAGATTAATTCAGGTGCCATGCAATACCATGTCTTGCAAAAAACATAGTTTACAGACCCAAATTGCTTTGAAGATCCATACAGGCAAAATATTATTTTTGGTCTATACAAATTCATTCCTGTCACTAGGGAAAGCGGCCAAATTATTAGTTTCAGACAATTTGAGGCATGGTCCAAATTGAACTGCAAGAGCTGTGGTGGCCCAATGGTTAGAATGCAGTACTGAAGGATATTTCTGCTGATTGCCGGCTGACTGCAGTTTGGCAGTTCCAAGTCTCATCGGCTCAAGGTTGACTCAACCTTGCATCCTTCCAAGGTCGATAAAATGAAGACCCAGATTGTTGAGGGCAATAGGCTGACTCTGTAAATCGCTTAGAGAGGGCTGTAAGGCATTGTGAAGCAGTATATAAGTCTAAATGCTATTGCTGATTTCAGAGTTAAATAAATGATGCAGTAATAAGACTTGCAAATAAATCAGCCATGAAGTTATTTCTTGTATATATCGGGATGGGCATTTTAACTGTCGAATCTTTGCCAAATTAAAGTAATAAATGCCTCATATTAATTCTGCAAGAGGTGCTTCCAAAGACAGAAGTGTGAACATAGCATCTGTCTGCCACTCCAATAGTCATTATCTGTTTCCAGGATGACAAAACTACAATGGAAAACTCCATATAATAGTTGCATAACCTTAGCAGTACACACACACCCTCTCCAAATGTTGCTTTAACAAATTGCAGACAAGCACTGCGTTCATTGGTCTCATGTGTTCCAAAAACTGCTATCAAATTACTCACTGGATAACAAAGATGCCTGGCACTGTTCTCAAAAATGATTTTGGAAGTAACTGTTCAGATCATGTATCACAGCATGAGTTAAATTACTTTTTAATCTATTTTACATATGATACTATAAAGTAAAGGTAAGGATTTGTGCCATTACATACAACAGCAGTGAAGATCTGACTAATGAATATAAAGGCCTTACCCTCAAATCTTTTAACAAGATTCACTTAATCTATTAAACTATAAAATTTATTCAATAAAAAGATATGTATTATGTATCTCTAAATTAGAGTTCAGAGATACATAAATGAGCTCCCATTTCCTCCTTTGGCATGATCAATATAACTAGCTATTTTATTTTAGCACTGTACATAAACTTTCATTAGTGTTATTTTTTATATATTTTATTTATTTATTATGAAATTTATTTGCCTCCCATCTTGTATTTAATGACTCTGGGTGTCTTACAACATAAAACCTAAAGCACCCTGTTATTAACACCAGCTGCCTGCAATTATTGCAGGTTCGAATCTCACCAGGCTCAAGGTTGACTCAGCCTTCCATCCTTTCTAAGGTAGGTAAATTGAGGACCCAGTTTGTGGGGGCAATAAGCTGATTTGTATAAATATACAAAAGTATGAAGGCTATTGCTTAGCGCATTGTAAGCCGCCCTCAGTCTTCGGAGAAGGGCGGCATATAAATCAATTTTTTAAAAAAAACCATTAAAAAACTTTAAAATCATCTATTATAAAATAGCACAGCAGACAACATCATTAACACAACATGGCAAAGGAGGGAGCGGGACACACTAGGTGGCTGGGGTAGAATTAGGTTTTAATTAGTCTACCACCTCTAGTGTGAAACTCTCCCATTGGGTCCTGAAACCATCTGGCAGTTCTTATCCAGGGTTTACTGAAAGCACAATTTCTGTAGCTGTACTATAAAGACACTATGTAGTACATTTGAATGTGATTTTGCAACTGAACTATGGATAAATTAGAAACTGCATTTTTCTGCTGACTATGCCAGAGAAAGGGAGTGGGAAGTAATGGGAGTCTTTGGAGGTGTTGGGTGGCATACAAACGAAAGAGAAAGAAGAAGAGAGAGAAAGAAAGAAAACAAATACAAAATTTGTCTGAACAAGGCTAATACGATGAGCTACCGTTGCATACTGAAAGGGGGAGGGGTCCATTTCAGGAGTTGAACAGACCCATTCATTTGATCCAAAGAAATCACAAAACAAACCCCAAAGTACAAAATTGTTTCTTACTAAATACTAACAAAGGAAGACAATATATTATTTGTACATTTTTTTTTTTAAAAAAGAGTTATGTTCTTACCGCAAGCCTTACAGCAGGCCATGCAAATTTCTTCTGCAACATACTCTCCAGCTGGAAACAGTAGATAGTCACCTTCTGCCTTTCCTGGGGAATTATAAAGGTAAATTCGAAACAGCTGCTCTGAAGATCGAGAAATAGTAGAATTTCCAACAATGCCACCATTTTGATGAATAGTAGAAGATACTGTTCCTTCCATATCTGTCACTGTAAGTAGGGCCATGATATCTTTACATTCTGTTCAGCATATCTTCCTGCAAGATATTAAAATTAAAATCTGTAAACACTTTATATATCTAGAATATTTTGCATTAATTTAGATTTAGTTTATAGATTTGGTTTATTCAGGGCAGTCCAGCATTCCAAAAAGGAATGCATTCTCTCTCTGAAACTCTTAAGAATTTAACATAAGCTGATGATACAGTTTTATAGGATCACTGACTCTCAATTGACCTTCTAAGTAATCTGAAGCAAATAACGTTTCTTATAGTACAGAACCAACTTCTCAAAAAGACTAAATCCAGCAAAATATAAATATGTATGCTCTGCTACTACATGGTAACTGAGAAAAGAAATCACTGAGAATTTCAAAAATCCAACCATATTTAACATTTCTTCAACACCAAAAATCATTTGCAGCCCCAAAATCAAATCAAATCAAATCAAGGCCAGACAGGACTTTGAGGACAGAAGTCTAGTTAGTTATGCTTGAGGGGAAGGGCGTTGGACTTTGCTGTCCCAGGACCTTGTAAATGACTGTCCTTATTGCTTCATCTCTTGCAGGAATATTAAGCAACTTTCCCAAAGGCATAAACCAAAGACAAAAATCTGGCACCCCATACAAGTGGTGATGCACTCAACTGACACCTGATGTTGCCTTATATGAACATGTATGCAGGGTTCTGTTTTTTAACGTTTCCCAGTACTAACACATTTTATTCCAGTCGGTTTTAATTCTCGTTAATTCGCTTTGAGAGGCAGAAGGCTCATTTTTCAGAACTTAAACAAGTCACAATACCTTCTTCACATGTACTTGATGACATAATCCAAAATTCATACAATAATAATGTGACTGCTTTTAAAGTCCCACAAGATATTTGCTGCAAGAGATCCCTTCAATACAGTATTGTAAAATGCAGCTCTATTGTAGCCGCTGCAAAATACAGGCTCACAAAATGGGTATCAGGGAGTTTTTATATGACAGATAAGGAGCTGAAAGGCAGTAAGTCCACCCACATTTAACTGTTACATGAAAAACTTTTCTATCTGACCCTCTTATTAGCTTTAGTTATGCATACTGAATTATCTAATGTGTAATGGTTCAGAAAAGAATAGGTAGGCTCCTGCAAAATATATGCATTTCTTAAAGATAAATGCTCCGTCACAGTCAAGTTAATGAGTTTACAGTATGTTGGATACATTTGATATTAAGGAGAACTTTTGGATCTCACCTCCAACATGCAAAACATAGCAGTCCTGACTGAGATAGGATTTTGCATTATATTTTTAGCTTCAGAATGCCTTAGCCCAAATAAGCAAGGCTCTTTAATCTTGCACAAGTGTAGATTGATACTGATTTCTGTGACAGATGAAAAAATGATATGTCAGACTGTCCAACTTTTCACCATAGACAGACCAGGTTTATGTTAATATAGTTTCTAATTTTATTTTTAAGGAAGGTATTTAATAATACTTCGTAAAGGGCAAGTGGCCACAATGATGGAAGCCAGCATTTGAGGTGCTATGACTGGACACAATGGCAAAATATGTCAGGAAGACAATCCAGGAAAAAAAATAAAGCTGGCAGACTATGAATAAAATTTAGAAATAGCGTCCTGTAGAGCAGTGTTTTTGAGAGTTTTAGACATTTGCATCTCTTTATATAACTGGACTCTGAAATGATCAAATGACGCTTGAGATAAAGATAGTATCAGAGTTATTAAATATAGTTGCAGGTTGAGAATGTAAAAAAAGTTAAATTACTGCCCAACTATCAATAATTTGCCCTTTTATTTTAAACTAATAAAGGTATTATTTTATTTACCCCTAAATGTACTTTAAGTGAGATAAACTTTTAATGACCTAATTTTACTTATGGACATCAAAAACACAATTGGATGTTTTTCAAGAATCCACAACAAAAAAACCTTCTTGCATGAGAATAAGGGGTGAAAAAGTTTCTGAGATTTAGGGACACAACTCTAACCCTCTGAAGAGCCACAAGAGGTCATCTGATGATTTGAGGTTATTCTTGGAATGAAAATGTTTGGTGGGCTTTAATGGTGAGTAGTGTGTATGAGCCAAGCTGTTTTAGAAGGCTATAAGAAAGCCAGTTTGATGTAGTGGTCAAAGCCCCAGGCTAGAAACAGGGAGATCCTAAGTTCTGCCTTAGATATGAAGCCAGCTGAATGATCTCAAGCTAGATATTGTCTCTTAGTTTTAGGAAGAAGGCAATGGCAAGCCTACAGTATATACAACACACACAGTTTTTAGAAATCTATGATTCCAAAAAATTTTATTCACAACTCAAAAAGGGGTATTTCAGCATCAAGATATATTAACACAGTTATAAACAGGTTTGGAAAACAGTGATCATATACTGTGTAATCAGCAGTCTGTCAATCATGAACTCATCTGTTGTGAATTATGAACTATTCAACTGTTCAATAAATGCTTTAGCAGATGGTAAATATCCTGAAAACGAGTGCTGCAAGATGTTGGTTATGTAGCCATAAACTAAACAATGTGAGCAGCTTCATGTATTCAGAGTATGAATACTTGTGGATCAAAAACATGCAAACACTGTTCTCATTACAAAAAAAACACACACAAATTACTGTAAAAACAAACACCACTCTCAGAAACTAGAATAGTTAGGAAATAATTCAATCCTTTCTTTTATGTATATGAAAAAGTAATATTTGGCATGACTATCAGGAAGCTGCAAATGGTCCAGAATGCAGCGGCTTGTGCAGTTTTGAGTGCTCTATGGTTCATTGAAATTACATCACTGCTGCATTTGCTCCAAGTTACTTTCCAGGTAGAATTCAAGCTGCTGGTTACTGTCTTTAAAGTCCTGGACCAGGTTACTTGCAGCACTGCCAGAAGGTATCTGTTTTACCTACAGGTAATATCCATGAGCATTCCCTTAGTGAACGTTCGAAGTTACACAATAAGCACTGCCTAGTGTTTACGAACAAGTCCCAAAACATAAATGTTGCAGCACCATGGCAATTGTTCGCCCTTATGAACAACTGCAGAGGCTCTGCAACATTCCTCCTGCCTATTTCCTTCCGCTCCGCATTTTGCTGGCCAAAATGGAGCTTTAGAGGGGCGGGCCTACCCCTCTGATACTCCATTTTGGCTTGCGCAGGCCTCGCCTGACATTTGGAAGGCCAAAATGGAGCGTCAGGGGCGGGCCCGCCCCTGCAAAGCTTCGTTTTAGCCAGAAAACTGCTGGGCAAGGCCTGCACACACCAAAAGGAGCTCTGTTTTGGCCAGCAAAATGCTGGACGAGGCCTATGCACATCAAAAGGGAGCTGCGGAGGGGCGCGAGAGGCTGGAGAGGAGACAGCTTGCTAGCTTCACACGGTAAGTGACCTGGCATGGCAGGTTGGAGGGAGGAAGCAATTGTGGGGAGCATGAAGTATTTCAGTGGGTCAGGGAGGCCTTGGGTGGTCTTAAGCAGGTGGCCTTCCCCACCCTGAAATACCTCATGTGCACTTAATGAACCATGCATTCGATTAGTGATTTTTTTAAAAAATTTGATTTATATGCCGCCCTTCTCCGGAGATTCAGGGCGGCTTACAATGCGCTACGCAATAGCCTTCATACTTTTGTATATTATACAAAGTCAGCTTATTGCCCCCACAAACTGGGTCCTCAATTTACCTACTTTAGAAAGGATGGAAGGCTGAGTCAACCTTGAGCCTTGGTGAGATTCGAACCTGCAATAATTGCAGGCAGCTGATGTTAATAACAGGGTGCTTTAGACCACTGTACTATCCAAGGCTCTGTGGGTGTGAATGTGTGGGTGAAAAGAGGGAGTGATCGCATTCAAGGTATGAATTTCACTGCCACGAATCCTTGGGTTACCGATGGAATGGGCAGGCTCCATTACATTCGTAACTCAAGGAATACCTGTACTAGATCTGGAGTGTGGTGGCTCATGTGGTTAGAACACTGGATTGACAATCAGCAAGTCTGTGTGTGAGACCCGAATGCTGCTGTGCATCAGGGTGAGCTTGTGTCATTTGCTTCAACTTCTGCCCACCTAGCAGTTTGAAACTGTGAGAGGATAAACAGGCACTACATCAGTGGGCAATTAATAGGGAAATGAAAGGAGCCCCCAACCAGGCATCCTCTGGGCAATGATGTCATTGTGTAATCTTTTCAACCACAAAGTGCCTCAGCGCTTCTTACACGAAAGCAGCAACCTACTAGATTTCATACGGTGGGCCTCTCTCTTAAATGTTCTCTCCTCAGAGGTGCTCCGAGTCTTTTGGAATGATCTTCCACCTGAGATACAAGGGATTCCTACTCTTTTAGTTTTCCAGAAGGAAGACTCAGGTCTTCCTCCTAACATTGGGATAAGATATGGACTGATCTGGGAGGTTCTGAGAGGAAGGGTAGTTTTGTTTCTAGCCTTGTTTATTCCTGGTTGTGAACCACCTAGAATCATTATATGAGATGAGTGCCAATATAACCATAAAAGAAAAAAAAATCAGATAATATATTCTCCAAGCAAATTCTGCTTTCTCCTGAAAGGTAGCGGAATGCAGTTTCACACTAAGAAAGAACTATTCTGTGCTTACTAAAAATATTCATGTAAAATAGCAATACATATGCATAATTTTATGTTTATTGTCTCAGTTACTTTACTGTTTCAAAGAATTCTACAACAATAACAATTATCAAAAGCAACCGGATGTATGACCGGTTTTCACACTTACGCCCATTGCAGCATCCCCAAGATCACATGATCAAAATTTGAGCACTTGACAACTGGCCTGTATTTATGACAGTTGCACAGTCCCAGGCTCAGCTAATCACCATTTATAATTTTCCCAGCCAGCTTCCAACAAGCAAAGTCAATGAGGAAAACCAGATTCACTTAACAAGTGACTCATGCAGTCACTTAACAATTGCAGTGATTTGCTCATCAGTGCCAAAAAAGCCAGTAAAATGATCAAAAGTCACTTAACAACTGCCTTGCTTAGCAACAGAAATTTTGGGCTTAATTGTATTTGTAAGTTGAGGACTACCTGTGCTTTGTTCTATTCTCATGGAAAGTACAGATATTAAAAGTTTAATTCCATTTTCCACTATTACACAGGTAGTCCTCAACTTACAACCACAAATGAGCCCAAAATTCATACTGTTAAATGAGAAATTTGTTAAGTGAGTTTTGCCCCACTTTACAACTCTTCTCGCCATATTTTTATGTGAATCACTGCAGTTCTTAAATTAGTAACATGGTTGTTAAGTGAATCTGGTTTCCCCATTGACTTTGCTTGTCAGAAGGTCACAAAAGGGGATTACATGACTCCAGTGGATTGCAACTGTCATAAAGGTGAGTCAGTTGTCAAGCATCTAAATGTAAATCACATGACCATGGCGATGCTGCAACAGTCGTAAGTGTGAAAAATGGTTATAATTATTTTTTTCAATGCTGTTGTACCTTTGAACGGACACTAAATGAACTATTGTACCCTGTTTCTCCCAAAATAAGACATCCCCTGATAAAAAACCCAATTGGGCTTTTGAGCGCATGACAATAAGGCCAAGTGCTTATTTCAGGGCTCAAAACAATATAAGACAAGGTCTTATTTTTGGGTAAGTCAAGGACTACCTGTGTATATTGAGAGGGATTCATACACGTTTGTCTCCTGTATAATCTGGAAGGCCACCATTTGTTGTAGAACCCAATTATTTGATTATTTGATTGTCTAATATTCAAGTGAATGCCCAACTATTATCCATTCCTAATGTAATATTCATAAAAGAGGAGATGTAATTTCAACCAATGGTAATTCCTCTAGGACCGTGATTGTGAACCTATAGCACGCGTGCCACAGGTGGCACGCAGAGCCATATCTGTGGGCATGCGAGTGTTGCCCTAGCTCAGCTCCAGCACACATGTGTGTGCCGGCCAGCTGATTTTAGGGCTATCCGGGCCCACTGGAAGTCAGGAAACTGGCTGGTTCTGGCGTCTGGAGGGCCTCCGGGGGTGTGTGGGGAAGGCAGTTTTCGCCCTCCCCAGGCTCCTAGAAAGGCCCTGGAGCCTGGGGAGAGTGAACAACAGGCCTTTCAGTCCCACTGGAAGTCAGGAAACAGGCCATTTCCAGCCTCTGGAGGGCCTCCAGGGGTGGGTGGGTGGAGAAGGCCGTTTCTGCCCTCCCCAGGCTCCAAAAAAGCCTCTGGAGTCTGGGGAGGATGAAAAAACGGGCCCACTGGGCCCACCGGGCCAAAAGCAGGGGGAGGTCGCACACGCATGTGCAGGGGGTTGGGGCATATTGAATTATGACTGTAGGAACGCGCACGTGTGACCCCCTGCGCTCCCCTCATTTTGGCACGCAATGGCAAAAAGGTTAGCCATCCCTGCTCTAAGAAGTGCATCATGAGCCAAACTTCACATTCACTCACCTTTGAATATAATTAAAAAAACTAATGTTCATGGACTCCCAGGAGGCAACCATGACTCTAACCTCCAGACAAAAGCTCTGTTGCTAACAAATGTTCATCTATTTAACCTTCTGGGATGTTCCTGAAAGCCGTATGAATGTTGTGGAAACACAGAGCAGAGTATTCATTTGTCTATAGAGGTACATTTTATAGAAATAGAAGCAAAGAGACTGGCTAATATAAAGCAGTTGCTGAAAAAAATAGCTTCATAACTGCTTACTGAAGTCATAAGTAGGTAGATAAATAAGAGGATAAGGCTCAATGGTTGGGCAAAAAGTAACTAAAATTTGTGGTGGATAAACTAACTGAAGAATTATGTCAAATTCCTTTTTACATAGACTGCAGTTATTCAATTTTTAGTAATGGATAACCAAATTCTGCTGGTAAACTTTCACAAAGATTATGAAGTAACAACACTACAGTCTGTGGCCAACCTCTAGTATTCAGTTACTCTGGCTCTGAATATGGATGTTCTGCTTAATTAAGAAAACTCACTGCAGAGGTTTCCTAAAGATAGAGCTAGAACTGAACTTTGGAGATAAAGCCTGAGAGTTCTGAATGCTCCTTCGAAAATTGCTGGTAAAATATTCTTAACTGACAAAAAAGAAAATGTATTTATGCCAGATGCACCTTCACATAAGTTTAAATTTAATATAGTTCCCCTTCATTAAATTGAATCCACTTTAAATAAAATTACATTTCTGGAAACATTGAAATATTTCATTTCCTTGTGCCCCAAGTTAATAATAAGTTATACAAAATATATCATATACAGCATACATCATATATTCTCTTAAGACTTCTTTCAAGCCTTACGTGAAATGAAACACATCAAGTGTTAAGTAACAAATTAATAAACAGATAGAACATAGTGTTTTAACAACTGTTTATTTAATATAGTATTTATCCACCAATGACTATATATTTGCCACATATCTGAAAAGACAGCTAGCCTGTAATCTAGATATAAGTCAACATGCATAATGAAGATCACACTTATCTCTGCCAACACAGCTTGACAGAAAGCAGAAAACCACAAAAACAGACCATGGCTTTGCAAGTAAACATCACTTGTAAAATGAAAGGGAAAAAAAAAAGCACACACACACACACACACACAAAAAACTGCTGGCGGTAAAACACTTGTGTTATACTATAAGAAGCTTAAGATCCTCAAAACCTTTGTAGGTTTTCCTCACCACCTCATAACATAGCAACATTTCTTGATTCAGTTGTTTTGGAAATAGAGATTAATTTGGATTGAAAAGGTTAGATAATTCTTGACCAATTTGAGAATTTAGAAAAAGAGCAATCATCCAGTTTTGAATTCACACATTCTGTAATGGGTTATCATTTGCTTAATCACCTACAATTGATTGTATTTATATTAATCTATAAATCATGATTTATTCTGCCTTAGCATGAGTTAATCCTTCAACTAAAGAGTTTGGTCTGTTAGCATTGTTGTTTTAAAAAATCATCTTACTGTAACAAACAAACCCCAGAAACTATCTGCTGTAAAAGGCTTTTATAGGAAAATATGAAATACAGGTAATCCTAGACTTACAACTACACTTAAGTAAGGTGGTTATGTAAGTTGCACCTGATATTATGACCTTTTTTAAAGTGAATAGCACAGCCATTAATGGAATCTGGCTTCTTCCATTGACCTTGCTTGTCAGAAGCCAGCTGGGAAGTTGGCAAATGGCAACCACATTGTTCCTGGAATGCTGCATCTGTTGTAAATACATGCTGTTTGCCAAGCATGTGAATTTTGAGCATGTGACTGTAGGATGCTGCAACGGTTGTAAGTGCGAAGACTGGTTGTAACTCACTTCTCTCAATGTCATTGTAAGTTCAAACAGTTACGATGTTGTAACAGATGGTTGTAAGTAGAGGACTACCTGTACTATCTCACAAAGACTTTGGCCAGTGATGCAAAATAGTCTAGCCTTGTTTATATCCAAAACAAACATTCATATATTTGCTCCTTTTATCATCAGGTTATAATTTTGCAGGAGTTTATTTTGCAAAAGCAAACAATGTCAGAACACCGTTAATGTTTGTTCTTGATGCTTCTGGCCAACAAACAGAACAGTTAGGAAGTTAATGATTTGGGGTCTTTTTCTAGAAGGTTGAAGTACATTAATAAATATTTATACAAGTAAAATACTTCAGTTAATCATACATATTGTAACTAATATTTTGAAAGGGACAATGAAAAATTACAATTGATTCTGCTCATTGGATTAGTTCTTTGGATACTATTCAGGTCCACATTTTACGATGATATGACATGGATTTTCGTTTCAGTTTTTCATAGATATTGATGGTAATCAAAAGTTTTGTAGACCATGTTTCTGCAGTGTCATCAGCACACCCATAAAGTCCTCCTCACTCACCTCAGCTTTTAGAAGTAATTAAGAACTAGGTACTATTCCTCATTTCAACCTTTAAAAGAAGATTCTTAAGTTGCATGGGAGAACAGACTTATAGAGCTCTATGCAGATAGTGGCTGGATAACAACTACTCTGTATAGTGACAATTTGAAGTTACAATGGCACTGAAAAAGTAGCTTTATTTATTGATTGATTGATTGATTGGTTTGATTTATATGTCGCCCTTCTCTGGAGACTCAGGGCGGCTTACAATGCGTTAAGCAATAGCCTTCATACTTTTGTATATACCTTTTGCCGCCACCCCCCCAGCAGTGGTCTTTTTTATACAAAGTCAGCTTATTGCCCCACACAATCCGGGTCCTCATTTTACCTACTTCAGAAAGATGGAAGAGTCAACCTTGAGCCTGGTGAGATTTAAACTCGCAGTAATTGCAGGCAGCTGACAGCTAAGTGCTACTTAACACCACTTTAGTCCGCTGCTCCACCAAAGCTCCTCAATCTTACAATGATTGGTCCTCAATCTTACAATGGTCATATGATTGCTGTTCAGGTGCTTCACAACCGACACACATTTAATACATTCACAGAATATCTTAAGTCACTTGATCACCATTTGTGAGCTTTAAAACTGGCTCCAAGAAGCAAAATCAATGGAGAAACTAGTAGGTTGCAAGTTGTGGTCATGTGATATCACACTGAACAATCACCAATGATTTGCTTAATGACAGCACTGGACATTAAGCAAATGTCTGACACACCTATGTGTTGCTTAACTAGTGTGTTGCTTAGCAATGGAGTTGCAAGTCCAAAGGTGGTAGTTAAGTGAAGACTACCTGTATTTATGTTACCTAAGACAAATAATCACACACAACAAATACAGGGGTGACACACTTTTTTTATTATTTATAAAATGTAATCAGATTCCATGCTAAGTGAAATGATAATTCAAGTGTTAATGATGGATATTTTGAACTACCCCAAGTGCTGGAGAGAAAATATCCCCAACAACAAAAAAAAAACCTAAGATTTTTCTGTTGCCACAAATGTCTTAAAGCCAGCTGTCTAATTTATTAATCTGTTATGCATGCATTATAATGAAGCAAAATAAGAAAAAGACACATTATGTTACAGTATTCCACTGTACCTCTTTATCTGATCCAGTTCTGAAAAATATACAATTAATGCTTAACAGAGATTGCATTTTTTTAAAAATCAGATTGTATAAATTGGCAAAGTCTGATCATTTTCAAACTCTATTTTGGCCGCAGAAAATGGATTTTATCTGAATACATTTCAAAGAAGGCTTTGATCAGTGTTAAGGTAAGACTACTTCAGTTGCTTTAATAAATAAGCTACGTTAAAAACTAGAAGAGGAAATACAAAAGCTGTGATACTTCTGAACCACTTGGCAGCTTTAGATGGTATTAGTTGTAGCATCATTCCCTGTTGCCCTTGTGAAGTGATTGTGATCTTTCCTGTTGGCATATGTTCAGAAAATGGTGCTGGGAGTTACCTTCGAACAATATTTACAGACCGGGCTAATGCCTTTGACAGTAAATATAACTTAACTCCTCCCTCAGGATCATGTAAATGTAATAGGCATTTTAGAACAACAACATGAAACTGGTTTAACAATTGTTCTGCCAGGAGTATAAGGCTTAAATATGATTTTAAAAATTTATCATCTAAAACATTTATTTTCTTCAGGGAGCTAAAGAAACATTTTTGTTCTGAATACAGAGCTTAGTATTTTTCTTCTGAGGATCTAATTTTTCATTTTCTTCCAATGGAAAAAATATTTTAGAGAAAGATATTTACCAAAGCAAGACTTTAAAAAACATCAATATCTGTTGATCCCAGGTCCTTGGAAAGGACTTCATAAATTGATAAAATGCCAAATCCAGTTTAAACATCTGATTGTGTGATGAAAAAAATGTGAATCCAATCCTTCCTGAGATTGTAAACATTTTTTAAACCTTGCATAAACTATTTTTTAACTATGGAAACTGCTTTGCGTATTTCTAAAAAATATAAATACTGTCAGTAACATTAAAAATTTAAACACACAAGTCAAAACAATGCAATTAAAAGACTGAAGATTGAGAAAATGCTAATCTAATTTGCAGGAACAAAAACTGGGTGGAATAAAAACCTAGCAACAAAATTCAGAATAATTTGGTAGGTTAAAGAACTGAGAGGGAAATAATAGTTACATTTATCACAGATAAACGCAAAATTATTTAATTAGGAAACAAAAATGAAACTCACAGGAAACTCACAGAATGGAAGATGCCTGGTTAGGCAGTAATACTTGTTTTAAAAAAAGTCTTAGAACACGAAAAACAATGTGATCCTCAACAGAAGACACTGTTCTGGTCCTGGTATTTTAGAGAGACAAATTGTAACACTTTATGTGTTGCAAGCAGAAACTAAGCAGGGGAAAGGTGGGTTGAGATTCTTGGGGGATATAATTATGATTCTGCTATATACATACAGAATTATGCTCGGTCCAGGTAAATTAATGCTTAAGAACTCTCTTCTGTGTACATGCCAACTTATTTGTAAAATGAGTGAATGTTTGCAGTAGGTGATTTACAACAGTGATTTTAATGCTTTTGGTTTTGTTCTTTTATTTTACAACTATGCATTTTATATTCTTTTCTTCCCTGTGTAAGAAAGTTACCTTGAACATATGGATGAAAGTCAGTTTTATAACTAGCATTGAATTCTATTGCTTAAGCAACACATACAGTATCCAGAGACCTATGTATACAAAGAGACTTAGGCTATTCATAACTTATGGGCTACAAATTATATTTCTATCATTTTCCATCTCCTCTAAAATCTCATAGAACTTTCAAAGCTTAGGTGAACTTAAAATCTATATATATTTGAAACTGGGGCCTGAGTGGCGCAGTAGACTAAGGCACTATGATTAACATTCAGCAGCCTGCAAATTACTGCAAGTTCAAATCTCACCAGGCTCAAGGTTGACTCAGCCTTCCATCCTTTCTAAGGTAGGTAAAATTGTGGGGGCAATAAGCTGACTTTGTATAAATATACAAAAGTATGAAGGCTATTGCTTAACGCATTGTAAGCCGCTCCTGAGTCTCAGGAGAAGGGCAGCATATAAATCAATTTTTTAAAAAAATCTATATATATAAACGCGAAAACCACTAATGCTGTAATCACGAAATCTCCAGAACTGTAAAGCCTACAAACTTTGTCATGTACCGGTATGTTCCTCTTGGCTTCTAGGTGCTCACTAAGAAAGGATTTTTCGAAATGACCATCAGAGCATTAGTATTTCCTATATTATATGCTAATAAAAGAGGGAAGTAAAGAAGATAACAAGAAGAATAAATAATATTACTATAGCCCAAGCGTGAAATCTAAAAATTTTCCCTACCGGTTCTGTGGGCGTGGCTTCGGGGGGGTGTCCTGTGACTGAGTGGGCGTGGCCAACTCGATGTCACTCACAGCCATGCCCACTCAGTCACAAGACCCCCTCCCACCAAGCCATGCCCACAGAACCTGGTAGGGAAAATTTTTTAAATTTCTATTCTGCTGGCATGTCCTTATCTTTCTCCCGCGGCTCCGCCCACCCACCCCCATTCCCTGGAATCGGGGAATGCACCATTCCCCGACTCCTACTGCTCACCTCTTTCCTGCAGCTGGCTGTCAGGGAAGGCAAGCGCCTGAAAGTTACTGGAGTCGCTCATTCTCCTTCTTGAAGGAACCGCTCTGGTCCACGTGCCGGCTGTGCAAGCGCACAGACAACCTGCCACTGAATTAAATAAACAGTGTGCGCTTGCGCAACTGGCACGTGGACCAGAACAGCTCATTCAAGAAGGAGAGTGAGCGACTCCAGTAACTTTCAGGCACTTGCCTTCCCTGACAGCCAGCCGTGGGAGAAAGGTGAGCAGTAGGATACACCGTGTGGCGAAGGGCGAGCAGGCAGCGACTCCGCGGCAAGGCCAGAGTCAGGGAATAGTGCATTCCCAGACTCTGGGGAATGGGGCGGGTGGACAGAGCCTCCAGATGCCATTGCTGCCAGTTCTCCGAACCACTGGCCATCATCGCTACCTACTCGCCCGAGCCGGTCCGAGCCAGTAGCATTTCACCCCTGCTATAGCCACACTATATACATAGACATTAGACAGAACTGTGAGAATTAGGTTTTCAGCAGAGATGGCACGAATCTAGTAACATAATAAAAGTCAATGAATAAAATCACATGCACAGTGGGATAGAATAATTTTAAAAGCTTCTGGAAAGAAGAATTTCAGCTGACATAAACATGTGAAACTTCATATGAGCCTCCTCTTGATAGGAACAAGTCCAAATCAAGAATACAACTACCAAATCACCACCATGAACCAGGATGGGTCTCTGAAGATGATCTGAATATAGAGTGTCACTATGCAAGCAGGGTGCCTTTTAGATACTGTATATGACTCCAAATTGGAAACAGACCAGGAATTAGTGGAACTGTTTACATAAGTGGAATTAGTGGAATTGTTTCACAAGTGACAAGAAACATTTCTGAGACTTGGTCCTAATAAGTAACCGGGTTGCAATATTCTTGATTTCATTTGCTGTCTGAACCCTTTTGTACTTTTTATACAAGCTATGCAAGTTGCTGCAGCAATATAATTGACACTTTTGTGAAGGAACCAAATCCTTTAACGAGCTAAATAAAATCCATCTGTTAGTGGTTGGTGTACTCTACATTACAGACTCAAGGCAACAGCCATTTATGTGTGAAGTAATTGTATAACAACTTCAGTGAACTAACTTTAAAGACAGAAGGCAAAAAAAATGATCTAATGTTTAAGGCACTATGTTAGAAAGTAGGAGGCCATGAGTTCAAATCTCACCTTAAGTCAGGAAAGCCAGCTAGATGACCTTGGGCCTTTTCTCAGCCTACCTACCTCACAGGTTGTTGTGGGGAAAAGAGGAAGGATATGTTTGCGGGATACAAATAAATTAAATAAATTAAACCAATCCAATGCTGTGGCCGCTACTTGATTGGCCATAGAAAGAAGGCAGGGAGGAGCAACAAACATTTTAAATGTCTAATAACTGATGTCACAGAAGATTTCTAAAGCTTAGAAATCAGACAAAGGTAAATACAGGCATAGATAACACAGGGCTGCAGACTATTGCTCTAGCTTAAAATGAAACAGCACTGAACTTATTTTAAAGAGATATTCCTTCTCTACATTACGAAAGATACAGCATATAAAACTGCAACTGGGTATGTAATTATCAGCCAAACATACTTCACAGAGTTGTCATTGTATATAAAATAGAAGGCAAGACTATTATGTATGTTTGACACTTTAATTAAAAAAAATAATTTGAATAAAAACCTAATAATAAATAGTACACCCCATGTCTCATTTATAAATTTTACATTTAAAAAAAAACGTTCTGTAGCACTTTACCTAATTCAAAATATCACGAGGGAAGGATCATTTGGATGAGATGCATATATTTTAAAACACAGCTGAATTTCAAGTGTTTTTGCACATGCTGCCTGTATGTTTTATTAATTTTAAATTGAATCTGATAATCAAATTTATCAACCTTCTCTTCTTCGGTGCAATCTGTACTTGTGTGAAATGAAATTACTATAAATTAACATCTTAGGCACCAGCAAGTTTCACTATGTTTTTTTTTTATTGAAAAAGTTTTACACACACAAATTTTACCCCCTTTTTTTTCCCCCACCCTTCCCCAACATTATAAAAAATACATATACAAAAAAATATAATTCCCTCCCAATTCCCTCCCAATCCCACCCTAACCCTCCCCCACCACCCCTTTCCCTCCCATCCCCCTTGACTTCCACTATATGCAATACTAATAATTCCAAACAATATATATGTTATTCACCCCTTCCATATCTTTTTCTCTATTTACTAGCATAGTCATCAATCCCCCTCAGCTGAAAGCTACATAATATTTTCTAGTCTGATATTTGTTCTGTATATATTCAATCCACTTATTCCATTCCTGTATATACCTCTCATGTGTCTGATCTTTTAGAAAGGCTGAAATCTTCGCCATTTCTGCAAATCCAGCCATCTTCTGAATCCATTGGTCCACAGTCGGTAATGCATCACTCTTCCAATATTGGGCAATCAACAACCTAGCTGCTGTCACCATATACAAAATCAATTTTGTTTCACCCAGTGTAAAATCTTTAACTATACCCAATAAAAATAATTGCGGAGAAAATTGTATTTTTAAGTTTCACTATGTTGATAATGTTCCATGTTCCTACTGCAATTCTGTCTTTGCAACATCAGCTTTTCTTTTCCTGTATGGCAACAGCGACAACTAGACATCCCAAAAGCATTAATCATAAACCCCATTAGTGCTCCAAAAGATCCCCCGTTTCTCCTCAGTGGCATGTTGAGTGTTGTATTACCTGACGGCCTTATCGCCAGGCAATATATCATCAATGATTTCATATGTTTTATCCATTAGATTTTCTTGGTAAAAAATATAGGTATGGTTTACACCAGGGGTGTCAAACTTGCGTCATCACGGGACATATCAGGACTTTTTCACCCTTCCCTAAACTGGGAAGGGGTGGGGCAGCACATGACGCATCTGGCCCACAGGCTGTGAGTTTGACACCCCTGGTTTACACCATTGCCTTCTCCTGAACAGAATAAATGCATGCCTTGCCCTTGTCACTAACGTGATCATCTGCCTCCTGCATCTTCTTATATTGCTGCTGCTTTATATAGGTGCCTGTCTGTTTGCTTGGATGACTTTCATTCCTTAGGTAACCAAGCTGGGAATATATATTCTTGGCATACATTCCTGTCATTCTTTGATGATCCTGCCAGGAACATCCCCTTGCCACAACAGAATATTACCTATAACATTGAAAAAATGCTAAGAACAAGAACCATGAAACCAATCAAACACTTTCCAGCCATAAAGGTAAATATGAAGACACTTAATGGAATATGAAGGTTACTATACAAGGTGGTGTTATGAGGTCAGATATTACCTCATGGCAACAACTAAACAGTTAATGCTGAATTTTAGTCTTGTAGTCAAATATTACATAAGTTTTAAAGCAGCAAAGCATTCAACACTGTTCTGGCATGAGATGTCATTAGTTTTCAGATTCATAAAATTTATCCAGCTTACCCAGATTTTTTTGCAGACGCTCAGCTTAGTTTTAAAGTTAAAAAATAGTCAATACTAAACCCAGAGTTTCTTAATTTGTTCAGATTTTACACAGAAGGGACACATTACAACCTATTATTCAAATAATAATAATAATAATAATAATAATAATAATAATTATTATTATTATTATTATTATTATTATTTTATTTATATACCGCCCTTCTCCTGCTGGACTCAGGGCGGTGCACAGCCAGAAATAAAAAAACATTCAATACAAAATTTAAAAATTTAAAAGAATTATAAAACTTTGGCCGAAAATTTTAAAAACCTCATAACTAAAACCCAATTGGACAATTTAAAAATCTAAAATCTCAAAAGGGGGGGGGGGTTGTTTACGCCAGCCCTGCTTGTTGGAAAAGAAAAGTTTTTAGGGCACGGCGAAAAGCCCGGAGATCTGGTATCCTGCGTATCTCCGGGGGCAGGTCGTTCCAGAGGGTAGGTGCTGCCACAGAGAAGGCCCTCCTCCTGGGGGTCGCCAGCCGACACTGCCTGGCCGACGGCACCCTGAGGAGTCCCTCTCTGTGGGAGTGTACTGGCCGGTGTGAGGCTATTGGCGGCAGAAGGCGGTCCCGCAAATACCCAGGTCCGTTGCCAAGGAGCGCTTAAAGGTGGTAACCAACACCTTGAAGCGCACCCGGAAGTCCACCGGGAGCCAATGCAACTCACGCAGGAGAGGTGTTACATGGGAGTGCCCCCTCGTTCCCATAATCCCCTGCACGGCCGCATTCTGCATCAGCTGGAGCCTCTGGGTGCACCTCAAGGGGAGCCCCATGTAGAGAGCATTGCAGTAGTCCAGGCGGGAAGTGACGAGTGCCTGAGTGACTGTGTGTAAGGAGTCCCGATCCAGAAAGGGACGCAACTGGCGAATCAGGCGAACCTGATGAAAAGCCCCCCTGGCCACGGCTGTCATATGCTCTTCTAAAGACAGCTGTGCATCCAGGAGGACACCCAAGTTGCGGGCCCTCTCCGTGGGGGCCAGTAACTCGCCCCCAATAGCCAGCGATGGTACCAGCTGGCTATATCGGGACGCCGGAAGCCACAGCCACTCGGTCTTGGAGGGGTTGAGTCGAAGCCTGTTACTCCCCATCCAGATCTGCACAGCCTCCAGGCACCGGGACATCACTTCAAGGGCATCATTGGGATGGCCTGGGGTAGAGATGTACAGCTGAGTATCATCAGCGTACTGATGGAATTCCACCCTAAAGCCACGGATGATCTCGTCTAGCAGCTTTACATAAATATTGAACAGAAGGGGCGAGAGGACCGATCCCTGCAGCACCCCACAAACAAGGCGCCTCGGAGTCGACCTCTGCCCCCCTGCCAACACCGACTGCATCCAGTCCGAGAGATAGGAGAACCACCGTAAAACGGTGCCCCCCACTCCCAGCCCCTCCAACTGGCGCAGCATGATACCATGATTGATGGTATCAAAAGCCGCTGAGACATCTAACAGGACCAGGATATGTTGCAGTCTCCCATCAAATACTAACATAGCACCTCAAAATGTAAGCCACAAAGTTACATATTAAAGACAAATTCCAAAAGCAAACTATGTGTCTTACTTTTAAATGAAATTCTGTAGCTGACAATAATTTCTGATTTGGTCATCTATTAGATTACACTGTCGAGACAACACCATAGATTCTCCCCAACTGTACAGCTTTCTACAAAAGCACCACTGCATATCAGATATAAGTGTGTGGAGGTGGGGGGGTGAGACTTTCATTGTATACATCTGATTCAGGATCTCCCTACTTTTTCTTGGACTAGAGGTTAAAAATATTATACAGTGTAATTTTTGTAACTGCTTAGAAGTTAAGTAGTCAAAATTATATAGAGAGACAGTTCTATTTGTAAGGAATATTTTTAGTGTGCATTGTTACATGGAAAAATCCTCAATAAATCTGAAAATAATTAGGTCAAAACAAGTAATATCACAACTGAATTTTTTTTTTCTAAATAGTCCAATTCAACTCTGAACTGAATAGTCTACAGATACAGATTAATTTTTTGCTTAAGGGAAAAATTATCTTGTCATTAGCAAGCACATAAATTATTATGAATTATTATGAAAAACACTATGTCATAATAAACATTAGTCTTTAACTGCAGCAAAGTTCAGATTTTTTTTAAAAAAATGTGCTTGCTGACTTAATTTATTTCTTACAAAAATATATTTTTACTTACCAATCTTTCATAAATACACCATGTTCTGCCACCTATTTAATAATGAAGGTATTCAGGTTTTTTTTATTGTGAGTTAATATCAAGGAAACTGAAAAAGAATCATTATGGATTAAGATCTCAAAGTTTCCATTTCTACCATAAACTTCTCAAATTTTTAAAATCTGTTGATAAGCAAAAAAATCTGAGAAATATAGCAGCTGCTTAGTTCACGGGAATCTTCCCTGATAGACAAACAGTTTGTGAAAAGTTTGTGAATCCTTTCAAATGTTCAGTGTTTCTGCTAATAAATATGACTTAAAACATGATCTGTTTTCCATACAAGTTCTAAATCTAAATAAAGAGAAACCAATTAAATGAGTAAAAAATATTAAAATTGTTCATTGATCCAAATGATCCAAAGGAATCATTTGATCAGGAAAATGATCCAAAGCTACGTATTTGTGTGTGGCAAAAGCATATGAACCTCTAGGATTATCAGTTCATTTGAAGAAGAGTCAGGTACTCCAATCAATGGGATAGTGATCAGATGTGAGGGTGTGAGGTCCTGCCTTATTTAAACAACAACATTCTGGGTATGTAATTTCTAAGTTTGAACTTCACAACATAGGATTGGAGAAATCTGTTAAAATCAACACCACTGCCCAACCCACCACTGCATTGTCTTTGCTGCCGTGTCAACACACTGCTTCATTCACTACCTTTTACTGTTAAACCCTGCACATTTCTCTTTTGAGAAGCTCAATTCCATCAATAACTTTCTTAATTTTTCTCTTCACCATTAATTTTCTCTTCATATAGTTTTGAATTCAAACCTCACTTTCTTTTGAGAGTCATCTCTCACAATAGGCCATGAACTAATACGATTGTAGATCTTCAAATGTTTTAAATTTATTTTGTAAACAATCAAATTGGTCATGCTTAGACCTATTTTCATTTGTTATTTGTATGCATAAACAGAAAAATGTTTAAATCACTTATTTGAGATGAAGAAAAAGTTTCTCAAAGTGATATTCATCAGTTGCCATTAGTATTATCAGCCCTCAGGCTGCTGAGCAAAATTAAAGGAGCAAAACCTATACAAATGTCAGTGTAGTCACTTTAAATACCAGTCTGGGGTAACACAGAATCTTGGAATCTATAAGAGGAATTTCACAGCCTCATTTAAAGTAAGTTATTTAAAACTGAATCTCTCTGACTGATTTGCATTTTTTTATGAATGTACATTGAAGTATGAATACTGAACAATGACCATAATAAACTGTACAAATATAAAAATCCATTAAATAACTCAGTGCCTTTAAATTTCTGTAACAGTCATGCTTCAAACACATACTGTAGTTCACTTTTCTAAAATAAAACCAATTATCTTCTTCGGAACTCTTGTCCCTCAGCAATTCTAAGAAAAAATATAGGTATTCAGAAATGAAAACTTATGAGTCAGAGATTCTCCATTAATTTTACCGTAACTCTGTTAAACACATGTATTTCTGGAACCAAAGCTTATATGTCCAGATCACATAGACCTGCCTATTTGTAGTCATTACAACCGCACCACTTATTAGAATATGGCAAGCTGTTTAGAGAGGTTCATAAGGTTTACAATTGTTTACAAATTGTTCAGAGATCCGGTCTAAAGTTTGTCCACCACCCAATTTATGACAAAATGTTTACAATATATTAACTGCTAGCACCAGCTCAGAAAACTACATAATGGATATCAACGTAAAAAATGGCAGGTTACACAGTCTGAGAATTTAAGGCCAATGATGTCACAAGACAACTGATGCATTTACAATGCTAAGGCATAATTCTGCAGAATTCTTGCTTATAATTCATAGCGAATACTGTTCCTAGTACTAACCTCTCTCATTCAGCATCAAGGTGAAGCAATTAGATATAAAAATATTAATGGACCAATAAAAATTGTATGTTTAGAATTTTTAGAGTTGTCTTTGACCTGAAATCAAAGCTTGTTAGAAAAATGACATTCTGGCTTCTTAGAAGAAAGAGAAGTTAAGATTCTATTCAAACATAATTCCTCTTTTAATTTGTTAGCCAAATCCACTTTCAATAGAAATAACAAGATACATCTGTGAATAATAATCCAGAATTTTAGCTTAAAACGGAGAAGCTAGAATTCAATAGATCCAGGACAATGATTCTGACTAAGCGACATGCACTATTAAGAAAATAGCTCACTTGAAACTCAATGACTGAACTATGACATTAATTAATTCTTTAGGCTATCTAAAAGGACACTTTTTCTTGCTGTATTCTATTACTAAATAGCTCTTCTTTATTTTCTTGTTTATTATAGAAAATAAAATGTATGTTGCATTCTGTTTCAGGTTTCTATAAATTTATAGGTTCAATATAGACCAGGGGTGTCAAACTCAAGGCCCGGGGGCCAGATCCGCCTTATGGGGTGCTTAGATCTGGCCCGTGGGGCTGCTCTAGAAACAGCAAAGGACTGGCCATCAGTTCCTCTGCCAGTGAAAGTGGAGTTCGGGAGGGCCACACGCAGCCCACCCTGGCTATTTTTGGCTTGATGGCCTCCTGCTGCCCTCTGCCAGTGAAAACGGAGCTGGGGGGGGCACACATACCCCACCCTGGCTGTTTTGGGCTGCGACGGCCTCCTGCTGCCCTCTGCCAGTGAAAATGGAGCTCAGGGGACCTGCCTGCGTCCCCTGAGTTCTGTTTTCACTGGCAGAGGGTGGCAGGAGGTTGTCGTGGCTGAAAACAGAGCTTGTGAGCCCATTTTCACTGGCAGAGCAGTCAGGCCACCGTAGACACCGTTGACACAAGTGACATCAAGCTGGCCACACCCACCTTGGCCACACACACCCTGGCCCCTGAGGTCAAACACAATCCTGATGTGGCCCTCAATGAAATCGAGTTTGACATCTCTGATATAGATGCAATAATTCGAAATTAAAGTTTAAATATCTTCCTCACCCAAATCTAAGGGAAATCTAATAAAAGCAAAAGCAAAATCTCAAATGTTATCTTAAAAGATAAATACTGTTTAGCTACTGAGTTCATTTGAAAATTGTACTTTACTGAAAGCATAAGATAAATTAATTGGACTCAATTGCACATGGGATACTGGAGAGAAAAAATGGATTCTTATCGCACTAAAATCTCTAAAAGCAGCTTAGAAATATGCCTGCATGTGGCAAGTCCAAATAATGTAACAAAATTATCTGAAAAACAACTCAATAATCAGCTTTAAATATGTACTGAGTTTATTAACAATTGAAAAAATATTTTAACTTACTTTGTGGGCTTATTTATGCTACAAGAATAAAATAATCTTTTCCCATAGCAGAATTACTTTTCATTTCACCCCTCCCAAGAGCTAATGTTTTAAAATATTTTGTCAATCATAAAATACCCCTCAACTACAGAACCTTATAAAGTAACATTTGCAATTAACTGGTACTGAAATGTAAACATTGCACAGAAGAGATTTCAGCAACCTTAGCCATTTTAATAGCTTTGCACAGTGCCAAACACTTAGAAAGTATTCCACTCAAGATCCGACTTTTAACACTTGTGTTACTGATATTAGCAACTCTAGAGAGCAAATATATTTCAGTTTTTCAATTGATCAAAACTATTTCTAGTTCGTAAGCCTGGGTAGTGAGATGGGCAGCATACATATTTAATAAATAAATAAATTTAGTAAATAAATAAACTCTTTTGAAGTTTTCTTTACCATCTCAGTAAAACCAATATCAGTCCTTCCTCTTTGGAAGGCTGCATATTTAATTCCAAAAACTACATAATCTGCATCACAGGGACTACAAGGACCAACAGGGGTTAGGTAAATATCCTTACAATGGTCAGGTCCTCTTATCCCCCCTACCCATTTTTTTTAAAATTTGATTTATATGCCGCCCTTCTCTGGAGACTCAGGGCGGCTTACAATGTGCTAAGCAATAGCCTTCATACTTTTTGTATATATTTATACAAAGTCAGCTTATTGCCCCCACAAATTGGGTCCTCAATTTACCTACCTTAGAAAGGATGGAAGGCTGAGTCAACCTTGAGCCTGGTGAGATTCGAACCTGCAATAATTGCAGGCAGCTGGTGTTATTCACCTTTTTCCAACAGTAGCAGTTGTAAGAAAGGATATGTGCAAGAAACACTTGCATTGCAGGAAATTCTTGTAATGATGGCTAATTTAAAATTTGCAGGATGGATACTGAAGCAGCAGTGCATGAAAAGAAATACCAGGACTATAATAAGCAGCATTCTGTTTATTTAAATTGTTTCTATTAATTACTCTTTAATTACTCCCCTCCTCTGTCTGTCACAGCGGTGAGGACTGTATGGTCTTTGCTTTTGTTGGGAAAGTTTTACAGCCCTGCAACCTTTTATTTCCTCTACCACCCCCAGAACTGCTTCAGCATCAGTAAAGGAAGGTCAGATATTAATGAGGATTAAGTGTCTTGCGGGTGCTGAGAACCAGCTATGACAAAAAAAGAGATATAATTATCTGATTGGGGTTAAAGCTGGAAGTTTTGGAGTGATTCTTTTGCAAAGAATGAATAGAAAGAGCTATTTTCTTTGAATTTCTCTTCCAGGTGTTAATTAAAAATGCAGGTCAAGTGCAAGAGAGTGGATCATAATAATTAAATTATCTTTTATTTTCTTCCATCTTAATTGTTTTAAATGATAATAAAGGAGAAAAAAAATCATATGCCTTCCCTTACTTCCATCCCACCTACAGGTAGTCTGTGGGTTACAGTGGTAATTGGGACTGGAATGGTAATGGCAAGGACTGCCTTTCTCTATATCTATCCAACCTACCAGGAAGGAAGGGCATGTTGCAGGTCCCATCTATTCAGGAAATATACCTGGTGGGACCAAGAAAAAGGGCCTTCTCAGTAGTAGCTCCCTCCCTTTGGAAAATAACCCCAAAGATAAGATTGGCCTCTACTTTTTAGGAAGATGTAATTCTATTTGCAGGCCTGGTGACTTCAAGCAGATATGGAGCCAATCAAGTGCTTGATATGATTGTATTGTTGCCACCACGGGTGTGTGTATGTGTGTGTGCACGTGCGCACGCCTGGGAGATGGGGTGTATGGGTTTTTTATTTTATTTTTTATGTTTAATTTTTTTAATGTTTGCTATTTTTAAATTTTTATCCAGAGTTACAGTGTGTCAATTTGGTGGCCATAAAAATCGTTAAATAAATAAATAAATAAATAAATAAATACATTCTGGCAGTCCTGGTTGCTGTCAGTAAATGAGGACCTCACGTGAACACAACTTCCAACTTCCTGCTAGCTTCACCATTGACTTTGCTTGTGGGAAACTGGCAAGGAAAATTGCAAATTGTGATCACAATGACTATGGGCATGCTATGATGACCAAAATTCTGAGGACTGTCATATTCCCCTCTCGTTCAGCACCATTGCATTTTGAATTGTCACTGAATGAATGGTCGCAACCTGAAGCCAATGTCTATAAAGAAAGCAGCAGGATGATTCAGAGAGAATTTCTCTTAAGGAGACCTAGCTAGTCTCAGAAATCATTTGGAGAAAAAGGGAAGACACGTCTTTGTTTTCCTAATTCTACTGTGCCTTGCCTTAATGTTTATTTAGGGGTTGGGGTTTTTTGTCAGAAATCTCATTCCTGCCTTGCCTTAGATTTATGCTGGACCTTGGAGATATCTATTGGGGTTTATCTTTGCCCCTGAGCATGGCTTCTGTTGAATAAAAAGGACAGCATTTGACAGTGCCTCCATGGACAGGGATGGCCTATTTGAAATCAAAAGAAAAGTCTTTTTAACAGTTGTCTCTGGAAGCAATCCAGGCACTGAATGTCCTGTGTCAATGTATACATTTTTCTTTTCACAGCTTTGAAAGTTCTCATTTTGGGAAATTATTAAGAACTAAGTGGAACTAAATTATTAGGAACTAAACAAAATCCTCTGCAGTTGAAGTGTATAGTATTTTTTATCTAATCAGGAATACAATGAACAGCCCAGGTTTTACCTCAGGCCTACTTTTATCTCCCAGAGCATGCAACAAAACAGGAGCTGAACGGTTTAAGCCATATCGAAAGTCTAGGTAAGGGGAAGAGCAAGACAAATGAAAGCTTTAGAAATATTAGACCTTACTGAGTGGAACACTCCACATGTCTTAGTAAAGAGAGTGTTTCCTGTAGTTGTGGCTAATGATTGTCTTCATTAGGCACAACGCCTTCATGCTGGCACGAACGAAAATGTACATGCTTCCTATCAGTTATGCTAAGCTGTGATGATATGGTAATTCACTGAACTTTGGCATCGAAAGAGCCAATCAAAAAGTTTGCCATGACTACATATATGACCTCATCACTTGATGATTATTCTGCTATGTGCAAAAGTATATATGGACAATGCCTAACCTGTTTCCTCCAAAACAAGACATCCCCTGATAATAAGTCCAATTGGGCTTTTGAGCACATGGCAATAAGGACAAGCACTTATTTCAGGGTTCAAAAAAATATAAGACAGGGTCTTATTTTCAGGGAAACATGGTATGAACGGCACAACATCACATTATAATGCCTTGGAAGGAGAAGAGAATGACCTGTTTAAGTCAATATGCTGAGAAGTTTTTAATTGTTCCTCAAAAGGAAGGTGGGATTTGTCCTCTTACTGCAACAAGATTGCTTTTACATCCTGACCAAAATTGCCTTATTAAAAAAGGTGTCTTTATGTATAAAGCAGACATATGCTGCTTAGACACTTAATCCTCATTTATATCTAACCTTCCTTTGCTGATGCCTAAACTAAGCACCTTTGGGGCTGGAGGGGGAAAAAAAAGAGGTTGCAGTACTATAAAACTGCCTAATGAAAGCAACCTCTTCATTACTGGAACTCATCCCGGCAGATGGAAGAGTCCCTGATGCTGTAATTAATGGGGACAATTTAAATAAATATGTTGTTTTATTTCAGTTCTGACACCTCTTTTAATATTATCCTTTGGTATGCATCCTACAATTTTTAAAATAGCTAGCAACAGAAAAAACCCATCGTCTTTTAAAATCATTTTATGTAGACTCGCCTCCTTTTGCTTTGCCTCTTCTGTCATACCAAAGGGTAGTACCATTTGTGTCCAACAAAGAATATAAAAACTGTTCTACACTAATTATGCCTTCTATGAGTTTACTATCTATCTATCTCTGTCCATCACTGGGTGCCCTTCAACTGTGTTGGACACATTCATTTTCTTTACTCCCAGCTCTTGTTACAAACATGCCCAGGTTCGGCTTATGGTCACTCATATACTCACAGCCTGTTGTGACAAATGGCTCTTGTAAACCCACCCCCTTGCTTTCTAGCTGGGGTTTCCAGATAGGTGCAGCTACAGCAGATAAGGCATATAATTCTGATCAATAGCCAGGAAACAATTAGCAACACATATAAATCATTTTCAACCAAATACTGAGGTACATAAGGAAAACACAGGGACACAATGAACTTTAAAGTAGCAGCAAACCTTTACTGGTTACAATGTACATTTCCTCCCAAACACTCATCTCCACTTATTTGATTGTATCTTTAGCCTGGTATTGGGAACTGTGGTATGCGATGTAAACAGCTTACTTTCTTGAAATCCTTTCTTCCAAAACCTTTCCACTATGCAGAGGGAGGAGGGTAAAGTGCTTTTTGTAAGCAATCTCTCCTTTGCCTGATTCTTTCCTGCAGGTGGTGCAA
>WNWU01000002.1:7732776-7796384 GCA_012654045.1 Ptyas mucosa
TACAGAAATAGCTTGTTGTCCCCTTAAGAATGGAGAGATTGGAGAGAAAGGAATTTCAAGAGTACTGGAAGCTATTCACATAATGCATCTGCTGTTCCCAGGCCGGGCATGAATACATTGCTTTTGATGTGGAGAAGAGGAGTTTACTCCCTTGCAATCCCTTCCTCTCCAATCTCTATACCCTGCAACAGAGGGGGGGAAAAAACCCTGACAAGTCAGGCATAAAATATATACTGACTGATCATGACTGAGGAATGCTATGGTTATAAATGTTCTTAAATTGCCTGTAAAGTTGAAGGTCACAAATAAGGACTACCTGTAATTATATATAGGATTGAGTGTTTCTCTCAAGTTGGCTCGTCTTCTTCAGACGACCTTTCTTCTTTGATCCTTAGAGATTGCCTCATGTTTCTTTCCAAGGGAACTTTTTGAGAAGATTGACTTAGTCCTCTCTGCTTAAGTGCGTCATCTTTAGGTTATGGCTGCTTCAACTAGTCCTGTGATGGCGAACCTATGGCATGGGTGCCAGAGGTGACACGCAGCACCCTCTCTGTAGGCACGCGAGCTGTCACCCCAGTTCAGCTCCGCCGTGCATGCACGTGCACTTCCCACCAGCCATCTGGTCTTTGGGTCTCTGCTGCGCAAACATGCATGTGGGGCAGGGCATGTGCAGGGGGCAGGGCACATGCATGGGGGCTGAGCACGCATTGCATTTTGGGGGTGTGGGCACGCGCGTGCTTTGGTCACTTGGTCCGGAAAAGGTTAGCCATCACTGACCTAGTCTCACATTCCAATGATCTTTGGCAGGTATCGTTATATATAAATATGTAAATTTGTGTGTACATATTTACATGGTCAAAGTCCTAAACTGTGTGCTTGATATAGATATGAAAAAAATATGTTTATCTGAATATTTTACATTGTTTCCTATAGACAAAGCAATACCACTTAATATTACAATGCCATCTCTAGGGGGAAAAAACCTTATTTAGTTGTAGTCTGGAGTCAATTCTTCTCCCCAGGTGAACTTTAAATGTCCAGGATATAATATAATTATTTGTTTAAATCCCAGATCATTCCATAATCATGTTAAAGTCAAGAAGATATAAAACTTGGTTTTCTTGGTTTCCTTATTTTTCAAGAGCAGTGTCAATTCTGATTTTATTCTCTAATACATATCATATATATGTTATACGGATAAGCTTATGTAGGATAGCAACTTAGAACATAGTGGACAACCAATCTGATAACAATGAATCTGGATCATCTGCTAGGTAAGACAGCTACTTCTGTGTCCTTCCCAATTTAAAATCATACATGCAAACCTGTGGAAAGAAGGTTTTTCCTCTCTCCACAGCTATAAACAGTTCCCTTATCAAAGACCCCTCTATCTTGCTTTTGATTTTTTAAAAATATGGAGAGTTACACCACAGAGCATTCATTACACCCATTCACACTTCATTTTGCTGTTTGTGAACCAGCAGTTCCTCTGTAGATTTATAATCCTTTAAAAAAAAAACTCTACTGCTAAATCCCCAACATTATAATTTGTGATCATTCCCCACAAGCTACTAATACCTTTCTAGAGTTGCAATTCAACTTTTGAAAAGGAGAAGGGTAGACGAAGAAGTCTATCAGATCAAGCAAAAAGAAAGTGATAAAATAACATCAGTTCCCTAAAGTTAGTGCCAGCAAAAATGTCAATTCTGGCTGGATTCTCATACGCCAAATCGTGGATTCATCACTTGTGCCAAGAGCGTGTCTGGTGGTGATGCGAGAGCAAGCCAGATTGGCGAGAGCAAACCACAACTTCTATCATTCTGAGCAAAGATGTTCGCCACCCCCACTTTTCTTCCCCCACTGAGAAGCCACAGGACCTTTGTCTCCTTTTGAGAAAAGGACTCATTTCTAAAATGTCAGCTTTATAAGCAGGAAAAAAAAGAAGAAGGCCAAAATCAAATCACACAAGTTATCTTTGAAAAATGAATCTGCCTAAAGTCTGGGACAGGTCAACCCCAAAGTTTTTAAATGTTTAAAAATGCATGCTATATCTTTAGGAGGGTGTTATTTTAAAAAAAACAGCAACATCCTTGGGGTTAAAAAAAGAAAAAGAAAAATATGAAAGAGAGGAGTAAGAGGCCTCTTCTAACCACGGCCGAGTTCATCTCGCCTAAGGCTTTGACAGCCTCAAATAAGAAAATGGTCGGCTTAAAAAAAAAAGGCGGAAGAAAAGGACACCCCCGGAGCTTCTATCAAATTTATCCCCCGGCTTATTCTGACATATTGGAGACCATCTTTCGGTTTCGCTTCTACCAGAGGCGAGGGGGATTTTTGAGGGGTAGGCAGTTCGATGAATTAAAAAAAAAAAAACCAAGCTGATCTCTCTCCCCTTAGAATAAATGCCAACGACAACCACGAATGACCGGCAACCTCCCCGCCCTTTTCCTTTAAAAAAAAAAAATTAAAAAAAAACTAAAAAAAACACCACACACACACACACAAACAACCTGATTATTACCCGCTTAGTTAATAAAAAACCTCGGAGAGCACCAAAAACTCCCAACACCTCAACCCTGGAGAGTTTATCCAGTTGAAGGGGGAGTGTGGGAGGTGGAAAAAAAACCCTAACCCCCCCCCCAAAACTTTTTTGCCTTTTGCAAAACTGGCATCTTACACCGGCCGTCCCGCACCCGCTGCCCCTGCAATTAATTGTGGGCGAGTCCCCACGCAGATACTCGGAGAAAACCGGAGCAAAACGGGCGCCCGGGGAAGTTAACTCACCCGGGTTTCCTCCAAGGAACGGCTCCAAGTTTCCCTCGGCTCTGTTCCACCGGGAGGAGGAGGAAGGGGAGCTGCTGCTGCTGCTGCTGCTGCTCCTCCTCGTCCGCCCACCACTGCCGAGCTCGGCCTTCGGCGGCGGTTGCAGCAGGCTCCGTTTATTTCCTCGCTCGACAGGTCCTCCTTTCCTGCTTGCTGTTCTTCCGGAGGGAGGGGAGAAGCAAAGAACAGCCGCCGCCACTGCTTCCGCACAGCGCTCCAAGCAGAGCGGGAAGCAGGCGCCACCACGCGCGCGCCCTCGTCGGGCCTGCGTTCGACCGCACGAGCTAGGTCGCCAAAGAGAGCGCAGAGGCGCTGGCAGGCTGGCTGGCTGGCAGGCAGGCAGGCAGGCAGGCAGGCAGGCTCCTCCTCCTCCCCGCCACCCTCCCCCGGGAGGCCCGCTTTCTGAAGTGGCTTCCTTCCGACGTCGGAAAGAGGCCTGGGTGCTTAAATCTTTTAAGAAGGGGGGCCGTCTCGAGACGCCAAAGATCGCCTACAATGGACAGAAGCAAGGCTCCCTCAGCCATTTGGGCTCCTCCTCACCCCCCCCCCCCAAAAGCTTTGCCAAACACGGAACCGGTACAAGTACTAATCAGCCTTGTGATCCCGGGTGTTGCCTTTGTTTAAGTGTGTTAAGGATAGAACTCTCTTAAGAGAATTAGATTTGGTCCTTTGAGGAATCGCTATACTGAAGGTATATCATCATTGCAAATGATGCAAAAGGTATATCATCATCGCAATCTGTCAGTAAATTGCTGAATTTATATCCTGTCCGATTCCGAACGTGTGGCAAGTGATAAATACATGACTGATTGGTTGCCGAGTCAAACTAAGGGTTCAATGAGCAACATGGAAAAATAGGAGGATTTTGGAATCAAACTGAATAGCCATGCTTTAAAAAAAATTTTTTTAAAGCCATTGCTTTCTCAAGCCTGAGTGAACTCTGTAATGACTAGAAATCTTTTATATAAAAAAAAATAGATAAGTATCAGGAAGAGCTCAGTGTGAAAGAAAGTTCCGAGAAGCACAACTGCAAACAATTGTAATGATGAAGACAAAAAGGACCTATACTGGAGTAAGAAATGGACCAAAGTCCCCATGAAATATCCTGCAAATGTAGAGATGGAAAGTTGAAACTCAGAATGAGCTCAGGTTGGTGAAGGATAGCTGGGATACTTCCCAGACTGGGAACGCTGGATGGGGAGGATATGACTAATAAAATAACAAACAATGAGTATAATTGATCAATGGAACAGGTTGCCTCCCACAGTTGTGGGTGCTCCATCACTGGAGGTTTTTTTTTAAAAAAAGACTGGACAACCATTGCTTCGAACATTTCAATCCTTTCAGTCCTATGATTCTATGTTCTATGACTTCTGTTAAAAGCCAAGGAAGATTCCCCAGGCCTCTTTCTATTTAAGAACAGTAAAAAACTATTCTTCTAAAAATAGCAAATGCTGAAGAAACAGAAAGAACTTGCTACTCCTGCGAAAAAGTAGGAAGTACTTTTCCCCAACAGAAAAAAATGACTCTGCAATTTTCTCAAGTTCAGGTAGGTCCAGAGAAAAGAAGCTTAAGGACTTCACTTTAGGATTCCGATTAACTTTAAGAAAAAGTAAATGTTTTAGGCAGAAGCTGTATTAATTTTATTTAGTCTGGAGGTGCTTAAATCCAATCTTTTGTATCTCTATGTAAGGTCAGTGATTGAGACCACCAGCGTACCATCTTATGAGCTCTCGGCCCTGCTTATCAGAAGGATACTAAGAACAATAAAGAGGACTTCTTTACATATGTTCAGTATTAATGGAAAATTATAAATGTGATTAATGCTTAATGAAAAAAGCTAGAGTTGCTTAATTCGTAATTTTCTCCCCCCAAAAAGAGAACCTTGAGATTCATAGAAACATCATAAGGAAACTCCTATTTACTTTGTGTTTAAATGTCAGATGAATTGCATACCAAGGATATTGTCAGCCCGCCTAGGTAAACCAGACAGGAAGCAAGACTAGAGGAGCTAATTCAACTTTTTTTTAAGGCTACATTGCAAGTCTGGAAGGACAAATTTCCCCGCCACCACTTTTAACTGCTTTAGCCATTAGGCGGGTCCTTTCCTAAATTTCTATGGGAGCTCCTGCCTCTCTTCTCTGATTGTCTCCTGGACAGCATCTCTTCCTTTCTTTCCCCCAAGGTCATCCACCCATTCCATTACAGATATGAAAGCTGTATCCAATCCTTTGTATGTTTTCTTTGATAATGGAGGCAGAGAACTGTGTTAGTCAATGGTCCCCAAAATCAGACGGGGCTTGGTAGCAACTTTTGTGGAAAAAAAATATGGAAAGGCATAAGCTTTCATTAGTAAGAAAAAACAACTAAGTAAAATGGCAAATATATTGATCACATCACAGAAAAAAAACCCTGCTTTATTCTGTGATGATTAGTCTTCTACTTCAAGTATGCCATGCAATCATGCCAAATTTTAGTATTTAGAGAAAGTAGAACAGAAAAGGCAATTAGGATGATCAAGTAGGGTAGAAACTGAATCCCATGAAGAGAGATAGAAGGAGCTGGTCATGTGTAGCCTTAAGAAATTTGAGTGATACTGTCCAAATAGCACAAAAGATGTCACATAGAATTTCCTATTATTGAAAGAGCAGGACATGAAGTAATGGATTTAAGTTATAGAAAGATACATTCTAATTAAACTTTATAAAAATGTCCCTGTTACATGAGCAGCTTGTCAGTGGAACCAGTTGCCAAGAGAACTGGTGGGGATTGCTTCAGCCGATGACTTAAAGTGAAAAATACACAATCATCCACTGAGGTGCTTTAATAAATTGGATTTCTTCACTGAGCACTGGATATGACTTAATGGCTTAAATAGACTTGTATGATTCCATGCAACAACAAAAATAATGTTGGGACTGGATTAATTTTTTTTCAGGAACAAATCTGCAAATTATTTGAAAATGAGTTTTTCTGATTAAAAAATAATGAGCAATCATTCTTAAATTTATTGGGGAACATGGAGGAGAAAACAGTTCTTTCCTGGCCTGAAATGAGAAAAGTTTACACAATTTTCCCCTAAATGTAATGTGCAAAATGTTCTAGCACATATCCTACTTTGTCACAAGTTTTGAAAGCCACAATGCTTCAACATCTTTGAAACATCTGAATCAGCCTGAGATTTCATGCATCAGGGTCATGTCTCTCAAAGCTGTACCTTTTCTAGCCCTTGTTTGTTTACAGATGTTTTCCTTTATTTGGAACAGAATGGAAAGGTACAGTACTTGGATGTCTTCTGTTTGAATTCAGCGTAGTACAAAATCCAGCGTAAGCTTCAAGAGGGAAAATAAGAGGTTCTGAGCAGACGGATATTGTTGGCAAGGGAATGAGAAGTTGTGTTTTCCGTGCAGGTTAAATCAAATGCGTTCAGGAGGAAATCACTCTGTGTACCTTTAGTGCCAGGGAAATTGTACAACTGTACTAAGAGGTACAGCTAAAATACATTTTCTCTGTACGCTTAAAAAAAACCTGGCTTAAATATCAGCACAAGATAGATACATATTAAATGTGCTGGAGTAGGACAGAAATGAACATGGGCGGGGGGGATTTAACTATATTATAGCATGAGTCATTTTTTCCTTATTATAAAGACATGGCCTTTTCCTGCCCCCCTCCCCCATTCTTTCTGTTTTACTATATGTTGCAGCATGGCATTTCTAAAAGAAAAGTACAATACAATGTTGAGAGCTAGAGATGAAATATTGTGTTGTAGCCTAAAATGTATGAGGTCTTGCACAGGGACAGAAGAGGCTCCAGGATGAATGGGAAGAAGTAAACAAAAACCAACAAATCCAAGATTTACAAGGTTTGAAGTTTTCTCACCCTGTCTGAGGAATTTATCCTCAGAGTCAGCTCAGCATTGGAATGGAAGGAGTTGTTTACCTTGCAACAGGGGTGAAATGCTCCTGGTTCAGACCAGATTGCCCGATCCGGTAGCGATGGGAGGCGGGTGGTTCGGAGAACCGGTAGCAAAAATCCCTGCCCCCCAACCCACATGCCCAACTGAGCCGCACAATCATCAGAGGCTTTTTCTTTTAATTTTTAAAAGCATTTTTTCTACCTCTTTGGCCGAAAAAATGCTTTTAAAAGTAAAAAAAAGCCTCTGATGATTGCACGGCTCAGCTGGGATCGTCAAAGGGATCGTCAGCTGATAATCCCAGCTGAGATGCCAGATCGGCAGAGGCTTTTTTTCTTTTAAAAGCCTCTCACGATCCAAGCTGACTTGCCTAACTGAGGCTTTTTTTCTTTTAAATGCCTCTGACATCCATGCTGAGTTGCCTGATTGGCAGAGGCTTTTAAAAGAAAAAAAGCCTCTGCCAATCAGGCAACTCAGCTGGGATCGTCAGAGCCTTTTGAAAGCATTTTTTTACAACCTCTTCACTGAAGAGGTGGTAGAAAAAATGGTTTTAAAAGAAAAAAAATTGGCCACGCCCACCCAGTCACATTACAGGGGGGGTGAAATCTAAAATTTGTTACTACCGGTTTTGTGGGCGTGGCCAAGCCCACAAAACCGGTAGTAACAAATTTTAGATTTCACCACTGTCTTGCAACATATATTTATTATTTTTATTTATTTATTAAATTGCTGCCCATCTCACTAACCAAAACCACTCTGGGCAGCTTTATCATCCAAGATACTCCTTGGATTGGCCCATCCCTTAGTACACAGTGGGGGTAAGCAACTACAGATAGTCCTTGACTTACAATCGTAATTGAGCTCAAAATTTCCACTGCTAAGCAGGACAGATAAATGAGTTGTGCCTCACTTTATGACTCAGAAGGTTGCAAAAGGTGATCATATGAGCCCTGGGCACAGCAACCATCATAAATACATGCCAGCTGCCAAGCATCCAAATTTTGATCATGTGACCATGGGGATGCTGCAAGGGATCATGTAAAAAAATGATCATTGCTCACTTTTTTTTTTAATGCCGTTGTAACTTTGAACGGTCACTAGACAAATGGTTGTATAGCAACTTTACAGCCTGTTGGACTTCAACTCCAAAAATTCCTGAGCCAGCCATGCTGGAGGTCGTTCAAAGATATGATGACACTGAAAAAACTGACTTATAACAAGTTCTCACACTTACAACTGTTGCAGCATCCCCGGGTCACAAAATCATCATTTGCAACCTTCCCAGCTAATATTTGATAAGCAAAGCTAATGGGGGGAGCTGGATTCATTTAATGACTGCATGATGCATTTAACATTTAAGTGCAAAAAAGTAAAAAAATCAGGTGTGACTCACGTAACCACCGCCTTGCTTAGCAATGGAAATTTTGATCCCAATTACGGTTGTAAAATCAAGGACTACCTGTACCATGTTAATTAAATTAGAATAATGTGTGTTCCCTCTCTCTCATCTCTCTTTTATAGGGCACAAGATATGGTTAATCTTTTTTCTCCTCATAATCACAGTCATAGGATTCATGTGATCCTAAATTGTAACGTGATTTATTTCACTTTGGCTTACCTGTTGTAGGATCTTAAATATTGTAGCTTATTCAATTAACTGTGGGTTAGAGCAATGTATGAATGATATACTCTTGTCAAATTATTACTTGTTCTTGTACGAAACTATGTAAATGTATTTTGTCTGTATTTAAGGAAAGAGAATAAATTGCAGCTGGGGCAGTTAATCAGCAAATGATACTGGGGGGAAAAGTGTCCTCGTTCATGTCATTGTCCCAATTGGAATTAGTTTCGTATGGCTGGAAGAATTGACTAAATCAAATTTGGCTGAGTTTGCACAACATATAAATGTAGTCATAAATTAGAGAAGGCAATTGTTGGGCATATGTGACTTTGCATCTTCCAAGACATGCTCCCCAAATTGGAAGCAAAACACTGTTTTAGGAAAATGTGGCATTTTTTCCACTTTTTGGGCGAGTATAATGTTGGATTCAAAAATCTAAAGTTAAACAACTTATTTTAAAATTAAACACACTGAGAGATGGGGCATTGTTTATTCAGATGTCTTTCTTTGGTCATTGAAACAGTTGCTCCATTTTTAACAAAGGGAACAGTGACCAGGAGAAAAAGTCAAGTATCAGAACTTGAGACAAGAAAGATTAGATCCCTGTTGCTTCTGTCTCAACTGAGACAGAAAAGTTATGGCTGTCTACCATACTGAAGTCAGCCAACCACACATTTTAGCCTAGCATATTGTACAAACCCAGCCCTTGGCTATTTTAGGGTTCAGTATGCCATGCAAACCAAGAAAACTGGGTTGAGTAAATCAAATTAAGTTGACCATGAGGACATCATGTGAATCCAGTCAAATATTTTAAAAGTGCCTCATTCTCTGTTTGAATCTCAGGCAACCAACAGCTTTGTTCCAAATAGTTATCCAAGATAACTATTGTGGTGTAGTAACTGAAGTGTTAAATTAGCTCTGTGGAGAGCCAGATGCAGGTCTTTTTTCAGTTGTAGAAATGCACCACAAACCTTTGAACCAAACAGGCACTCTCACCTAGGTTTAGTCACATGATAAAATTAGGAGAGATCTTCATGTTGAGGCACCTTGAGCTTTGGGAGAAAGGATAGGAGATAAGTCTAATAATATCAGCATCCACAGGGGAAGTAAAAAAAGACAAGAGGGCAAAGATGATAATGCAGCCAAAACTCTGCCACTTTGTATATACATAATGCCATTGTCAAATAAATAAACTGAGAGGAACAAACTGATAAATTGGGAGGAACAAACAGAATTACAAGATATAGCTTGACCATGAAGCAATTATTTTATTAGATTTTTATTCCGCCTTTATTATTTTATAAGTAAATCAAGGCAGCAAGCATACCTACTCCTTCCCCCTCCTATGTTCCTCACAGCAACAACCCTGCGTGCTAGTTGGGCTGAAATTGATTGGCCCTAGGTCACCCAGCTGGCTTTCAGGGAGTAGAACTCACAACTCATTGGTTTCTAGGACAGAAACTTAACCACTGCACCAAGTATCATGCTAGGACAGTGATGGCTAACCTTTTTGCCATCGCGTGCCGGGGGGGGAGCAGAGGAGGGTTGCGCGCACGTGTGCCCACACTGATAATTCTATGCACCCTGCCCTGCGCATCCGTGCACAACCCCCCCTCTTCCCCCACCCCATTCCTGGCATGCGACGGCCTGGTAGGCCTGTTTTTCTTTCTCACCTGGTTCCAGATCCTCTCTATGCATCTGCAGAGGGCGAAAACAGCCTTCCCCACTCCCTCGGAGGCCTGAAACGGCTCATTTCTCAACTCCTGGGAGGGCAGGAAGCGACGTTTTTTTGCTGTCCCCAGCCTCTCCAGGATTTTCTGGAGGCTGGGGACAGCAAAAAAGTCACTTCCTGTCCCACCGGGAGTTGGGAAATGGGCCCTTTCAGCCTCCGTAGGGCCTCCGAGGGAGTGGGAAAGGCTGTTTTCGCCCTTGGCAGATGCATAGAGAGGATCTGGAGCCAGGTAAAAAAGAAAAACGGGCCTTCCTCACCCAACCCCAGGCCCTCTGGAGGCAGGAAACAGCCTGTTTGCCTACTTCTGGTGGGCCCAGAAGGCCTGAAAATCAGCCGGCCGGCGCGTGCATGCACCCCAGAGGTCAGCTGGCGTGCCCACTGATATGGCCATAGGTTCGCCATCACGGTCCTAACCTTACAAGAGATAGTAATACTTAGCCACACTTGAGTAATCTGGAAAAGAAAGGTCACACTTGATGAATATTTGGGTAGAAGATGACTGGAAAATCTGAAGCCTATTGGTTTCAGTCTATTGGCTAGACTGGCAAGTTGAAGGAAACACCAAAGATTGCAGTAGTGAACCATTTCTGCATGGTTGGCAGGAAAAAAAAAATCATTAAAACTCCATGTAGTCCCAGAAATCAAACTTAATCCAAGGAAGACTTACCTTGTTACCAGTGTCCATTTTGATAGAGGTCAATAAAGAGCATTAACCTTTACGCTCAAGATCTATCTCTTTTGGCTTAAATGATAAGGCAATTCAGTGCTTTAGTATTCTTAATGGCACCACTATCCTTCTGGATTAATTCCCATTATTCTCTTTCATTTAGAGGGCTGCAGGAACTCTTCCAACCTGGTGGCTATTCTAAACAGCTACCATTGCTTTGAGTTGTACTGTGTTAGCTTCACTCATGAAATTATTTTTTAATTGAAAAAAGAAACATGTTCATGGTATTAATGGTGTATGCCTCTACTTGCACTCAATTAGTTTACTGTATATATGTAAATGAATGTTAAAAATGCATGTCCTTCTCCATTCCAAAACAATCAAGGTGTAATATCTGTACATCTGAACTATTGTGATGCTGAGCTTGAGGAAGATTTAATAAAGTTAAAATTAGCCTGATGAAAGTATTGTTCTTCCCTACATATGTGCTAATTTATCTTGTCCCAGTTATTTCTGGTTAAACTTGATTATAAATTAGTAAACCTGTACATTTTTGCAGAATCAGCAGATACAATATGTTAATTTTGTATCGCATTGAATTGCCTTGCTAAAATTATCTACCTTCTGTCAGCAGCAGATACCATAAAGTGGATTAAAACATACTCAGGAACTGAATCTGCTGAGAAGACCGTAAGAAAGACTTGTTCAGTCTCTGAACAACCCCCTAAAGCAGGGGTCTCCAACCTTGGCAACTTTAAGACTTGTGGACTTCAATTCCCAGAATTCCTCAGCCAGCTTTGCTTTGCTGGCTGAGGAATTCTGGGAGTTGAAGTCCACAGGTCTTAAAGTTGCCAAGGTTGGAGACCCCTGCTCTAAAGGGTGCATTCGAGAGCCCATCATGTACAGGTAGTTCTCAAATTCAACCATTTGTTTAGGGACCATCTGAACTTACAACAGCACTGAAAAAAGTGACTTATGATTGTTTTCTCCACTTTTGACAGTTGAAGCGTCCTCATGGGCTCAGACACTTGGCAACTGATAGTTGCAGTATCCTGGGGTCATGTGATCACCTTTTGCGACCTTCTGATGAGCAAAGTCAATGAGGAAGTGGGATTCCCTTAACAATTGTAGTGATTCACTTAACTGGCAAGAAAGGTTGTAAAATGGACAAAACTCACTTAACAGCTGCCTTGGTTAGCAATGGAAATTTTGGGCTTAATTGTGGATCTAAGTTGAGGACTACCTAGCCACACCCAACCTTGCTGGCTGAAAAGTTTTACTCTTTTTTTTCAAAAAGGGGATAGAATCAGAAGTTCAAGAAATAAGGTTTGCTGCGAGTGGGAGTTTTCCATTTCCCTGAATTTTCCAGAAGCTGAAATGTCCAAGTCATTCACAGAAGAACATTTAATTTAGGAAACTTTCATTCCTGTAAAAACAGTAAAAAAATATAGCCACAGACGTGTGTTACATTTTTTATTCCCATTTTTTATTTTGTGTTATTCCCAAGTTCTTTATTTTTGTGCACAAATGAGGTAACTGGATATAATTTCAGCTTTTATTCATACTTCAGGATATGTAGAGTATAAGACAATGTCTTTTCTTTAGCACCTGCTTGTGGTTTGTAATGATAATCCCCAGTGTGAGAGATTGTTAGTAGGAGGATGGAAAGGAATAAAAGAGAACAGATATAAACAATTAAAAAGAATGCATGAATCAGTTGATAGGTTATCTTCCAGGTAGAAAACAGGTTTCAAATCATTCAGAGATACAGATGAATTTTGCTTGATTGGCAGAAAAACAGCCATCCTTTGTGTAAGATTTCCATGAACAAATTGTTGATTCAGAATTACTTCCAGATACAGAAAATTGAAGTTGCTATACCATGGAATCAATAAGCTTTTGTATCAACTGTTACTACATCTGACTAAGAGAAAACATGTGACAAGTAGTTTTAGCATCCATTTACTCAGAATAAAAGGCTAAATCTCTGTTCAGACTTCTTCACCCTAAGGTCAAGAAAGAAGATCTTATAGAAAAGAGCTCTTCCTTCTCCACAGAGAGCTGCTTTGCAGTCTATCATCTTTAAAGCTTTCTTTTTTGAAAAAAAAGCCTGATAACAAAAATCCCCCTTAATTTGACACATACTAAAGAGCTTCCTTGGAAAAATTCAATTACAGTTTTAAGACTGTATGGCACAAATTTGTTTATCATTGCATCTGATTTTGAACAAGATTTTAGCACATGCTCTTTCTACAATAAAAGGAAAAAATAGATATGTAGATTGCATTTCCAGCTCCAAAACCAATTGTAAATGTCTAGAAGTATCTTCAATAAATGTAACCTTCAACATATACACTTAAAGTCCATAATGGAGTCTCAAACGTCTTTCAAAGGGATTAAAATGGCAACAACTACTGCTTTAATAAGTGAAAGTCAGTCATACACAAAAAATCCACATACTCTTCCTGAGTAAAACATGTGCATGAAAGTATATCAATAGAAAATTGAGTTTTGTATTTTTTAATTGAAATCCATGAGCAAAGTATCATCTTACTATTTTGCTAAGATTAGAAAACCCAATGCCAACACAGGTCATTAAGACTTTTTCACCTCCCTTTCGTTCATCTTCAAATGGTTTGGTTTCAATTTTAAACATAACCTGGAAATAACTTCTCAAATGTCGTAGGAATTCAATTCTAAAAGAAAAGGAAAAAGCAACTATAAGTATACATCTCTTTTTCTAAACTGGAGTCAACACAAACAACATCTGCATTTCAAAAGAAGGTGTACCCATGAAAAAATGCCTGCTTGATTATTTATAAAATACATTACTTTTCCATTGTCAAATGTTATAAAAAATAAAAATAAATAAATATATAGGTGAGCAAAACTGCTTATCTCCAAAGTAAAGTTTCCTATTAATTAAGACAAAAGACAGTTGAGGCTAAAAAGCATTTATGAATAATATTTGGAGAATTCTTTAAAAGATCTGCACCGAGTTTTAACAACATTTCCAAAATATTACTCGGAGAAGTTGGCTTCATAAGCTTATTACCAGTTTAAAAAAGATTTTTTAATGACTAAGCCATGCAGAATGTTTGCACTTTCCTATATTACTAATGGACTATTATCCATCAATGAGGCATACAAATTCTTCCTCTCCTTCTTCTATCTCAAAAACTCCTACTTGACTCTCAAAAGTATATAACAATGCCCGGCAGTAATTTCATAGTACAACCCATCTCATTGTGATGGCACGATCATTCTTCAGTTATCACAGTACTGTACCTTTTATACATACAGCACCGGTACCATGATAACCGAAAAAGGACAGTTCACAGTCTAGTACATCGAAACACGAGAGTCACACTGCAGTAAGAAGAAAAGCTTGATCCATATGAAGGCTAACACAGCTAAAGAACTGGCAGCCATAATTTCACATTGTTGTGCTTATAATAACTACAGTGCCTTTATTTTATATAATTCAAGGCAACATATTTAATTTTTATCCTGCCTTTATTATTTATTTTACAAAGAAAAGTCAGCTTATACATATACATACTACTACTACTTGCTTATTTTCCCTTCAACTAAATTCTTGTGAGGTGAGCTGAACTGTGCGGGAATGACTGGCTCAAAGTCACCCAGCTGGTTTCCATGCCTAAGGAAGGACTAGAACTCACAGACTCCCTGGTTCTATCTAGTCCAGTATCCTTACCATTACACCAAACTGGCTCTCAGATTCAACAGAATGGATCTTGGTTTCTCTTGAATACAGGTAGTCCTCAACTTATGACAATTGAGCCCAAAATTTCTATTGTTAAGTGAGACATTTGTCTTCCTTGCTGCAGTTGTTTCAAGTGAATCACTGCAGTTGATAAGTTAGTAACCTGGTTGTTAAATGAACCTGGCTTCTCCATTGACTTTGCTTGTGAGAAGGTTGCAAAGGGTGATCACATGGCCCTAAGACATTGCAATTGTTATACATATGAACCAATTGACAAGCATCTGAATTTTGATCACATGATCATGGGCATACTGCAAAGGTAGTAACTGTGAAAAATGGTCATAAGTCACATTTTTCAGTGCCATTGTAACTTTCAACGGTCACTGCTGTAAGTCGAGGACTATCTGTACTGACTAAAACATGCTGAAACTTGTGACATGAATATCTGCTATTTCAACATACTTTCTACTCAATGACACTGCTATCAAAATTGCAAACCAGGGAGTTACTCCTGACAACAGACACTTTACAAAGGAACATGTTACCATATGTATATAATTCATGTTGGCCTGTGTCTATATGAGCAAATGCAATCTGTCCCCTCAAGCTTCATTAGCTTGATTCAGTGAACTGATAAGAAACTTATCTGATGGCATTATATAAACAATAATAACATACTGCATGGCGTGTTCTAAACATTAGCATAAGTGGTTCTTTTGGCAGCCATTAACTAACTGTTCCAAGTAGCAGCCATTAAATGGCTTCCTGTCCCTTCAGTTAACAAATTGGGCAAGAATAATTAGTCATGGGTGTGGATGAGAAAACTTACGTGTAAGGTGATAATGGTCCTAGAAGGACTTTGGAGACATCTTGCTGCCCAAGAGTCATAAGAAGTAGAATGAGGCTTTGGTTTATAGAGTCCACGCAACCTCCCTGCAAAGGAAATGCTTTAATCATTAAGCTTTGTGGTAGGCACAAACTATAGATAAAAGGGGAAAAGGAAATTGGGAGACAGCAGAGGGGGACTCTGCTCTTACATTTCAAAAGTCAAAAGATAAATTATTTTCACAAATCCAATTGCACAGCAGTATATTCAAAATTATATCAGAGGTATCTGTATATCTTTACATAATCCTACAACTGCTTCCCAAAATTGAAATTGTGACACACTGTTATCTCACAGTGCTGTGCAACGGTGCAACGGGAGGCACATGGCAATCTGTTTCACAAGGAGAGCTTGTTCCATGGAGCCCAACTCAGCCTGGGTGCAAGTGAAATACAAAACAAACAAAATCAGAAACTGAAGCGCCCTGATTCACATAATCGAAACTGGTGTTTGGCAGCCGGCCCACACTTAACAACTGCAGGAGCACTTTGATTATCTGTCCCCCAACTTCCATCTCTGCCCATTTGGCCATCTTGGATCATGTACTCCCTCAGCAGTGGCAGCATCAGAAGCATTAGGCCTGAAGTAGAGAACTGGGGTCTTCAGCAGTCTCATTTGTCTGCTGCCCCCCCCCCCATCTGGGCCCCTACCCCAATCCCAGTGCCACCACCTCAAGCCCCACACTGTGGCTAAACTTCCCAGCTGCCACCACCACCTGCGCTCCATAGGCCCCATCACCTCCACCTGACCTTCACCATCTTCTGCTGATGAGAAGGCATTCTTGGCCTGGCCATTTGCAAGGTAGGTGCTGGCCATACCGGGCCTTCTTCCTGAGACTACATGAACCTTCTCCAAATCACACATGGCCTTCTCGCAATGCTTCTGAGGCCTGCCAAAACATCCTGAGATGGATATACACAATTTGGGGAGGGATGGACTTGGCTAGCAGCCTGCTTTGCATAGGGTCAGGCTGGGCACGTCTTGTCAGAAGTGAAAGTCAATTGGGCATAGCATGGCCCACTGCACACAGTTCAGGGGCAGCTGGGGCACGCTGTGGTGGCTGATCACAGCGTGGGGCTTGAGGTGGTTTTCCTTGGGCTGAAATAGAGGCCTGGGGTGGGAATGGCTGGCTGAGAAAGCTGAAGACCTCAGTGCTGCTGGTGCCACTGCTGCCAAGGAGTGCCACTGTGCTGGGTAGCCAAAGGAGCAGGTTTTGAGAGAAGGAGTGGAATAGGCCAGTTGGAGGAATTCAAGAGGAACAGTTCCTTATCTTACCGGGGCTCAGAATTGGGAGGGGCCAACCTAGGAATGACTTTGATGGAGTGGATCCTCGCCCAATGACTGGTGGAACTTGGTTAATGGGGACTCCAGGGACTTTCTTCACTAAGTGATGAATTCATGTGACATCACTCTTTACAATTGCCTGGCTTAGCAAAGGAAATTCCTCTCCCAATTACCATTGTAACCTGAGGACCATCTTTATAGACTTCTTCCAATTGCTAACCAAAGAAAGGTGCATTTTATTTGCTGTATTTGGGGAAAAAAGCCTTTATATACAACTCTGCTACTGCCGCCTTTTAGAGAATATAAAGCTTATATTGTAATAAAATATGGGCAGAATTAACTAAAATTACATAAACATAAATATGCACAAAACTAAAATGCATAGGATGATGAGGGAGGCATTAGCACAGGCTTCCTCAGCTTGGTGCCAGATTTTCCAAGCAGCATGGAAGAACTCATGAACGAATGTGAGCTTCTAAAAGAGTCTTCCCATCTCTGGTGCCTTCCTGATATTTGGGGATCACCATGTCCGGATGGCCAGAATTCTGGAAGCTCAGATTTCAACATATATGGAGGGCACCAGGTGTGAGGATGGACTAGCAGTTATTCTTCAGAAGAGCCCTAGAATCAGCCACTTACTCGGTGGATCTCTTCAAGGAGTAACTTTGCACAGTTCACACCAAGATCTTCTGGAAGTACAGCAGCACCCTGGCCCTGCGGATTAGAGGCCAGTTCAGCGCTAAGGAAAGTCCCATTTGTAGTCTCAGCCACGAGAGACAGACCAAAGCCAGGAGACCTGAAAGAAAGATGGGTGCAGAGAGGAAACTGAACGTTTTTTAAAATGTATTTACTTTTAAGTCTTTGACATAAGTGTCCAAACCTTGACAGCCAATCACACACAAGTATTTAAAAATATATGGTAGCCAATCCAAACACCGACCACAAATTTGATGCCATTCATTTTTCTTATTATCTAGGAACATTACAAGCAGCCTACCACTGGGTCAAGCAATTGGCTCACTAAGCCAGCAATTTCTACTCTGGCCGTAACAGCTTTCCAAGAAGTCTAACAAGGGTATCTATTAGTCCCTGGTGCTAACTCTAACCCTTTTAAATCAGGATCAAATCGAAAACTTCTGTGGGCAATGCACCTGCTCAACCACCCAATGGTTGAAATACAAATGATGAGGGAGTCAAAGGAAATCCTTTCCTAGAAGTTTTGAAAACAGGTGGGCACCAGCAGCTCTAATCAGAAGATCTCTAAGATGTTAGAAGGATGGGAGATAGCTTGCTAGCAGGTTCAAGAAAGAGAGGGCAAGCTCTTTCTCCAAAGAGGTTATCCTAGGTAGTTATTCCAAAATGAGGTTATATGACCTAAGTAATTAAAAGTTGAATAGACTAAAATAGGCATAAGTCACCCATTTCCTATATTAAGTTCCCCTTTGGCATCCACAAAGAATTCCTAGATTCTACTACTGATAACCCTTGATAGCAATAAATACTATTAGATAGTATTGTGATCGCATGAAAATCTCTGAAGCCATAATATATACATTCAAAAGAATTATCTGAAAACTTACTTTCCAGAGCTGGTCCCTTTCATATGATCTGTATGAATGTAGATATCTGGTAGGAATTTATTCAAGATGCTCCTTGCAGAATCCACCATTCGGTTTGCTATCTGGGGGGACACCCTGACCGAATAGCTGGTTTAGGAAGCTAAGGAAATATTTCTGAATACATTTGAAAACAAAAAAAGGGTCAAGTACCAGAAGAGGGCTTATGGTGCATTTCTTTCATGAATACATGGACATCTATGCACAATACACATTTGAATATTTTGCAACCACATAAAGTAAATTGTAAACCAAACTATGCATGTACTATTTATATCAATGCTTTTTCTGGTTCAAAAGTTCATACCAAATCCAATGACTATAATATTAACCCTGTAGAAAGCCACTGTAGAGTGATGTAATACTGAACTCCAGACAAATTACCAACTTCAAAGCAGCCAACTCAACATGGAAAAAGTGGTGGCAATTCCTCACCTGGATTTGATGTTGAGGAGATGGCTCATGTGGCCTAATGTTAACCAATAATTTAATGTTAACAACCACCACCAGAAATCAGATGGTAGTTACCCCCATCCTCTGCAATTAATACCTAAACTAAGCTCCACTATAGTCATTATTTGTGAGAGATAAAAGTTGGACGGATGAATAGGAATCTATTGTATATAACTAATAAAGTACTGTACTCTTATCTTCATGTATTCTTCTCTGGTGAGTTCACAAATGGATTATTTCTTTATTATTTTGTCATGCTATCTTGTGTTTTATTAGTAACAGATACCAGTAAAAAAGGTCAGCCGTAGTTAATTTACTGATATTAATCAAATTAAACAAGGAATTTAGATATGAATGGACTCATGAGGAAATTAAATGCTTGCATGATGTAGCATTGTTTTAGGACTTCATTCCACAGCTAAGGAAAAATATTGTAATTGACCCATCTGAATTCCACCTGCTCACTGTATGTTGTGAAAGTGAACATTTTGCTAGAATTAAGCTATTTATTCACAGCTTAGTTATTGATGTTCTTGTACTTCACATCCATCATGCGCAGAATCATATCTAATACTGCAAAGCATCCTGTTCTAATTTATCATTTGCTTAATTGTATAAACTACAATTTGTTGAACCTGCATAATATGCTAAGCCATAAATCATGGCTCTTGGAAAGCATAGGTTGGGCTCATATAACACAATAAGCTAAAATAGAGCAAATCACGTTATAAATTGTGTTTTTATTCCATCTTTTCTGGGAAGCTTAATTCCTTCCTTAAGTATATCCCCCCCATATCATCAACCCAAAGAGAAGATTGATCCAAAGTCAAGTCAGTGAGTTCCAGGGTAATCGATCACACTATATTGACCCAGTGTGACATGTGAACTCAGTAATTGATCTCAAGTGGGATTACTTATACGTTAAGTCAGGCATTCCAACTTTTGGGCTGCCTGGGTCACACTGAGTGAATAGGAATTGTCTTGGGCCACATATAAAATATATAATATAATGTATATAAATAACAAACTTCTTTTATTTTTATTTTATTTTTATTACAAACTTCTGGGGTTGCATTCTAGCTATCCAGGGCCACATGCAGCCCATGAGCTGCAGGTTAGACGTGTCTGTATTAAGCGGATATAGAACTAAAAATTCAAATCCTTGAATTAAAAGCGCGTATAGAATTCTCTACGTTCAAAGAAGGATACGCCATACCTCTGATACGCTTAATTTTACCAGGGTCAATATATTGAATAGGTTTTAATACTTTCTTCACAGGACAAGCAAAGATCACTTCCCCTCCTCCTTTGGGGGGCATGCCCCGCCTTATTATCTGAAAACAATAAAAAAGAGCTTTGATAAGATTCTAATAAATTAATGCAGCTTCCAAAATGAAGAGGAAGAATACTATGGACAAATATGAACTCATAGAAATTTATTTTATCAAGACATTTCTTAAATGCAGTGACGTTCCGACCAATAGCAAATTCTTACCTTCAATTCTAATTCTTCACCATCAATTCCAAATCTTTTCAATAAAGGTAGAGCAGTTGCCTTCAGAACATCCACCTGAAAGATTCATTACAAAACCTTTTTTTATTAAGTGAGAACACTTTCAATATTGAGGAAACAAGAAATTGAAAGTCCATGATGAAAAAAAATTAAGTTTGTATATTAACTGACAAGTTAAAAAAGACAAGATCACAAATTAGCAACCAATAAATTATATAAAGAATATTTTTCAATCCTGATGCACAAATTAGCTACTATTCCATTCTTGTTTCACAGGCACTGAATGCCGCCCATAGTCCATTGTTTCTAGGAAAAAAATTCTATGAAAGAAAGTGAAGTTATTCTTGCAGCACATTCATATAATGTGTGGTCCTTGCTGCTCTCTGAGCTTAGTGGTTTTCTTGCAGGCATTTCATTACCCAACTAGGTAACATCATCAGTACTAAGAGGGAGTGGGCTTTGCTATCCATTTATATAATAGTGGCTTGCCCTGTCGTGTTGGTGGGAATATTGTTTTGTTTTGAGTAGTTCCTTGGACAATTCTTCCCACCAATGCTGACAGAGCAAGTCAGTGGGGATAATATTTTGGCATTCAGTACAGCCATTTTATCCAACAACACTGAACACTCCACTCTGCACAACCAGCTAACCAAGCTGATATTGGAAAGGGGATTCAATTGGCCAAGAAGAAACATGTACAAAAATTGGTCCTCATCCATTTTTATAAAGTGTTTAAAAGGAGAAGGATATCATTCGCACCACTTCTCTCCTTCTCATCTGTTTTATCTGAAATGTAGGAAAGGGTAAAAGTGCAGATGGTCCAACTGGTGGAGAGTCTCAGAACCTGTACATGTCTTTCCCTGGCTTGCGTTTGTAGACTTGTAGAGTCATTAAGCTATTGGTGAATAGTTATCCAAATACATACATGGAATCCTGAAAATGGATTGCCTTTTCAGTTATGTTTAGGTTGGTCAAGATCAACTTAGGACCAATGCAGAGTATATATGAGCTGACTGGGACAAGCAAAGTAGTCAGGGATTCTCTCTAATGCTGTTTTTACTCAAGACTTACTGACATCGACCTTTAAAAAGGAGAGCCACATAATATTGCATCCTGACCCCAAGGCCACCACTCTACAGACTTTTTCTATATAAGTTACATTAAGACAGAAGACAGAAAAAGAATCTGCAATAATGAAAACATATATAGGTCCGAGCATGTGAAGAAATCTCACATTGTTCTTGGGAGCCATCACATAAAAAACCCGCATGGCTCTTTATCAATGGCTTATCTATCTTTCTTCTACGGGCTTCTCTATGCACTGGATGGGGCGCTGCACCATTTGATAGTATGCTTCCTCTCTCTCTCTCTTTAATGCCCAAATCCTCATTTGCAGGTGGGATTTTCGTAAGGGAATTCCACAGGGGAACTACATATTCAAGAAGATTGTGCCTGTGGAATCAATGAATCCTTTTTCTGTGTAGGTCACATTGAATGTAAAAATGAGGTGGGACTTCAGTGCAAGTAGTCCTTGATTTATGACTACAATTGGGACCATCATTTCCACCAAGCAAAGTAGTTGTTTAGTGATTCATGCCTGAGTTATGACTTTTTTTTTTGGTCACGATTGTGAAGCAAATCACTACAGTTAAGTGAATCATGCAGTCGTTAAGCAAATCCAGCTTCCCCCATTGACTTTGTTTGTCTTCAGAAGCTGGATGAGAAGATCGCAAATTGTGATCACTAGATCCCAGGATGCTGCAATCATTGTAAATTCAAGCTGGCTGCCAAGCGTCTGAATTTTGATCACGTGAGAGTAGGGATCCTGCGCCGGTCATAAATGTGAGGACCAATTATAAGTCACTTTTTTCAGGTCCAGTGTAACTCTGAATGGTTGCTAAACAAATGGTTGTAAGTTGAGAACTACCTAGTGTGGATGCATGCTATTTTGACACACACACCCTTTCACTCTTATAGGATTGCCCCTGACTATCCCATCCCCTTTCACAATTCTGTGAAAGCACTGTATGAACAATGCACTTGGAATAGGAAAAGATGAATTGGTAGACCTTCAACTTACTGATGGATCTATCTGATCATTGGTTATACCTCTGAGGACAATTCTTAGTGCATGTTTCATGAATGGGGCTAAGCACAGAAGACTCTCTAGATAATATCCAATACTACGATTTTCGCTGCAATCATGTTCCAGTGAACCTCCGTGGAGCAGACCAGGCTGGTAGTACAAAGTTGTACCTGTTAAAAAAACAACAACAGGAATGTTATTGTAAAAGCTGTGCAATAGAACTTGTCAATCAATCTCTATCATATGTGCAAATGACTCTACGAACCTACAGAAGGGCTTTGTGGTAGTCAATTCTTACTGTGCAACCAGGACATTATAGCAACGGGTGGGAAAGAAAATAAAGGTCAGGAATGGGACAATGCACAGAAAGGAAGTGTTAACGCTCTCTCTCTCTCTCACACACACACACACAATATCACACATACACACCCACGACTTGCATTGTCCTGTAAGCAGATTTACCTATAATTACAAATAAAAGAAAGCCTTAGAAAACAAGAAAATACATTCTCCTTTAGTAGTATAATTTACAGAAATGGCAAAATCGATTTGCTTCATTAGGAAAAAGATAACTATTATATTTGTTAGCAATTGGAAACCTTTTATGAACCTTTTGCTAACAATATAAAAAAAATAAACTTGTGATTTATGGGCTTGATTATTAGAAAGGGTAGAACATGGAAAGAAAGGAGTCACAGTGTAACCTGAGAGAGAGGATAAAAGTACAAATGCATTTCTAACTGCTGCAAAGGAGATTGGAAGTCACTTCTTTACATTTTTCTTTGTTTGCCTCCCCTTTCTCTTTTATTTCTTTTCTATTTACTTTTCATTGCTTAACTTTACTTTTGCTTTTCTTTAATTTTGTATTGTTTTTACTTTGCAAATGTTTCTATAATAAAAATGAATAATAATAAAAAAAGAAAATATCCATTCCCTTTCTCAGATCTCTAAATCCACAAGCTTAAGCACTTGCAACCACTGTATCAATTTTATATTTCCTCCCATATCTACTTTCCTATTGAAAGGTGTAACTCTTCAGTGGAAGACCCCTTGTGCTCTGCAAAGTTAGGTTCCCAATGTGGTACATGATGACACAAATATGACTACAGGCACCTCCCTTAGAAGCCATCAAGTTCCGTGAGCCATCTCTCTTTATGTTGCTTTAATTTTAAAAAATTGGAAGCTAGCCTAAGTGGACCCTTTTAACTTTTTTTAAAGAAAAAAATGATGGACATTTGCAATATAATGCTTAGTCTGTCCTCAGATTCAATTGCTTACAAAAAGGACATAGTTGAGAAGAAGTAGAAGGAAGGAAGATGTCCATCAAAACAGGGGTAGGATAAAAGGAAGAACAGATAATATATTAGTAAAATAGTGCTTTTAAACGATTATCTTCTCCAAAGTTCCAAATATGCCACCAGCTCCAAAAGACTGGAGCTCCATTTATGCCGATAGCACTATATATAAAATAATTACCTGTTTTAGGTATTGCGAAGATTTTTCTATTTTTGGATCTATTGTTCCTAATAGGAAGAGCTCCAGTTTGTATTCTATTTTTTGTAATGTGATTTCCTCTAACCAGCTCTTAATCTTATACCAACGTTTTTTTTATTTTAGAGCACATCCACCACATGTGGTAGTATGTTCCTAATTTATGGCACATCTCCAACATTTGGGTAATAGATTTGAAAACATTTTTGCCAATCTCGCTGGTGCCAAATGCCATCTATAGAACATTTTGTACAAATTTTCTTTATTAAGGTACCGCCATTGTAAATTTATAATTTCTTTCCCATAATTTGTCCCACTTTTCTAATTCTATATTATGTCCGAGATTTTTTGCCCAACTAATCAGTTTCTTTTACTGTTTCTTCTTCCATTCTATATCTTAATAAAAGATTGTAAATTTTTGTAATCATTTTTTCCCAAGTCCTAATAATATTTTATCTATGTCCAATTGTTCCTTATATATGCCATATTGTTCCTGATCTTTTTTAAATCTAGTTTTAATTTGTAAGTAATACCACCATTCCAAATGTAATCCTTGCTTTTTCAAATCTTGAACTGATTTTAATTTTCCTTTTTCGTCAAGTAGTTCTCAATATCTTGCTCAAATCTATGGTATTTGGGTGTAGTATTGCTTCCATTGTGGATAACCAAATTGGGACTTTTGTATAGTAGTTCTTTTTGATCTTTCCCCAGACTTGTAGGAGAGCATTTCTTAATATATGTCTTTGAAAATATGTATGATATTTATATTTCCCATCCCAGAGAAAACTATGCCAGCCTATCTGAAGATCATGGCCTTCTATCGTTAGTATGTGTTTGTTTTGTAACTGTATCCAATCTTTGAGCCATGTTAAAGCTGCAGCCTGATAGTAAAGCTCCCAATTTGGGAGACCAAAGCCACCCCTATTTCTACTATCTTGCAATAATTTAAATTTGATGCGTGGTTTTTTCCCTGACCAAATGAATTTTGATGTAATTTTATTTAATTGTTCGAAAAAGTTTTTCTCCAATTTAATCGGTACAGTTAGGAAAAGATATAATAGTTTGGGTAATATATTCATCTTTATAGTTGAGATTCTGCCAATTAATGATATTTGTAATTTAGACCAGTTTTCCAAATATTTTTGAATTTGTTGTAAGAAAGTATCATAGTTGTCTTTTTTTAATCATGGTATACTTTACCGATAGTCATATTCCAAAATATTTAATTTTTTTAACTCTCAAGATCCCCCGTTTCTCCTCTAGTTCTTCATTCTGTCTATTCATTAAATTTTTGGTCAACATTTTAATTTTATCTTTGTTTATTTTGAGCCCCGCCACTTTACCACATTGGTTATATCTTGAAATAATAGTTGTCCAGTTTCTAAAGGTTCCTCAATAACTAATACCAAATCATCAGCAAATTCCTGGACTTTATATTCCTGTGATTTAATTTTTAATCCCTTTATTTCCAAATTATCTCTAATTTGTGACATTAATATTTCTGTTGAGAGAATGAATAATAGAGGAGATAGTGGGGATCCCTGTCGTACTCCTTTCTCTATATTGAAACTTTCTGTTTGTTCCCCATACTAACGGCAGCAAGGATTACCATTGCACAAGGGTGGAAACAAAATAATATATCACCAGAGGAAATAGTAATTAGGAAAATTTTACAATGTGCAGAAATGGATAAAATGACAATGGAAAGAGAAGATTCAGACTATTATAGAGTGTGGAACAAATTTTACAAATGGATAGAAAAAAGAAATCTAAATAAGAATTGGGAAATTTAACTTAGTATCGCTGAAATAAAGAACTATATGTTACTAATTATTAACCTTATAGTATTGATTGTGTAAATAAATATAATGTAAATGTATGTATTCAGTAGCAGAACTGAACAAAAATAGACAATATGCATGTTGATACAGAAGGCTGTAAAAATAGCATATAATGTATTGTTATGTTTGTCATGTTTTTTTACTCCATTTTTGCCCTTGTTTTTTTTTCCCTCTTGTGTTTTTAAAAGTAAAAAGCTTAATAAAAACTATTTTTAAAAAAATAATTACCTGTTTGGTTTATTTCAATCCTAGAACCATTGGTTATCTTGTCAATCAGCCTGAGAAAGTTTGCCTCAAAATCTGTCAGAGAAACACACATCAGATTAGATTGCTAGTATTAATCAACAATTCCAAGAATCTTTAGGGCAATCTTCACAATCAAACAGCATATAATTGTGGTCATATTACAGTTAAAATAGTTTGTTAATCATGTGATTAAAATAGACAAAATGAGTAAAATCTACTCCGATTTTGCGATAGAAAAAAATCAGTAACATTAAGATTATTTTCCCTCCAAAAATCTCCTATTTGCCATTCTATGCATACAGTCACACAACAAACTTCTCCAAGAAAATATTCAAAGGTTTCAGTTGGATTGCACTTCCCAATGTTGCAAAATAAAATATCCACTATTGTTCAAGCCAGTTCCATTTTTCTATTTAGCCAGTTTCTGACTTTTTAAAAAAAAGATGATGATGATGAAAATAAAGAATGAAATAGAGGTCATTTATCTACCAGACACCTCTAACTCTTGTTCCTTATTTTCGGGAAAAGGGGGAAAAATATCACTTTTGTAATGAAACGTTAGAAGCTTCTGGAAGGAAGGGGAGGTACTATCAGGTGTCAGTGCAGTGATGGACAATCATCATGCTTTTGTGCTTGGGTTTATTTAGAAAGATAATGTAGAGACCCATGAAACCACTGTAACCGAAAATATTGCAACACCATAAGACCACCAAATAAGCGAAAGTTGTTAATTACTTATATTCTAGTTCCAAATCTTTTCGCTTTCATTCCCGCTGTCCTTATTTTTTCTCACCTGTTAGATTTGGATTTATATCTTACTGTAGTGAAAAAGCAAATTCACCATCCTCCTTTAAGAAATAAATTTGAGAAGCAGGTCAATGATATCAATGCCTGCTCTAATAGCCCTAAACTGGATATACAATATCCAATGCAATTCAGTACTCTTCTCATTCCATTGCCTATTTCGTGACTTATTCAATCATAAATTAATTGAACTCAGTGTGATCAGTCATACTGACTTTCAAATGGACTCAGGACTTTGGTGTTAACCTCTTAAGGCAAAAGAGTGAAACTAGTGATTGAAGCACTACAGCCTTCACAGGGAATGTCAAGTCAAGGGCCTTTTTAAAGACAGGGTTTCAAGAAGGCTTTGCTTGTTAAAATCCCCTTATAACATTGAGACTCACACTTTGTAGTCCACCCATTCCAGGAAAGGCACTGGGTCCTAGAACAGGTACTGCCATGCCTCATTTTCTACAATCCTGTTTTTGCAACAAGAGAAAACACTAGAGAACAAGTACCCAGAATACAGTCTCGTCTTACATTTGATTGTTTGCAATCATAAAATTGTAGAATGGCAATACTTCATTTAAAACATCCTTTAACCTGGGAGCATCTCTGTAGCAGACAAAAAAGCTCTACAGAGAATCATTAAAACTGTCCAGAATATCATCGGGCTCCAGCTACCAGCCCTGGACGACATCTTCGAATCTCGCTGTTTGAGGAAGTTGCATAACATTCTCAGAGACTCTTCCCATCCTGCTTACAATCTTTTCGGACTGTTGTCTTCTGGCAGAAGATACAGAACAATTAAAACTCGGACCACACGTTTTCTGAATAGTTTTTAACCCAGAGCTATAATTGCACTCAACAATGAACGAAAGGGCCACCTTCAGTGAGTTGTTGGACAGCATTACTTGGTCTGTTATGTGGCTGTTTGGGTGGTTTAGGGGTGGGGAATTGTGGTGGGTAGGAGTATGTTTGGGGATTGTTATGTGTGTTGGACCTGGTCTTTGGGTGTTAAGTGAATTTCGTTGTATGGGTATACTGTGTATACACGTAAAATGACAATCAAGTTATTATTATTATTATTATTATTATTATTATTATATTATTATTATTATTAACTACTCTACCGTGTTTCTCCTAAAATAAGACCTGACTTATATGTTTTGAACCCTGAAATCAGCGCTTGGCCTTATTTTCGGTGAGGTCTTATTATTTTGGTGCGCGTGGAGCAAGATGGGGCTCCTCTTGCTGTCTTACCTGATTTCCAGCTCTATGTTTAAATATTTTCGAGGAGGGCTTATTTTGGGGGGGAGCCTTATTTTAGCACATGCGCTCAAAAGCCCGACTGAGCTTATTATTAGGGGATGTCTCATTTTCGGGGAAACAGGGGTATATCTGCACATACAACAATTAAAAGAAATAGGTTCTGCAGGTTTTGGACACTAATGTTTCTTTAGAGAACAATAGAGTGAGCTTAGTTAGTTATTGATATTGCAATGCTCAAAATGCAACATCATTTCCTATGATGTGGGTCATGCACTGTACAGGTTTTAGGGAAGGAAGGAAGGAGGATAAAGGTTATTATATATAAATTATTTTAAAAGATTCATTGCTGTTGTAAATGCTTATGTTCCTTTGATTTATTTTCTGAGGGTTTAGAAATTGACCAGTAGATAATAGGAGAGAGATGGCAGGCTTTTATTGTTGCAAATAATCAGTGCAAGGTTGGAATCACACTCATTCTCCATCAGTTATAAATAGTCTGAAAACCCCATCTGTCTCTCTGCACTTGAATGGGCTTTCTATTACTGAGAATCTTATTTTGAAGATTATTCATAAATTTGGGGTTTGCATATATTGATACCCTCAATTCTCTTTCTTTCTGGTAAGTCACTTGGCTTAATAGTAATTAGAATTTCTGCTAATAAAGAAGTCATATGGAAGAAAAAAGAAAGAAATAACACATTTACAAAGCAGTGTTATCATTATACAATTGTTTGGTGATAACAGCTGTTACACAATTGATTTCCATAATTAGTTGCTCTGGAATGGCTGATGATTAATTTGCATCAGAGTCTAGGGTAATTATAATTTGTAGTTGGTATTGCCGCAGTTATGCTCTGTTTTGTTATCTGGAGTACCGGTAGGAGAGAAAATGTTCTCTCTTATTCCACAATTAGGAATATGAAGAGAAAAAAAACCCCTTGAATTTCAGGTTTGTTCCTCAGCTGGCAAAGAAGCAAGTCTGAGTCATCCTCCATCTAGCCTGAGGAAGACTCATTAAGTGTTAAGTGATTTCCTTTCCACAGCTTGAGGGAAATAGGTTTCCCCAGTTGTAACAGGGATGCCTGCATGTCTGCATCTATGGCTTACAGCTCTTTCACCCTTCTGTTTGGCATTAGAAAAGCCATCAAAGAGCCCATCCGAAATATCCCTACTGCTCTTCCACTGACTTGGAAGTACCTGGTGGTGTTGTCACCAGTTTTCAGACGCTGCTGTCAGCTTCAGTGCCGTCCCACGTGCTCCCAGGATAGGAACTGCTGGGAAAATGAAAGTACCATGATTGGAGTACAGCCGCCCCCAAAAATGGGGAGGGCAAGCAGGATTTCTGAGTGTATTGAGAGAATCATGAATTTAAGGAAGAAAAAAATAACGGGAAATCTAAGAAAATGGACGTTGCTTACCTGAACGTCCCATTTATGTCCCCTGCGAAGACATTCCCCAATGGGTTGTTCCGCTTTCTGATTTGATCTACTGAGTGCCAATCAAAACTTCCTCTGTAGCTGGTCAGGCTGTCCTTCCTACTTCCCCTTCAGTCTTTTTCGTGAAGGCGAGTACTGCAGATGAGAGGGCCTCCAGTATGGCACCACCGGAAAGATACCAGCTGCAGAGGAAAAGAAAACAAAGACCCCGCCCAAGGCCAAGGAGAGGCGAGATCACGGGCGGGCTGGAATGTCTTCGCAGGGGACATAAATGGGACGTTCAGGTAAGCAACGTCCAATTTCCTGATCCCCTGCTCAGACATTCCCCAATGGGATATACCCAAGCTTAAGACCTGAGGGAGGGAATCGAAGCCTCCGCCCGGCCTTGGACAGGAATTACAGCTCGCAAAACACGCCTGCCAAACGCGGCATCGGCTGAAGCATAAACATCTAAACGATAATGCCGAACAAACGATGAAATCGAGGACCAAGTGGCCGCACGACAAATATCCCCAATAGAAGCCTGAGTAGCCCAAGCCGCCGATGTGGCAGCACTGCGAGTGGAATGAGGGAAAATACGACCTGGAACAGGATCACCCCTCAACTCATAGGCTTTAGAGATACAGGCCTTGAGCCACCTGCCCACTGTTGCTGAGGAAACCTTGAGTCCCAGTGAAGAAGGCAAAAATGAAACAAGCAGAGCCTCTGACTTGCGAAAAGATGCAGTTCGATGAATATACTTTTTTAGTGCCCTGCGGACATCCAGGGTATGCCAACGTCTCTCAGTCTGATGTCTAGGATCCGGGCAAAAATTTGGAAGTACGATATCTTGCATCCTGTGGAACTGAGAATTAACCTTCGGAACGAATGCTGGATCCAATCGAAGAACCACTCGGTCAGGGTAGAAAATGCAGAGATCGCTCCTGATGGAAAAGGCAGCAATCTCCGAAACACGACGGGCAGAAGTGATTGCCAGCAAAAAGGCTACTTTCAGCGTAAGATACCATAGAGAAACCGTACTGAGAGGCTCAAACGGAGCAGATGTTAATGTCTGTAGAACCAAAGAAAGATCCCAGCTAGGATACCGATGAATCGCCGGAGGCCGAAGGTTGGAGACCCCAAGTAGAAAGGACCTAATCCTGGAATCCTGCGCCAAAGGCTGCTGATGTTCACCTGGGAGAACTGTGGCCAAAGCAGCAACTTGCCGACGGAGAGTTGATGTAGCAAAACCCTTCTCAAAGCCGGCATGAAGGAACTGCAAGACTTCCGGAACCGTCGCTGAGGTAGGGTCCACATGATGACGGGCGCACCATTCTGCAAAAGCCCTCCAGGAAGCGTTGTAGATGCGGACCGTGGATGGACGTCTAGCCGCCTGGATGACCGTAATAACCTCTCCCGAAAGCAGGCCGCGAGTCAGTCGTATCCTCTCAAGCGCCACACGGTCAGTTGAAGCCATTCCGGCTCGGGATGCCAGACGGCGCCTTGAGACAGGGATATGCGGTCGGATGGAATCCGCCACGGGTCCACGATGGACATGGACAACAGATCTGCGAACCACGCCCGTCTGGGCCAATGAGGAGCCACCAGAAGAAGATCCGCCCGCTCTCTGACCAGTTTCCGGATAACCTTGGGGATGACCGGAATCGGAGGAAACGCATAGAGGAGACCCCTCGGCCACGGAGATGGTAGAGCGTCGTGACCTTCTGCGCCCCGAGTCGGAAACCGGGTGAAGAACCTTGGCAGCTGGGCGTTTCCCGGGGTTGCAAACAGGTCCACTTCCGGAGTCCCGAACCGCTGGGAGAGTTTCTGGAAAAGAAGAGGATCCAACCTCCACTCGGAGTGATCCAGCTGACCCCGACTTAGCCAATCCGCTTCCTGATTCAACTTGCCGGAGATGTGCTCGGCCCAAAGGGATAGGACATGCTTCTCGGCCCACGTCATCAGTAGTTCCGTCTCTTCCATCAACGACTGAGATCTGGTGCCCCCCTGGCGATTGATGTGGGCCTTCACCGTCGTGTTGTCCGTCAGGATAAGGACATGCCGGCGGAATAGCAGGTGTTGAAAATGAAGTAGTGCTAGCCGCACCGCCCTCAGCTCTAACCAATTGATGCTGTGGTGCGACTCCGCCGTGGACCATGTCCCCTGTGCAAGCCGGGACTGAAGATGCGCCCCCCAGCCGCTGAGGCTGGCATCTGTCGTCAGGACAACTGCCTCCTGGTCCAGAAAAAATGACCCCTGGCCAATGGCAGGGGAGAGCCACCAACGAAGCGAGAGCCGGACCTTGGCTGGAACCTTCACTCTCGAAAGAGACTCCCCCCGTCCTTGACGTTGAAAAGGAAGGAGAAACCACTGCAGGGGACGTAGATGAAAACGGGCCCAAGGGACTATGCCGATGCAAGAGATGAGTTTCCCGAGGAGCTGTGATAGCAGGAGCACAGGAGACCGTTTCTGAGATAAAATTTGCGTAACTAAGTCCCGAATGCTGACCTGACGGTCGGGCGACAGATACACCTGACCCCGGACCGAATCTATGACTGCTCCCAGATGTAAGATACTGGTCGTAGGCCAAAGGTGGCTTTTGTCCCTGTTCAAAGTGAAACCGTGGGCCTGCAAGGTGCGAATGACACGGAATCTGTCCAAATCTGCTTGAGCAACCGAAGATGAAAGGATTAAGATATCGTCCAGATAGCAAACCAAGCGGACAGGCACCTCCCGGAGAGAAGCCGCCAGGGCCGCCAGAACCTTCGTAAACATGCGCGGGGCCGAAGAAAGGCCAAACGGCATTGCTTTGTACTGAAAATGGTCGGTGTCGAGGGCAAAACGAAGAAAACGCCTGTGATTGGGATGTACCGGAATGTGAAGGTAAGCCTCCTTCAAGTCGATTGATTGCATAAGGTCCCCTTGTCTGATGCACCCCAGCAGAGACTTGAGGGAGTGCATCTTGAAGCGGCGGTAGACGAGAAAGGTGTTGAGGCGTTTTAGATTGAGAATACCTCGCCAGCTTCCCGAAGATTTTGGAACTAGAAAAAGAGTCGAGTAGAAGCCCTCTCCGACTTGATCCTGTGGAACCCGCTCTATAGCCTCTATTTGCAGAAGATGCTGAATTTCCAAGACCAATAGATGACGCTTGTCCGCCTGGGAAGGCCATGGGCGTTGCAAGAAAAAAGTTGGCGGGCTGGAAGAAAACTCCAGTAACAGGCCTTCGGACACCGTGCGTGTAATCCAGACGTCCGACGTGGTGACCTCCCATTGGTGATAATACGCCTGTAGTTTTCCTCCAATGGGAAGCTGAGGCCCCGAGTCACTTTCCCCGACGGGAGTAACGGGAGGAGGCTGCTCGGAAGGGACGACGGAAACCGGACTGGCGTCTACCCCGGTCTCGAAAGGCAGCCCGATCCGATGCTGGCTGGAAGGAGTGGGACTGATACCTCTGGTAGGAAAAGCCTCCAGAACTGTGGTCCCCTCGAAAGGACTGCCGCTGGTAAGGTGAAAACCGCCTCTCCGAGCGTCTGCTCCCTGATGGTAACACCTTCTTCTTATCCCTGTTCTCCACAAGAACCGAGTCAAGGGAAGAGCCAAACAGAGACGAACTCTTGTAGGACGCTGCAGTGAGACGCCACTTCGACTTCATGTCAGCCTTCCAGTTCCTTAACCATAACAAGCGGCGTGAGGAGACAGAAGAGGCCAAGGCGCGCGAGGCAAACTTAGTTGCGTCCAGAGATGCATCTGCAGAATATTCTGCTGCCGCCACCAGCTTCGCCACATCCTGGTGAAGGCGCGCATTGTCAGGAGGTAATCTCTCTTTTAACTGGCGTAACCACACCAAGGACGCCCTGTTAAAAAAGGAGGCCGAGGTCGCTGCACGAATAGCCCAGGCCGCAGCCTCGTGAGTTTTACGACAAGCCATCTCCGCTTTCTTATCCTCAAACTTCAAGCCATCACCAACCTCCCCAACGAGGACAGCTGATGAAGTAAGGGCAGCTACCGGTTCGTCCACAGCAGGCAGTTGTAACAACTCATCCAACCGAGGCGAAGAACAATACAGTTTCTTGTCAAATGAGTTTGGACCTCCTAGCGAAGTAGGGTGATCCCATGGCTTCTGAATGACCTGAGCAAAAAGGTCTGGACAAGGAACAAAGTCAGAATCTGCTTTGGGCATGAGAAATAAAGGATTACTCACATTAGACTGAATCTGTGAGGTAGACTGCTGCTCCAGAGAATCCTCCATATTGGTAGCAGCCTTCGCTTTACGTAACAGCTGCTTAAATAAAGATGGTCTAAATAAACCTGGGAAGGCCGGTTTGTCTGGCAACTCTTCCTCCTCTCCTGACAATTCAAATTCCTCGACAAAATCCTCTTCAATAGACTGCTCTGCCATCTGCTCAGAAGGAGAAGCAGAAGAATGCTGCACCTGTACAGATGGCAACTGACAAGGAACATGAGCTGCACACTCTGGAGGTAGCATATAACCGGTCTGTTGAAGACCCACCTGAAAGATACGAGAAATTGCTTGAGATACCATTGAATTAAAATCCAAAAATTGAGGAGGTGGAGCCAAACACTCCTCCCGGCGCAATCCAGCTGCTGTAGGCGTGAATGTAGCTTCAGGCATAGGACGAGGCAAGGGAACAGCCTGGTCAGGTGCAGCCGGAACAGAGGTACTTGGAGGCTCCCTTCGGGGAAGAATATCCTGAGATCCCTGAGTCACCTCGCCCTGAGAAATCACATCTTGAGCAGCCTCTAGAACAGAGGGTTGAACAGGGCCACATGGAATCTGTGGAGGCTGAACCACCACCTCAGGGACAAGAGGCACAGGGGCATCCTTCTGCGCCTTAGCAAAAACACGCTCCAAGGCATTATGCCTTCTCAAGGCATGTTTGTCAGAAACAGGTGCAGTTTTGGCTTTAGAGGCCTTAGATTTTTTACCCCTGGATCCCTTAGAAGGGGCAGGGCTAGGAGGTTGATTCTGTTCCAGATCAGAGGACAGATCAACATCAGACATTATGCACAAATCAATGAGAGATTTTGGAGGAAAGATATAAAAAAGGTCTATATATAACTATAGGTTAATAGAAAAGAAGTGAAAATTGAATTAATAATCAAAGCACTCTGCCTTCCACCTTCTGGTATGAAGAGATGATAGAGAGGTAAAAATATGGAAAAGGATAGGAATTGTAATATGGTCTTTTTTTATCTTTTTTTCTTTTTTTACTTTTTTAAATTATTTAGAAATTTTTCTTTTATTATTTCTTTTTTTTTTTAAATAAAGAAAAAACTTTCCAACAATCAAGGATGTAACACCAAACAAAGCTCCAAAGTCCACCTTATTCTCCTTTTTTTTATATATATATATATTTTAAACAGAAGGCAACAAACAAATTAGATACTTTCCTCTCTTGATCAGCAGCGCCAGATCATGCAGGAAGAATCAAGCAGGTAAAACAGACAGCGTCCCAGCCTGCACGTCCTGGAAGGCGAAGGCAATCCCCCACACAGGCCAAAATGCTCCAAACGGCAAACCAAAATGGCGGAAACAAAATGGCGGCCGCCAGTGATTGCGCACTTTAAATAAGGCAAGGAGCAGCCCGATAGACGAATTAGTAGGTGGGGTGGGATTCCGCAGCCTCCGCGAGGCGCTTCCCAACAAGAGCGAGTTTGCCAGCTGGCAGGGACTCTCGGCCGCCTAAATTCAAAAATAAAAAGCAAAAAAGAAATCGTTGGTGAGGGCTGCGGGGCGAGACAAGTTGCTGAGCCAGCAACGCTACGCCCGCGGCCAGTAATAATCAATATCCAAGGCAAACAGCAAGCCCAGCCAGGCAATCCACAAAAATAAAAAAATAAATAAGGAAAGGCGATCGGAGCCCCAAAACGCCTACTCACGAGCCAGGACAACATTCCCACGTCGCGCAGCCCTCACAGAAAACAAGCCAAAAAAAAAAAAAACTGAATTAGAAAGATTTAAAGGGAAATTGACTTAAGAGAAAAGGCACTCGAAGTCTGATACCATCAACTGAGCGAAAAAGACTGAAGAGGAAGTAGGAAGGACAGCCTGACCAGCTACAGAGGAAGTTTTGATTGGCACTCAGTAGATCAAATCAGAAAGCGGAACAACCCATTGGGGAATGTCTGAGCAGGGGATCAGGAAATACAAGGTGCAATGAGACTATCAGAGCGGACAAGAGGAAAAAAGGGGGGAACAAAGAAAATGCTAATAAAGTCATTATGGGACGGAAAAGAATACAGGTAGTCCTTGTCTTACAATCATTTGTTTAGTGACCATTCAAAGTTACGACAGCACTGAAAAAAGTGACCTAAGACTGTTTTTCACACTTACAATCGCTGCAGCATCCCTCGCGGTCACGTGATCAAAATTTGGACGGCTGGCAATCGGCTGATATTTATGTTGGTTAACAGTGTTCTGGGCTCAGGTGATCATCTTTTGCGACCTTTTGACAAGCAAAGTCAACGGGAGAAGCTGGATTCACTTTACAACCGTATTATTAACTTAACATCCGCAGCAATTCACTTAACAACTGTGGCAAGAAAGGTTGTAAAATGGGGCAAAATTCACTTCACAACTGTATTCTTCACTTCAGAATAGCAACTGAAATTTTGGGTTCAATTTTTGTCATAAATCAAGGACTATCTGTAGATCTCCTCTACAATATAAAGGAAAAAATGGCAGCAGCATAATAGAATAAAGGGAGCTATGGCTGCAAAAACAGGGAATGTAAAAGAAAGACATTTGGGCCAGAAAGAAGGCTGAATTAACAGAAAGCAATACAGGTAGTCCTTGATTTATGACCACAACTGAGACCAAATTTCTATTGTCAAGCGAGATATTTGTTAAGTGAGTTTTGCCCCATTTTATGACCTTTCTTGCCATAGTTGTTAAGTGAATCACTGCAGTTGATAAATTAATCACCCGGTTGTTAAGTGAATCTGGCTTCCCCATTGATTTCGCTTGTCAGCAGGTCGCAAAAAGTGATCACATGATTCTTGGACAAAACAACAGTTATAAATATCAACCATTTGCCAAGAATCTGGATCTTGATCATGTGACCATGGGCATGCTGCAAAGGTCATAACTGTGAAAAATGGTCATAAGTCACATTTTTCAGTGTCACGGTAACTTTGAATGGCCACTAAACAAACTGTTGTAAGTCAAGGACTACCCGTATTCAGAGAAACTTTCACTGGAACAGAGATTGAAGAGAAAGCATGCTGTATCAGAAAAGAAAAAAGCAGGGAATTGTCAATAAAGGATTAATAAGGAAATGCAGGTAAAATGTTTTCCCAGTTTGATTTGGGATGAAAAAACTAAGCCAGACACACAGGGGACAGAGGTACCACACAGCAAGCAAAAGTAAGGCACAGTAGGAACTTCTATATTTGCTTCTATCAATTTTCTTCCAAACATCACAGGATTACAGGAGGCTATATATTTTCAAACCATCAGTGTTTATTAAATTGGCTCCCACAAACACTTCATGTGGCTTGTGAGTAGATTTTGAGTGCCGACGTCTTAGCTCACACTTTGGGGTCCCTGGCAATTTATTCCACAGGCACGCAAGCAGAAAAATGTTTTACAGAAATGATGAAGGGCAACTACTAACATAAGGCTAGTAAAGAAAGAAAAATAGGCTGCTAATTGAGAAAGGGGAAAAAGGTGTGGAACTTGGGAGTCCCAGGCCAACAAGGCTCATCAAAGCAGCTTTGGGTGCAGCACTATAGCCACTGCCAATTGCTGTCAAATTGCAATGGAAATGTGATAGAAGGGGCACAATGGTTAAATAATTGAGTATAATATTAGTTGCATTTAATACCCTGGTTTCTCTTCAAATTCTCTAGGTCCAAGGTTCTTCAAATTCTCTAGGTCCAATTTCTCTTCAAATTCTCTAGGTCCAAGGGAGATCACTGTGCCACAGATTGCCGGATGTGAGTCCCTCCTTATGAAATGGGGTCATGGGGTTCAGTTGGGCTTGCTGCTCACGTACCTGGCTCCCTGCCACGTGGCAACAGCCCTGCCCGAGCTACTCGACGTGATAGCCACGGTGGCAGTGGATACACCCAGGCTTATGGTCATGGGTGATTTCAACTTGCCTTCCGTTGGTGAAACGTCTGAGGTGGCTCGGGAGTTCATGGCTTCCATGACGGCCATGGACCTGACCCAATTAGTTCATGGCCCCACTCATAGGGGGGGGCATACTCTGGACATGATTTTTGTCTCTGGCCAGTGGTTGAGTGATCTGGTTATAGGGGGTATAGACATAGAACCCTTGTCATGGTCTGATCACTCGCTCCTTCGCCTAGATCTCCGAACCGCTACACCCCGCCGCAGGGAGGCGGAACCAACTAGATGGGTCCGCCCCAGGCACCTGATGGATCCTGATAGGTTCCAGATGGAGCTTGGGCCGTTTCCTGAGGATCTGGCACACGACTCGGCCGAGGACCTGGTAGCTGCCTGGAATCGGGCGGCTGGTGGAGCCTTGGATCGAGTCGTGCCTTTGCGGCCTCTGACCCGGTACGGATCTCGAGCAGCTCCCTGGTTTACCGAGGAGCTGAGAGAGATGAAGCGCCGGAAAAGACACCTAGAGAGTGGCTGGAGGGCCAGTCTCGCTGAATCTGATCGAACACTGGTAAGGTCGCATATTAAGACCTACCTAGTGGCGATAAAGGCGGCAAAGTTGAACTACTTTTCCACATTTATTGCGTCATCAGGGAATCGTCCGGCCGCCCTGTTCAGGGTGACCCGCTCTCTGCTTCACGCGGGAGTGCGGGAGGACCCCTTGGAAGGCAGGGCGGAGGATTTCGGACAATACCTGTATGACAAAATTGCTCAGATTCGGGGGGATTTGGACTCCGACTGGGTAGAACTGGGCGGGGTGACAAGGAATAGTCTTGAGAATGTTATCTGGGAAGAGTTTGACTTTGTGACTCCTGATGATGTGGACAGGATTTTGGGGAGACTTAGTGCGGCCACATGTTTACTGGACCCGTGTCCCTCCTGGTTGGTACTGGCCTCCCGGGAGGTTACACAAGGCTGGCTCCAGGGCATTATCAACGCTTCCTTGAGTGAGGGTCACTTCCCTGCCGCCTTGAAAGAGGCGGTGGTGAGGCCCCTCCTCAAGAAGCCTTCCCTGGACCCAGCAGTATTAGCTAACTATCGTCCTGTCTCCAACCTTCGCTTTATTGCGAAGGTTGTTGAGAGTGTGGTTGCGCAACAGTTTCCACAATTCCTGGAGGAAACATCTTATCTGGATCCGTTCCAGTCGGGTTTCAGGTCTGGGCACAGCACAGAGACGGCATTGGTCGCGTTGGTTGATGATCTCTGGAGGGCTCGGGACAGGGGATGTTCCTCTGTCCTAGCCCTATTAGATCTCTCAGCGGCTTTTGATACCATCGACCATGGTATCATGCTGCACCGGCTGGAAGAGTTGGGGGTGGGGGGCACTGTATTACAGTGGTTCTCCTCCTTTCTCTCCGACCGGTCGCAGTTTGTGTTGACAGGGGGGCAGAGGTCGACCTCGAGGCCTCTCGTTTGTGGAGTGCCGCAGGGGTCGGTCCTCTCGCCGCTTCTGTTCAACATTTATGTGAAGCCGCTGGGTGAGATCATCCGTGGCTTTGGGGTGAGATACCATCAGTACGCTGATGACACCCAGCTGTACATCTCCACCCCAGGCCACCCCAATGATGCCCTCGAAGTGATGTCCCAGTGCCTGGAAGCCGTGCGGATCTGGATGGGGAGAAACAAACTCAAGCTCAACCCGTCCAAGACGGAGTGGCTGTGGTTCCCGGCATCCCGATATAGTCAGTTGACTCCATCACTGACTATCGGGGGCGAGTCTTTAGCCCCCGCAGAAAGGGCTCGCAATCTGGGAGTCCTCCTGGATAGGCAGCTGTCCTTGGAGGAACATCTGACAGCTGTAGCCAGGGGGACCTTTTGTCAGGTTCGCCTGATTCGCCAGTTGCGGCCCTTTCTTGATCGGGATTCCCTGTGCACAGTCACTCACGCCCTTGTCACTTCCCGCCTAGACTACTGTAATGCTCTCTACATGGGGCTCCCCTTGAAGAGCACCCGGAGGCTCCAACTGGTCCAAAATGTGGCCGCGCGGGTAGTGACGGGAGCAGCGTGGCGCTCCCACATAACACCGCTCCTGCGCGAGCTGCACTGGCTTCCGGTGGTCTTCCGGGTGCGCTTCAAGGTGTTGGTGATCACCTTTAAAGCGCTCCATGGCATAGGGCCTAGTTATCTCCGAGACCGCCTGCTGTCACTGATGACCTCCCATCGACCCGTGCGCTCCCACAGAGAGGGCCTCCTCAGGGTGCCATCAGCCAAACAATGTAGGCTGGTGACTCCCAGGGGGAGAGCCTTCTCTGTGGGGGCACCCACCCTCTGGAACCAGTTGCCTCCGGAGATTAGGAGAATTCATGACCTCAGTGCCTTCCGCCGTGCCCTAAAAACACATTTTTTCCAACAAGCCGGGCTGGCTTAAGAAGAAATTTTAAATATTTTTAATATTTTAATTGGTCTGTGAGTTTTAAATTTTGTAGCCAAATTATATATATATTTTAAATGTCTTAATATTTATATTTTATGTTTTTTATGTCTGGCTGTACACCGCCCTGAGTCCTCAGGGAGAAGGGCGGTATATAAATTGGAAATAAAATAAAATAAAATAAAATAAAAAAATGACACAAATCTTATCATTTATATCTTCTGCTGAATGCTGGCTGCCTGCAATTTGGCAATTCAAATCTCACCAGGCTCAAGGTTGATTTAGCCTTTCATCCTTCTGAGGTGAGTAAAAGGAGGACCCAAATTGTTGGAGGCAATATACTGACTCTGTATATGGCTTAGAGAGGACTGTGAAGCGGTATATAAGTCTAAGTGCTATTGCTATTACATATAAACGAGATCCAAATCCTCTTCCCTGGTCTCTTCCATCTTTTCTCCTGAACCCACTTAATTCCAGGATTGTGACTCAGGTACAAAAAAGATGAAATGCAACCCTCAGACAGAAAAGGCTTGTGTATTTTTTTATTAAAATGTGTTTATGTTTATATTCCTACTTTCCACTAGGAAGTTCTTCCTGAATGGATTCATTCCATTCTCAAGTCCAGTCTGTAGGTTAGATTTAAGACGTATCAACTGGCCAAAGTGTCACTTCTTATAAATTTGAACTCAGGCATCCCCCATCCATCACACCAAGCACTGAGTAGCCCCAGGTGGTCTCCATCACTTAACAGCTCCTCCTGGCAGCTTGACAATCAATCAATAGTCTACTCTAGTTGTAAACCTCAATTGGGTTTGAAAAGCTTCCATTGCCAATGTTGGAGATTCTCCAGCCAAATAAAAGCTCTTACTTTCTTAATAAACAATAGTAACAGGAAGAATACAATCTAGAGAAAGATCAGTGGAAGAAAAGATGAATCATCCTCTTTTTTCCAGTAAAGGCAGTTATGTTTGTATGGGCACACAACTCCTGATCCAGCCGATGATGTGGCTTTTAGGCTGAAAAAGTTGCCTATCAGTGTTACAAAGTAGTGATGTAAAAAGGGAGATAACTACAATTCTGTCTAAACAGCAAGGAAATACATTTCAGAACTAACTGCTATGTATTCAGAACATAGTATTGAAGTGTTTGGACCTTCATCAATTAACCAAGTCACTGAGAACTATATTCTTCAGATCATGACAAAGCACTCAACCAACAAAGTGATTGTAGAAGCAACTGATGAAGTAAAATACCAGCCTATCTAATAGGTACAAAATTTAGAAAGACACTCTAGAAAATTATGCAACAAAAGCTTTTAAAAATATAAAATCAGGATTTGATTCCTACCAAAACATTTTAAAATTGATTTACCTCTAACCTTAAGGAGTTACAATTTAATAAGAAACATTTTCAAGTGGAACAAATTTTGGCTTCAACACCACACGCAATAACAAAGGAATAATTCCCAATAGAATGGAACTAATGTCCAAGAAAGCAAGTATAATTGCACTGAATATCTTATGTAAAAAATCTATATGCCATATTTTTCATCACATGAGGCAATGTAGAGAATGATTAATTAATGGAAGAGTTCTAGTCGTTTATGGAATAATTCTTTTTGAATTCTGAATGTCTCAGCTGCATGCCCTAATGTGTTCTTAACCCAAACACCACACTATGCCGAACAAATTCAGTCACATCATCACACTAAGTTATGGTTTGGTAATACGTGTGAATTTAACATTACAGCTTAGTTAACAAACCATGATTTGAAAATCTTTGGTTTAGCATGATATATGACAGTAAAAAGCAGCATTCTGAGTCCAAGTAATACTACCTTTCATTCTTAGGAAGGAATGGGGCAGTGGAAAGTTACAGCTTCTTTAAGGTGATTGTGATTAAATCTATTACCAAAGGATTTCCTTAATTACTTTGTTTGGTTCAGTGTATTAATTTTGGGCAGGCTGTTGTCTTAGGAACATCTCACCCAGATATGGCCTGCTGCTGCACAGATGGTTCAGGGAAGGGTTGAAAAAACCATTGCCATATTCTACAGGTAGTCCTCAACATACAACCATAATTTCTGTTGCTAAGTGAGACATTTGTTAAGTGAGTTTTGCCCCATTTTAGGACCTTTCTTGACGCAGTTATGTGAATCACTGCAACTGTTAAATTAGTAACACAGTTAAGTGAATCTGGTTTCCCCTTTGATTTTTGCTTGTCTAAAGATTGCAAAAAGTGATCATGTGACCCAGGGGTGGGTTCTACTTACCTTTTCTACCGGTTTGCAATGGGGCCATGCACGCTTCGCTTGCGCGCTCTTCTGCGTATGTGCAGAAGCTTCTGCACATGCGCAGAAGTGTTCTGATGACATCGGGGGCGGGGGGCGGAGCCTCCCACCGGTTTTACTACCAGTTCTGTAGAACCGGTCTGAACTGGGGACAACCCACCACTGACTTGACCCCAGGATTCGACAACTGTCATAAATATGAGTCCATTTCCAAGCTTCCAAATGTTGATCACGTGACCATGGGATGTTGCGAGGGGCATAAGTGTAAAGAAATGGTCACAAGTTCCTTTCTTTCAGTGCTGGTGTTACTTTGAACTGTCACTAAAGGAACTGTTGTAAATCGCGGACTACCTGCAATCTGAAGGGAGGGCAAAATCATTTGACATTCTCTAAAGCCTGATGTATGAACAGGGACATGGTGCCTAAGCATTGGTAGGGTGGGACTGGCATATCGCCCCATGGTCCTTTAAGCAGATCGCTAACCCAGTGGATCCAACCGAGCTCTTTTTTTCACAGCAGCACACAATCTTGCGGATTCCACAGACTCCTTTTTTTAATCAACAGCCTGATAACTCGGGCTCCTCTCCCAGGCTACGGCGGGCAAAATCAAAGAGTCGGCTCCGTCTTTTTGCGCACCGATGTGAGAGGTGCGCACCAAGCCGCCTTTGCCTCCACGGGAATTCAACCCACCCGTCAGTCTCCTTTCAGCGGGCGAGCCTCCAACAGGCACTCGCAGCAACCGCCCGCCTCCTTCCCAACAGGCTCAACCCCACACACCCCCGCCCGCCCGCCCGCCTCCCAAATCTTCCCCAGGGATTCTCCTCGCAACTCCCGCACTAACCAACCTCTGAGGCCGGGGTTGTCATCCTTGGCCCTGATCTTGCGGATTTTCACCGGCCGCCCGCTCAGCGTGGAGAGCACCAGCCTCTGCCGCAAAAAGTTGCTCCCGACGTAGCTGAGGGAAGGAGCCTGGTTCGCCATTGTTAACTGCCCGGGCGCCGCTGGACACCGGCCGAGCCTCTTCCCACCCCCCCCCCCCCTCCACCCCCCCCCCCCCTGGGCGCCGGCCGCCCCCCCCGCCGCCCCCCCCCCCCCCCCCCCCCCCCGCTCTTAGGATTCCCCCAACGCCGCCACGGTTTTGCCCCGCAGTGCCCAGCGCGCGTCCACGTGGTTTGGAACAGGAAGATGGAACGCAGAGACAGCGGCGGGGTCAAAGGAGAGGGGGCGGGACCTGCGGAAGGGCCGCCAGCGAGAGAGCTCAGGCGATTGGCTCGGCGGGAGGAGGAGGAGCTAACGGGAGAATGAGAAGGCGGTTTGCTTGGCGAGGGCATTGACGGCGGGAGGGTTTGGAGCGCTTATTACCCGAGGACGGCACGGCCGCCAGTAGCATCTTTTGCCGGGCGAGTGGGAGTAATAGGCTGTGCGCACAGGAGACAGCCAAGCACGAACCAGCCAGCAGATATGACTGGTTCTATGGCCGGTCTTTTCTTTAAAAAAATTACTTATTTATCACACACAATATTAAAACACTTCATTTTTACAGGTTTTAAAAAAATCTCCAGTGATGAAGCACCCACCACTTCTTCAAGGCAAAGCTGCTCCGCTGGTTAATTGTCCTCACTGTTAGGAAGTTTCTCCTTAGTTCTAGGTTGCTTCTCTCCTTGATTAGTTTCCATGCATTGTTTCTTGCCTTGCCTTCAGGTGCTTTGGTAAATAGCTTGTCTCCCTCATCTTTGTGGCAGCACCTCTAATACTGGAACACTGCTATCATGTCTCCCCTAGTCCTTTTTTCTCACTAGACTAGATATACCCGATTCCTGCAATCATTCTTCATATGTTTTAGACTCCAACCGCCTACTCGTCTTCACTGTTAGGAAGTTTCTCCTTAATTTCAGGTTGCTTCTCTCCTTGATTCGTTTCCCTCCATTGTTTTGCTTTCTGGTGCTTTGGAAAATAGGTTGTCCCCCCCCCAACTCCCTCTTCTTTGTGGCAGCCCCTCAAATACTGGAATACCGCTATCATGTCACTCCTAGTCAGGGGTGAAATCCAGCAGGTTATGACAGGTTCTGGAGAACCGGTAGCGGAAATTTTGAGTTCTTCAGTATAGACAATAACTCTGCCTCTGCCTCCCAGCACAGCAAACGGTCTGCGCATAAGAAAAAAAATCTGCCTCCCAGCAATTTGCCTGCTTGCAGGAAGCCAGCTAGGCAATAGGCAATGGCAATCTGCAGCATGAAACAGCTGCGACCCATGGAACAGACAACCAGTGGTGAAATCCAATTTTTTTTACTACCAGTTCTGTGGGCGTGGCTTGGACATGTTGTTGCTTGGTGGGTGTGGCAGGGGAAGGATACTGCAAAATTTCCATTCCCACCCCACTATGGGGCCAGCCAGAGGTGGTATTTGCCAGTTCTCCAAACTACTCAAAATTTCTGCTACCAGTTCTCCGAACTGCTCAAAATTTCCGCTACCTGTTCTCCCGAACCTGTCAGAACCTGCTGGATTTCACCCCTGCAATCAACTGCTTGTGCTAATCAGGATTGCTGAAGCTGAAACCGGCTGTTTGCAGTTTGCTGCTTGCTGCAAGGAGGTAAATTGCTAGGAGGCAGAGGCCAAAGGGCGGGGGCCGGTGGGTGTGTGGGGCTACATTCGGTGTATAAGGCACACTCAAATTTTCACCCTATTTTGGGGGGGGGAAAGGTGCATCTTATATTCCGAAAAATACGGTAATGACCTTTTGTCACAATTGTTAAGCAAACCACTGTAGTTGTTAACTGAATCATGCTGTTGTTAAGTGAGTCTGGCTTCCCCCATTGACATTGCTTGTCGGAAACTGGCTGGCAAGGTTACAAACGGTAATCACATAACCAGCACATTGCATCTGTCATAAATACATGTCAGTTGCCATGTGCTGGGATTTTGGTCATGTGACCATGGGGATGCTGCAACAGTTGTAGATGTTAAAACTGGTCATAACTCACTTTGTTCAGTGCCATTGTAACTTTGAACAGTCACTAAGCGAATGGCTGTAAATTGAGGACTACCCATATATGAGGAAGGCTCAGCTCGCTTCAGATCAGCTTCCAAGTGCAATACAAATTTTTAACATAGTAGATTTGTAGTTTATGTCTCTGAGCTTACTACTGGGTTAGTAAACATGGTTAGAATTATAGTCTGAACATTGTGAGCTTTAAAGTTTTATTCTCACAGTTCTTATAGAATTGAATTGACTTCTGCACGTTCTGTCTATATGGAAGAAATTGATGCTGTTAAAAGAGTGGATGTATGTTAGGAAGATCAACGTTTTCGCACTCACATTTTCAGTTCCGGGCAAACCAGTTGTTACAACTGACAGCAGCCCACCATTGGCACAAACTGTGGTTGCTGCCTGCTCCAGAGCCACAAGGTGAGCTGTGAAAGAGAGGGGCCCTCGGCTGCGAGGTTGCCTAGTGCCATGGGCAGGGCTGTGGCTGGCAAGAGTGCACCAGAAACATCTCCAGGCGCCCGGAGAGACAGAACTCCTGGCCCTCGCTGGCTCAGCTGATCCACAGGCCACAATTAAGGGACCAAGCAGCCATGAGATGACCGCACCTCCTGCACCTCAAAAAAATCAAGACACCCCCAAAAAGAAGCCCTAGCCATTTTTGGGGGGTCAAAAGAAAATAGGATCTGGTCTTATTTTCGGGGAAATATAGTATTAATTTACTGCATTGTGTTATCCTAAAAAATGTGATTGAGTAAATCCTGATAAGCTAACTATTAGTGTGTCCTTCAGAAATAGGCAGTATATTTCAAATCAAATTTTGAATCTTATCTGCTTTTTTTTTCCCTTAAAAAGACAACATTGTTTCTTCAGTATTGGAAGAATCATAGCAGGTAAGTGTATGCTGTATGCTCCAAACATCAATCATATTATGCAGTGGTGGGTTTCAAATTTTTTTACTTCTGGTTCTGTGGGTGTGGCTTGGTAGGCGTAGCATGGCGTGGTGGGCGTGGCTTGGTGGGCGTGGTATGGGAAGGATACTGCAAAATCCCCATTTCCTCCCAATCAGCTGGGACTCAGGAGGCAGAGAATAGATGGGGGCGGGGCCAGTCAGAATTTTTACTATCGGTTCTTCGAACTACTCAAAATTTGCGCTACTGGTTCTCCAGAACTGGTCAGAAGCTGCTGAAACCCACTTCTGGTATAATAGCTAAGTGCAGTGATCTATTCTGAAAAGGAATTGCAGATAATTGGAGCACACTCATTGCCATCCAGATGCCAGACTCTCTTTCTGATCTTTCTAGACATTTCTAGCACTCTGGGGTCCTCTGAGAGGAAGAGCACTCTATTATATAAATAGAATTAATTATATCATTATTATAATTAACCAGCGTCCTGGTATAGCCAGCTGGTGCCATCGCTGACTATTGGGGGTGTAACTCTGGCCCCCACAGAGAGAGTTCGCAACTTGGGAGTCTTCCTGGATGCACGGCTGTCTTTAGAAGAGCATGTGACGGCCATGGCCAGGGGGGCTTTTTATCAGGTTTGCCTGATCCGCCAGTTGCGGCCCTTTTTGGATCGGGACTCCCTATGCACAGTCACTCAAGCCCTCGTTACTTCCCGCCTGGACTACTGTAATACTCTCTACATGGGGCTCCTCTTGAAGAGCACCCGGAAGCTCCAACTGGTCCAGAATGCGGCCGCGCAGGTGATTAGGGTAGTGACATGGCGCTCCCATGTAACACCTCTCCTGCGCAAGCTGCACTGGCTCCCGGTGGTCTTCCGGGTGCGATTCAAGGTGTTGGTTACTATCTTCAAAGCGCTCCATGGCTTAGGACCTGGGTACTTACGAGATCGCCTTCTGCTACTGATAGCCTCCCACCGGCCAGTACGTTCCCACAGAGAGGGACTCCTTGGGGTGCCGTCGGCCAAACTATGTCGACTGGCAACTCCCAGAGGGAGATCCTTCTCTGTGGGGACACCTGCCCTCTGGAACGAATTGCCCCGGGATTTACAGATGATCCCTGACTACGCACCTTTCGTCATGCCCTCAAGACGCTGTTGTTTCAACAAGCTGGGCTGGCCTGAATACCAAGATTAATTTTAAGTTACATGGGTTGTCTTTGTCTTAATTGAAATGGGCCAAATTATTTAATTCCTTTTAAACTCTTTTAAATTTTATATGTGTTGGTTTTTATTTTTGGCTGTGCACTGCCCTGAGTCCTTCGGAAGAAGAGCGGTATAAAAAATAAAATAAAATAAAATAAAATAAATAAATAAATTAAATCATCATAATCTTCCATTTATAATCCACCCTTCTCACTTAATCTCTTCTGTTTTCTTTCAATTAAAAATCATTTGAACAGGAAAAGGCTAACTTTTTCCACATAATTCTAAGGCATAGTTTGTTTATTCCTATTTACAGGTAGTCCTCAACTTACAACCATTTATTTAGTGACTGTGTAAAGTTAACAATGCCACTGAAAAAAGTTATTTATGACCATTTTTTGCACTAATAACCATTGCAGCATTCCTATGGTCATATGATCAAAATTTGGGCACTTGGCAACTGGCATGTATTTATGACAGTTGTAGTTTCCCAGGTGTCATGTGATCCCCATTTTTAACCTTCCCAGCCAGCTTTTGAACAATCACTAAACGAAGTGAATTACCTGTACTATTTTTCCAGATTGGTTCACTTGTTGTCTACTTTATTATTATTTATTGCTTTGCAAACACCTTTTATATTCTCAGGGTTGTTATTTCCATTGCTAAATAAAATATTCTAAAATATTTTAATATTCAGGTAAATAGTTTTATTTTCATGTCTTTGCTGGTTGTTTAATTTATAGATGTTTTAAAATTGATTTTACTGTCTTGGCTTTTGACTTTATTTAAATATTATCTTAAAACTCTCATTTCTTGATTAATAATAATTATATTTATTAAACTTGTATGCCATTCCATTCGAACTAACATCAGAATATAAGGACAAATTTATTCCATAGAATTTTAATAGGATACTATAGAAAAATTGCTGGAGTCAAGTTGTCCATTTCAAAAATTAGTGACATCATTAGTGGTCAGTGATGGTGTTAACAATTAGATTTTTTAAAATTTAGTGTTGTTCACTTATCAGCTGAGTAGTGCAAATGCATGAAATGGGTGTACTCAGGTGACCCTGATGACACAGATAAACCTCCAGATGGCCTCAACAACTCTAAAAGAATGCAAATGACCATCTGTCTGCAAGGAGTATAAATTTTTCTATTCCCCACCATCCAGTCAGAGCTGAAGAAGTTTCTTGGATGAGAAATAAAATGTCTTCAAATAAAAACCAGAAAGTCCAGTTACCTCTTGAAAAAACACCTTTGGGGCAAAGATGACCTAGATCCGTGATGGCGAACCTATGGCACGGGTGCCACAGGTGGCACGCGGAGCCATATTGGTGGGCACGTGAGTGTTGCCCTAGCTCAGCTCCAGCGCGCATGCACGCACCAGCCAACTGATTTTCAGGCCTTCCGGTCCCACCGGAAGTCGGGAAACTGGCTGTTTCTGACCTCCGAAAGGCCTCCGGGGGGGATGGGGAAGGCTGTTTTTGCCCTCCCCAGGCTCCTAGAAAGCCTTTGGAGCCTAGGGAGGAGGAAAAATGGACATACTGGGCCCACCGTGCCATCGCATGCCAAAAGCAAGGGGAAGTGGGGGGGGGTCATGTGCGCATGCACGGGAGAGCGGGGCACATTGAATTATGGATGTGGGCACCCGCACCTGCAGCCCCCCATGCTCTTCCCGCTTTTGGCACGCAACGGCAAAAAGGTTAGCCATCACTGACCTAGATGATTGAGAATCTCCATAGACAACTAGAAGTCCAGTCTTAATGCAGAATTTAGCAAGCCTAAGATAATTAGGACAGGACTTAATTAAGTCTTAATCTATAAAGCAGATAATTTAGGTAAAAATTAAGATACTAATATGCATCTTTGTATATTTGCAAAACATTCTGGGATTTTTAAAAAGGCTAAGTCTGATTTTACAATGGATAGCAATGACAGCAATGTATAATAAATATTCTAAATTTAATAGAACAAGACCAAAATGTTTATGAACTCTAGTTGAAATATTAGGGTCATTGGTTTTAATTTTTTCAAAGTCAAAAAGGAATCCAAACCCCAATAAGCCCTTAAGTAATTCTTGAAATCAGTTATTGTACTACTTTTTAGGAGTAATTTGATGTCACTTTTCTCTTTCGTGTTTTGATTTCTCATGGTTAATTTTCAGTTATACAGAGGTACAGTAGTCCTTGACTTATGACCACAGTTGAGCCCAAAATTTCTGTTGCTAAGCAAGACAGTTTTGCCCCATTTTACGACCATTCTGGCCACAGTTGTTAAGTGAATCACTGCAATTAAATTACTAACACAGTTAAGTGAATCTGGCTTCCACATTACCTTTGCTAGTCCGAAGGTCGCAAAAGGTGATCACATGACCTCGGCACATTGCAACCATCATAAATAAATGCCAGTTGCCAAGCATCTGAATTTTGATCACGTGACCATGGGGATACTATAACGGTCATTGAAAAACGGTCATAAGTCATATTTTTCAGTGCCATTGTAACTTCAAACTGTCACTAAATAAATCATTGTAACTCAAAGACTACCTGTATTTGAAATTTGTAACATTGAATGGTTATGATGTGATCAGACATTATATTTAGTGATGATCAAAGATGTTTGGATAAGAGTAATTACTTTTTAATTACTCAGTACAGCAATCGGCATAAGCTCAGGACATCCTTTAACAAGAGTTCACCATACATGAGAAGGTGATAGACATCTCTTCTCTACATTATTTTAAATGTTATATGTATATGTAACACCAGTTTACACCAACGTAATAATAAAGCTAATGCATGCACATAAACAATGCTTTTTCAGATGAATGAAGGACTGTTTACAGCTATCTAATAGAGTTGCATATAATGGTGAAATGTGATTTCTCTCACCAAAGTGAGAAGCAACTTCGTCAGTATGGAATAAAAAGAGGAGTACGTTCATGGAGGAAAATTTAAAAATCATTACGGTATTTTAAAATGTGGAAATATTTGTGTAGTGCCTTAAGTATTTGGAAAATATATCTCAAAACATGGCTATATGAGTGGTATAATTAATTATTTCTGCTTATCTTCCTGCTAAGGGTCTTACTTTATCAAAAACCATCTGTTTTTAAACTAGTCCTTTCTTAAAATCTATCAGAAGCTGAACAGGACTGCTATTCATTAGAAAACAGAAGTATAAAACTCAAGCAGTCTCAGTACTTGAGGTAGCTTGGTGGGAACATATAGGAGGTTTAAAATAACTTATTTGATCAAAAGAAGAAATGGATGGCACAGAGGTTGTGTTGGATTACAGTGACACTAAAAGGTTGCATAACTTGCCATGTGCATTAGACCCCTGATTAGAAGCATTGTCAAAAATAGAAACACAGAAAGACTGCTGCCGATTTCCCAGTGTGGAGCTTCTCTACAAGTTTGCTTGGCTTCAAATGTAAGACGGCAAAATGTATATCCCACAAATTGTTTTCCATTGTAAAGAATGTATTAGGGCTTATCCCTGGGAATTCCACTTTTTCTCTCTTAACCATTCTTGCTTTTTTTCAAAATGGAAAGAAATTTTTAGTTTGTTCTTCTACATCTGCTCCCTCACAACCTGGAGATTTCCAACCCTGAACACCCAGTGGAGTGCAACTGTTATCTGCACACTGATAATTGCTCCAAATTTATGCAAAATGGCTTCATAAGTAAGCAGAGGCTCCATGCAGAAGTTAAAAACATGGGAAACAACTTTGATAGAACTTTGTCTCATCCTAGATCAGGGGTGTTCAACCTTGGCAACTTTAAAATTTTTGGACTTCAATTCCCAAAATTCCTCAGCTGACATGGCTGGCTGCAGAATTCTGAGAGTTGAAGTCCACAGGTCTTAAACAGCAATTGCAGCAGCACTTAGACTTATATACTCCTTCATAATGATTTATAGCACTAAAGTTGCCAAGGTTGGATAAACCTAAATAATTGTAGAGCAGTGGGGGGTTTTTTCAACCTTGGGCAACTTTAAAATGCAAGCTTTTTAACTCCCAGAATTCCCTAGCTAGCATCTTAAAGTTGCCAAGTGTCAAAAACATTATCTCCTTGGATTAATCTGGCTTTACCAGTAACATTCAGAGAGACAGGAGACAGGCAATTATAGATGTTGTGTTGCATGCAAAAATATTTACAGCACTGGAATATATTATTTTGCAGACAAACTTTGCAGGTGAGACACCTGAAGTGCTTACGTAAAGTTTATGCTTATGGTTATAAGGTGGTATGGCTTATATTTTAATTACCTTATTTCCAGAACAAGCTGATTTATATGTTGTGAAAGGAGTGTACTGGAGGCAGACATTCCCAAAGTTACTAACTGTACTGACTTCAAAGTTCAATCAAATTCCTGGACAGTTAATAAGTTAGCTCTGAGAGGTAACCGAGCAGAGAGAGTAAATCTCAGGCTCCAATAACATGCAACCAGATAAATACTGTTTCAAACATATATATTTATCTATTTACTTTATATTTTTCAAGCAACTACCCACTTTTGCCATTCATTTTGCCAAGTTTTGGCCCAATGCAATAAAATAAACTTGCTGTCCTATTGGTCATCCTGATTTTTTACAGATCGGATCTGATTTAATAATTCTGACTGATAGTGAGTTACTGTACAAGTATTGTTATCTGTGGCATTCCTTTTAATGTAGGGGAGAAAAGAAAAAAAGGGAGGGAGAGAAAAGAAAGGAAAGAAGAAAGGGAGAGGGAGGGAGAAAGAAAAAAGCAAGGAAGGGGGAGAGAGAAATGGGAAGGAAGGGGGAGAAAGAAGTAAGGAAGGCAGAACGGAGGAAAGAAAAACAAGAAAGGAAGGGAGAGAGGAGGGAGGGCGGGAAAGGAAAGAAAAAGAAAAGGAAGGAAGGAAAAGAAAGGATAGGAAGAAAAAACAAGTGAAGGAAGGGGAAGAAAGAAGGGAGAGGGAGAGAGGTTGCAGACAGAAGCGGTGAAATGAGGGGAACGGAGCTCCGCTGACGCCTCCTTTGCAGCGAGGCCTGTTTGCAGCCGGGAGGCCGGGCTTGAGACCGGGGGAGGAGTCATTCCGGGCTGTTTCGTCGACCAGGCGGCGGAGACGCCCATTTTCTTGAGTTGTTGGGCTGGTACCTGTCGGGCCGAGACCGGGACCGGCGTGGCCCTCCGGAGGAGATGCTGTGGACTTAGCGGGCGCCACTGCAAGACGAGGGAGGGGGACGCTGGGATTCTGCTTTCGTCCCATCCCGCCAACCGGCTCGGCCATGGCGGCACGGGCGGCGCTGATGCGGGCGCTGATCATGGGGGCCCCGGGCTCAGGGAAAGGCACCGTGTCTTCCCGCATCGTCCAGCACTTCGCCCTGAAGCATCTCTCCAGCGGGGACATCCTGAGGGAGAACATGAACAGGAAGACCGGTAAGGAAGGCGAGCGAGGACGCCACTACGTAAAGCGATCTAGTTCAGAAACGGCAGAGTCGCTCTTATCTAGAAAAGTACAGAAATCCAACCATTATATTTGTTATTCTGGTAAAGATAAGAGTGGGAAATGAAAACATGCTTTGGCCAAGCCTGGTATTTTGGTTCACCTATTGTGCTAAGCCAATACTCGACGATTTGCAGAATATGGGAAGCCAGACAGTCAGCCCCCAGCCTAGTGTTAAATGTGAACCAAGCCCTGGTTGATTCAAGATTTGAAATTCTGAAAGGGAAAGGTTACAAAATAGTTGAAAATAGTTGCAAGACGTCCTAGAATGAAAAGCTTGCAACTATTATATAAAGGTTTTGTCCTCAGGCCTTGTAACAGTATTCTCTTCATGTGGGTTTGGGGATTTTATTGCTCCAACATTTATTTGTTCCATAGCATATGGTATCCCTGTACCGTGGGCAATTATGTACGGTAACTGTCATCAATAATTCTTTTTCAACTATCATTAAAACGGTAATGAAATTAAATGGAGCTACAAGTGCTTTTATTAATGTACCAACTCTTCATTGATGTCTGTTTTACTTTCACCATTTCACCTCATTGAAGAACTTGAACAAAGCTCAGATGTTTAACAGATGAAGGACCAAATCTGTGGCACAGCAAGTTGAAATTCACTGTAGTCCTCAGAGATCTACTTAGTTATGTTAAGCATAGCTTAAGTCATATTTTTCCGGTGTTTGTAGTGCAAGCTGTCATGCATCCCAAAGAAGCAACATATGTGTGTACACTGTGGAGGTATATTTAGCATGTTTTCTAGTGTGCAGTATCTTAATACATTTCAACCTGGCATGGAACACTGGCAGATTCCATCATTGGGTAGGGAGAAGGCTTCTCTAATTGATTACATGATAATTTAAGGGCTGAACAATCTTGGCAATTTTAAGACTTGTGGACTTCACTTCCCAGAATTCCCCAGCCAGTATGGGAATTGAAGTCCACAAATCTTAAAGTTGCCAAGGTTGGAAACGACTGATCTCAAGGGATTCGACTTCCTTTATACAAAATTTTTACCCAAATAGTCAGTCTGGTTTTAATAATCTTCCTAGTATCATAGGGATAACAGCATTGGGTAACTTATTTCTGGAAATGGATCCAGTTGTTAACATGGCATTTGATCTGGGGCTGGAGGTAGTTTGTGTTAGATGGATTTATCAGTGTAAAGAGTTGCAACTAAAGTAGCATTGCAGATATACTTTATAGTAATTGAAGGATGCCCTGGAAACTGAACATTATCAAATGAAGTCACTCTAGCCGCTACTGTCTGCTCAAATACTAAGGAAGAGCAAACTCTAAAAGCAAAGTTTGTACCTCATTCCTGATTTAATAACGAGTACCTAGGGCTAAGAATGAACTGATTATATATTTTAAAATACCTAGGGATGATTTAGCTCTATACACAAGATGGGGGGGGGGGAAACACCCTAGGATAAGTACCTGAGGTTTCCCAACTACACTTAATAGCAGCATTGAAAGCCTACTGTTAGCACCTAATAGCTTCCCGTTCAATTAATAAGTTCCTTTTATTTTCTTACCTTATACCAGCCATAGAACAGGGAAACGCTTTTAGGGCACTATATGGAGAAGAAAATTTGCCTGAATCTAAAATAGAACCTAATGTTAACCAGTTCCCTAGTTGGGCCTTTTCTTTCTTGCATTAAATCATGACTGAGATTCTCAGAGACTTGCTGAACAAGTCCTAGCAAGTTTTTTTTTTTTACAAGCTCTGAAATAACAGGCCTCATAAAACAGTTCAAGCCTAATAAACCTCAGATAATGATTTTATTGCTGACAAAGTCTTATGTCATAATTGGAAATAACTAGCCTCTGTATTTTTCTCCTCTGTTCATCTACATGGGTTGTACCACACAAATACCCAACAACAGGGGTCTAACCATTATAGAGTGCTTGTTTATTAAGAGGGTACTTCTGAACTGCCTGCTATTGACCCATCAGCCTCTAAGCATAATAAGAAAGCTCTGTGCTAAAGTCAACACAACAAATTGGCTGTCTGGATTAACTGTTAGAGCCTATAGAGGAAGACGTGCAAACTGGCTTTAGAGATGGACGCTATCCTCAACTATGTTCAAGTATGGCAACATTTGGCTGAAAAATATTCATCTAAGACAGACTCTGCCTCCCTTGTCTTAAGGTCTGCATTTGATTTCATTTCCAAAAGCAAAGTTGTGGAATAAAGTCATAAATTCTTTTATGATAGGTAGATACCTGGCTGCTATTAATCCATAATCCTTGTGAGAATTCCAGTATAAAGGTTCATAGGCCATTATGCTAAACAGATCCCAACCCAAAAAACAGTACTTCGCTTTTAACAGAGTAGTATGAAAACCTTATTTGGCAAAAGTGCATGTGCAGTTACTGTTTGGTGCTTAGATGGGACCTTACTGTTCTTTTGTACTATTGCAAAGGGTCTGCTCCAAATTGTTCCAAGTGGCCCCATGTTTTCCTAATATAGTATTTAAGGAGGGAGGCAGGATTGACTGAAATTGAAATAGGCTTTGCTTTATTGCATTCTGGTTGAAGCTGTTGTTCTTTTCAGAAGGCTTGGGTCCTTTTCTTTTTGCAAAGTTTTGCAAATTTTGAATCAACAAGGAATAGAACAATGTAGCAAAAATTGCAGTATTATGGTTTTTCTCCTAGGGAAAATTGAAAATTTCTAATTGATAATTTTCTAATTGTAAATTTCTAATTGATAAACTCTTATTGCACTCAAGCAATGTGCCCAAGATATGAAAACCTAACTGGATCCTTTTGCTCAGGGTCAGCAAGATAATTACACAACTGTCCCTAAACTATCCCTAAACTCTGGAGAACACTAACCTTAGTAAGAAAGCTACACAGCTCTCTCCAAACTCTGGAGGACATTAACCTTAGCAACCTTTGTCTTCCTGTTTCCATCTGCTCAGTTCACATCAATATTTCAATGGACAGTTAATATATTTACAGACATAGCAGAGTATTACCCTAAACTCTGGAGGACACTAACCTTACCTATAGTAGATAGCTAAACAACTGTCCCTAAATTCTGAAAGACACTAACCTTAGCAAAATAGCTATGTATAGATAGCTATGCAGTTGACCTAAACCAGGGGTGAAATGTAAAATGTGTTACTACTGGTTCTATGGGCATGGCTTGGTGGTGGTGGGGTTAATGTGACTGGGTGGGCTTGGCCAACTTTTTTTTTTAACTTTTCAAAGCATTTTTTCTAATGCTTTGAAAAGCCTCTGGCGATCAGGCAACTCAGCTGGGATCGTCAGAGACTTTTCAAAGCATTTTTTTACCACCTCTTCGGCCAAGAGGTTGCAGAAAAAAATGCTTTGAAAAGCCTCTGAGGATCCCAGCTGAGCTGCGCTGGGATCCTCAGCATTTTTTCATCGGAAGAGATTGTAGAAAAAATGCTTTTAAAAGTGGGGGGGAAAAGCATCTGATGATCATGCAACTCAGCTGAGCATGGTGGGACGGGTTGCAGGGATTTTTGCTACCGGTTCTCTGAACCACCCGCCGCCATCGCTACCAGATCGGGCGATCCAGTCCAAATCAGGAGCATTTCACCCCGACCTAAACTCTGGAGGTTATTAACCTCAGCATGCTTTCATACATTCCCCACAGGGGTTCTTGAGGGCAGATACAAAATAATTCCTGAACTAAGGCTGGGTCCTTATGGAGAATGGTCCATAAAAACCATAATCCATGTTTTGCCATATTATGGTTTTTTCTAAGGATACAACCGTCTTTTGATGAAGTGCCCAGGCAGTTCTGAAATATTTAATATACAATTATTACCAGACCAGTATGATTCCATTTATGTGAATGTGGTCAAATTCTGTTACACTGTCAGTAAAACCAGACAGTCCTTGATTTTATCCATGATCTAGACATAAACTGTTTTATTTTGTTCCATCTGATTATTGTATTCTGATGAGTGACCATATTAAAGGTATGTATGTATGTATGTATGTATTTATGTATGTATGTATGTATTTTGTATGTATGTATCCCCATATCCATCCTTTTTAATGCATCAATTTAGTATTTGGGTTAGTAAATTTAGTATTTGGGATTGTCCTGGAGAAAAGTTAGTGGTTGCTAGGAGTCAAAAATAACTTGATGGCACATCTTAGATTAGCACTGGCAATGTGCAAAGAATAAAGAGCAGTTCCTGTTGAACTGCCCAAATCCTGCCCTGTTCAAACTTTTAAAGAAAAACATGGTTTGGCAGGCCTTCTGAGACCCAAGGAGTATGTGGATATTGCTGGTCTTTTAACTGGTTTTATGATTATTTTTAAGTGTTATCTGATTGTAAGCTGCTCTTTTATATATTGTAACACAGTGTTTTTTATTTGTACATTTCTAAGTGATGCTTAGAGAGCCAGATTGGTGTAGCGCTTAAGGCATCAGGCTAGAAATTAGGAGACTGTGACTTCTAGTCCTCCTTAGGCACAAAGCTAGCTGGGTGACCTTGGGCCAGTCACTTTCTCTCAGCCCTAGGAAGGAGACAATGGCAAGCTACTTCTGAAATCTTGCCAAGAAAACTGCAAGAAAGACTTGTCCAGGCAGCCTTGGACATGATTGAAGATAAGAAAAAAAGTGATGCTTAGAAATATGCTGTGCCTAAAATTCAGTTTACTTCACAATTGATTGGTATTGGGTTGTTCTACTTTGTTTATAATTTTTCCAATTGAAAAGATAGTAGAATCTGTTTAGCTTCTGAGCATCATTCTCTGACGTGTTTGGCATAACATGTCTAAATGTATTATATTTTACAGAACCAGGATATAAGAAAGCTAATGCATAGCCTGCAAAGCCTAAATTTTCTAAATTAACCACTATGATGACTCACACTACAATTAATTCTATTAATCTATAATCCATATTAGAAAGATGGGTTGTAGGGAATTTGACAAATGACACATCTTGAATTGTGTTTACGAAAATAATTTCCATAATATTATAGCATGATAAAACAGACTTTGAGATTATTTTTAAATTGTACTATAACCTCATTTTTCCACAGCAAATCTATAAGCAGTACAAGTAGTCCTCGACTTACGTCCACAGTTAAGTCCAGCATTTGTTGTTAAGCGAAACATTTGTTAAGTGAGTTTTGTCTCATTTTACCAACAATTTTTCTACCAACGGATGTTAAGTGCCTCACTAAAATTGCTAAGTTAGTAACACGGTTGTTAAGTGAATTTGGCTTCTTCATTGACTTTGCTCATCAAAAGGACACAGAAGGTGATCAGCTGACTCCAGGACACTGCAACCGTCATAAATATGAACCAGTTGCCAAGCGTCCAAATTTTGATCACATGACCCCCAGGGATGCTGCGAAAGTTGTGTGAAAAATGATCATAAATTACTTTTTTCAATCCCCTTGTAAAGGTCACTAAATAAACTGTTGTAAGTCGAGGCCTACCTGTAATATAAATAGGGAGGAAAAAACAGCCCAAAATATGAATATGTGAAAAAACACAAAGTGATAGATATGTACTGGATTACTTTTTAGATTTCTAAAGATTAGTATAAAGTCACTAAAAGATATTCCCTGTTATTTTGGTTGCAGAATTTCCTCTGCACGCCCTGAAGGCATCTAGCCAGTTTAAATAGTTTCAAGTTCATATAAGTTAAACATTTACTTGTACTGACACTTAAAGGTTAACATCAGTGACTTCGCTGAGTTTAAAGTCTTGGTGTTCCTGGAACATGTTAGCAGCTGCAGAAAGTGTGTTTAATAATAGAGAAGAGAGCATAGATTTAGACTTTTCTTCTTAGGGCAGGAAATATGTTATTTGCTTGAGCAATTCATGCTCTCTCCTTTCTCTATAACAGGGGTGTCAAACTCGATTTCATTGAGGGCCACATCAGGGTTGTGTTTGACCTCATGGGGCCAGGGTGAGCGTAGCTGGGGCCGGCATGGCCCGCTCGACATTACTCATGTTGCGGGTGCCTGTGGTGGCCCGAGAGCTCTGCCAGTGAAAACGGGTTCTCGAACTCAGTTTTTGGCTGCAACGTCCTCCTGCAATCCTCCTATGATGGTGTGCTTCAATGGTTAAGATGACCTAGAGATTGGTAGTTGAACATAGATCTTTTTAACATTTATATTTTATTGTGTTCTACTAATCTAAATGAAATGTTTATATATTGCTAGTTCATATATGATATGCCATACACTAAATAATATTAATAAATTACTGTTCCTTTTCTTTGACTAAGTTCCTACTTTATGCTAGGAGTTTGAATGGCACATGATGGCTTACATGCAAATTCCAAGGTTATATTTACATTTTGTTAAATTTAGTATATTTTAAAAATGAAACTTACACAGGCAGTAAGAAACACTACAGTGTTCAGGGAAATGTGGTCTCAATAATTTATGTGTGAGATTATTGGGTGCACTTTCTGCTATTGAAGCATCATACTAAGTTGCTGACTCCTTCTGTCAGCAGAAGCAACTAAATACACAGGCAGCTTTCCCGCTTTATAGTTTGTCTTACTTTTATCATTTGTTTAATGTTTCTTTCAAATTGGAATCGGTTCTTGATTTCCCGAAAAACCAGAATCAGAAACAAATGATAAGGTTAAATCTGAAATGACGCAGTTAAAAATAAACAGCGATAGAGTGGGAAGTCATATTATTTGAAAGGAAACATGTAATGTAAACATGTAATAGATATGATTATGACAGTCAGTTTGCAAGTGTGGTTGTATAGTCTAGGCCCGTGATGGCAAACCTATGGCATGCGTGCCCAAAGTGACACGCAAACCCATGTCACCTGGCACGCGTGGCCTTGCTTGTTTGCCTTCCCGGTTTCTAGTGCGCATGCACGGGTGACTATCAGCTGTCTTTCACACACATGGCAGTGCCGAAAACTGGTGTGTGCATGCACACTGGCCAGCTGATTGTCGGCTGTGCATGCGCGCCAGAACCTGGAAATTCGGCTTTTCTGGAGCGCAGTCCCGATTAGTGCGCATGCGCATGCACAATATTTCCACACAACCTTTTCGGCACACAGTACCAAAAAAATTCGCCATCACTGGTCTAGGCTCTCTCTACAATCACTAAATGCCGAAGTAAACCACAATAATTCATTAGCGCCCTATTTGATCTACCAGTGTTTGTTTAGAAGCCAAAATTATCCCAAGTTATGGAATACTTCCAAACCAAGCTGCATGGCCATAAACAACCTTAATAGTCTATTAAGTAGTTGATCTGGAAAATGTCCAATGAAACAAAATGGAAATTTAATGAAGTGACTTGAATGGAGGAGTAAATGGAATTGAACAGTCTGTAAATGTAAAAGGAGAGGAAAGGAATGAATTAGTTATAGGAGCCAAAAAGCAAAGATTTCAGCTATGGAAGGAAAGAGGAGCAAGAAGATATCTGTTGTCCTTAAATACTGAAACTCAAAAGAGTTAATAATTTGAGCAATGCTTATTTTGAGCAAGATTTTGGTTTTGCAAGAGGATATTTTTTTTGGCTGTGTTTCTTTAACATTTACTGAATGTGCTCATCCTTAGTGTGATAGCAACCCTTAGGTGTAGTCTATAATTCTCCGGGGAAAATGTTTTTTTTTATTGCTCATTTCCCCACCAATTAAAGATGAATGTTCAGTGAGAGCAAAGCAAAACAAAACTATAACACAATTGCCTGCAAGATCCCACTTCATTAAGATTTTTCTGTTCATTCTTGCTTCCACAGAAATTGGCCTACTGGCTAAGTCATATATTGAAAAGGGGCAATTGATTCCGGATGACGTCATGACCCAGCTGATGCTAAGTGAGCTGAAAACACTAGATCAGAACCATGTGCTGCTGGATGGTGAGAGCTTGCGTTGTACCTTTTTGTAAATGAAAGGTAGTTTCCAGGTAGTGAACCCTATATGTTAAACATAGGATGTTGGTTGATGATGATAAGGTGTTGGCATGAGTCAAGACTGACTTGAAGGCATACACGCACGTATATCCAAGTTGGATTCTTAAGCATGGGCTATAAAAGAGCTTGGATCCAGTTGTAGAAAAAAAGATACAAAAGAAAAATGTCAACATTTATATTACCAGAGCTTTGTTAGGCAAAGGATGTAAAAGTCTATTCAAGCCCCTGATGCATTTTTGTCTGGATCATCTTGAGGGGCTTATTATAAAATTATTATCTGATAATAACCTTCTGAGCTATATAAATCAAGATGAAAAAATGCCAGATGAAGGCAATGGAAAGGAATATTGTCTCTTGGAAATTCTAAGTTCTTTCTTTGATACCTGTTCAAGCAAAAGATAAAGCTTCATTGCCTAATTAAATGGTTTAGGGACTGTAGACCAAGATAAGCTCTCTGGTCTGATGTTTTCCAAGTTAGGAAACCTTCCAGTTAAATGGCCTTTGACTTTCACAATTTCTTAAACAGTGCGGTTATTATTGAGAATTCTGCAACACTTGGCAAAATAGTCCATGTGAGATTAGGTGGCCCCCAAAAAAGCACCTTCCGTTGAATTCTGAAGCATATGCTTAGTGGACATAATGGTTAAATATGAACATGCTCCCAATACACCAAGGAGGAGGTGGATTTTGAGATCTGGTTAGATCCGACAATGGTTTGATTGAGTTTTAGTTGAAATGAAGTGTTATATAGAAACTATCAGGGTACTGTATTTTAAATGAAATGATGCAGCGCTATATGGGAATATTCCAAAATATATCCATTTTTGGCCCTGAGGTGTAAATGTTTCCAATTAATAAGCAGGCCATGCCATACTCAGTAAGAGAAAAGTGATGATATGTTAGCCGTAAACATCGGCAGATATGTAAGCCTGGTGTGCCTTACCCAAAGAGAACCCAAGTCAGAAAGGTAGACTAAACATTTATTCTTTATTTATGTACACAGGCAAAGAGGGCACCTCACCCATTTGAAGAGCCCCTTAGAAAGGTGGAGAATCAATAAAGGAGAATATCTGTAGCTCAGGATTGAAATGGGGGGGGGGGCTTGGTGCACTTCAATTGCTTGTTTTCTTGCAAATGTTTCATTACCCAAACTAGATAATATCATCAGATAATGTTACCTAGCTTGGGTAATGAAAAGTCTCTATTAGTCTGACCCGAAGCTCAGAGAGCCCCAAGAACCCCTCATGTGGAGAATCACTTTAACTTTAATCACTTCAATCATAAAGGGTTTGGAGTGAGTTCTTTTGCTGGTTTCTACCATTTGACATATCTCTGATGCATGTAACATGTAACATCTCATAATTTCTTAGTATGAACTTCTTGCTGCTCATCTACATATTCAGGAGGTCTCACATTATAATGAGTTTGCAAGTTACTAAAGTTCAAGTCCATGTACGTGAAAAGAGAATCCTCGCCCTTGGCAAGTTTGAACCAGTTCTCTTATCAGGCTGTACTTGCGTAGCTTTCTTTGTTCCTTCAAGAACTAGCAACATTAATCAAAGAAGCATTGAAGAACTAAAAACATTTTTCTAAAGATTAAATATGAATGAACTAAAAACAAAGAACTAGAAAAATTAATCAGACACAGCCAGTTTAGTCTAGGGGTTAAGGCACGAGGCTTGAAAGCAGAAGACTGTGAACAAGTACCACCTTAGTCATGAAGGCTAGCTGTGGGACTTTGATCCAGTCACTTACTCTCAACCCAACCCACCTCACAGGGTTGTTGTTGTTGTGGAGTAAATAGGAGGAAGAAGCTGTGTTGAACATATTCACTGCCTTGAGTTGTTTATAAAAATAATAAAGGTGGGATGTAAACAAACAAAATTAATTACTAAAAACATTAATCAAAGAAACACCTCTCAGCTGCTGCCATCAGCCTGATTGGACTCCATCATACTGACAACTCATTTCTGTGCCTTTAGCTATTTGCAATGCCATTTTGGTTTTTTTCACAGGCTTCCCCAGGACTGTCCCACAGGCTGAATCGCTGGATAAGGTGTGCCCAATTGACACCGTGATTGTTTTAGATGTGCCTTTTGAGACCATCAAGCAACGTCTGACTGCACGCTGGATTCATCCTGCTAGTGGCAGGGTGTACAATCTTGAATTCAACCCTCCCAAAGTCTCTGTAAGTCATGCCTATATCTAGGGCAGCCGTACAAAAACTGATATTGAAAGTTATCTGCTGTTCATGAGTGTTCACCAACTTGTACATCGAATCCCATCGTTTCCAGTCAGCAAATGTGTGCTAAATGTTGGCTGATCCCCTCTGTTGCTAACCCCTGAAAAAAGTTCATTGTGATTGTAATCAAAATAGAGTTGTGTTGCCTTTAAATAATTCTGTGAGGTAGGTGGGATTAGTGTTAGAGTTGTTTCTCTTCTGTTGTGATGAGTAAACTATTAATCATAGCTGACATGATTTAACAATATCTGGACAACTACCATATATACTCGAATATAAGCCGAGTTTTTCAGCACGTTTTTCAGGCTGAAAAAAGCCCCCCTCGGCTTATATTCGAGTCACCCCCCAAAAAATGCCTTTTTTCCTGCAACCGTTTTGGCTCCCGGGGTTGCGGGGAGGCTTGCTAAAGCCAATGGAGTGTGAGGGAGTGCAGTGCCCCTCCCCGTGCCCCTTTTTGGCTTTAGGGGTTGCAGGGAGGCTTGCAGCTTTTTACACCTTCTCCCGCGGCTGGCTGGCTGCTCGCTTGCTCGCAACTGAGCAGAGAGGCGGCTGGTGCCTCCACTCCTCTGCCAAGGGGTAGAGAACCAGCTCCGCTGGATACAAGGGGGTGGGGAAAGGATCAGGGCTTCCCTTCTCCCCAGCCCAGCAGACTGTCCAGGAGGAGAGAACCAGCTCCGCTGGATACAAGGGGGTGGGGGAAGGATCGGGGCTTCCCTTCTCCCC
>WNWU01000002.1:7796394-7838432 GCA_012654045.1 Ptyas mucosa
GCCCAGCAGACTGTCCAGGGGGAGAGAACCGGCTCCGCTGGATACAAAGGGGTGGGGGAAGGATCGGGGTTCCCTTCTCCCCAGCCCAACAGGCTGCCCAGGGGTAGAGAACCGGCTCCGCTGAGTACAAGGGGGTGGGGGAAGGAATAATGAAGCCTGCTGGGCTGGGGAGAAGGGAAGCCCCGAAAGCAGATCCTTCCCCCACCCCCTTGTACTCAGTGGAATAAACAGCCTCAGCATAAGGAAGACAACGCCACTACCCCATTCTTAATTCGTTGCGGTGCGAAGGGGGAAGAAACCCACAGAAAGTCCTGCTCCTGGTGCTGCCAGGGAAGAGGCACAGCAAGAACTGCTCTTGCCGGGTGCAAGGGGATAGTGGGAAGGATCTGCTGTCTGCGGCTTCCCTGTCTCTGCACCTGAGCAGGTTGTCCAGGGAAAGGGATTGAAGCCCCAGCTAGCTGCTTCTGGCGCTGGCATCCCCTCGTCCCCAGCAACAGTGGTTCTTGCAGTGCCTCTTCCCTGGCAGCACCAGGAGCAGGACTTTCTGTGGGTTTTTTCCCCCTTCGCATCATCTCCAGATGGTTTTATAAATATGAAGCAATACAGTACGATGGTATGCATTTGGTATCTAGCTGCTGCATTTCCCACCCTCGGCTTATACTTGAGTCAATAAGTTTTCCCAGTTTTGGGGGATAAAATTGGGGGGGTCGGCTTATATTCGGGTCAGCTTATAATCGAGTATATACGGTATGTTTAGCAATAGCAATAGCAATAGCAATAGCAATAGCACTTAGACTTTATACTGCTTCCTATTGCTTTACTCTCTCTAAGTGGTTTACAGAGTCAGCATATTGCCCCCAACAATTTGGGTCCTCATTTTACCCACCTCGGAAGGATGGAAGGATGAACCTTGAGCCTGGTGAGAGTCAATCTGCCAAATTGCTGGCAGTGGGTGATCAGCAGAAGCAGCCTGCAGTACTGCACTCTAACCATTTCGCCACCGTGGCTCATCCCAGTTTATTTATTTATTTATTTATTTTGTCGCATTTCTATGCCGCTCAACTCCCAAGGGACTCTGGGCAGCTTACAACAAAGAATAAAACAATGTGAACAATCCCATAAAAAATGTTAAAAAGAAAAACATTAAAAACTTTAAAAATGTTAAAACACATGTACTCCAATTCATGGCCGGGTCTCGCAAAATCATTATAACGAGATCAACAAGTTTAGTTGGAAAATTGCTCATCTTTTGCAATGATCACAATGTAGGGACATAAGTTGGCACTTTTCAGTTCCAGAAACTGTATACTATTGGTAATTAAAAAGGAAATAGAAGTATCAGCCTGCTGGGTCAAGAAGCTTTTGATGCTGGGCTTCAGACTTAAAAATAAAAGTCATTTTAAAATGGCTGAAGTAAACTAACATGAGATTTCAGTTATTATTTTTTTAAACAATATTCCTTTGGGGATTTTGTGGAGAACTTTTTAAAACGTTGTAGATGCTACAGGACAGCCTGCTGAAAATGTCATATTATTTTTTAAATTTTTAATTAAAAGGCAGAGTAAGAATTGGTTGTGATGACATTTGAGCAATATTTTCATTAAGAGTATTTTAATCAGACTTTTATATTTAACTTTTATGTTTTTTTCAAGTGACAGAAACAGACAATTTACCTTATAGATATGTCAGTAATGCCTCCATAAAGCCATTCTAGTTCAGTTCATAACTTGATTTTTTTAACCAACTTGCAGTTTCGTTTTTATATTCTTGTACGTACATACATACAATAATAGTGTTTTATAGAAATCAGCAGTGATCAAACTGTAAAAACAGTAACAATGTTAGCATGCATTAAGAAAGATTGGACACATCTTTTGAAAGATCATGTCATACAATGCAGCCTTTTAATTGCCATAGAAACTGGCATTGTCTCCTGCCCATTATTTTAAACCTGTCTCTTAATTGCTCAAGAGATTTCTTGGACTATTGCACGGGTGCAGAATATTCATTTATTAAATATAAAGAAATACCGCCTGTTCCATGATGTGCTAACTTCTGTGATAAAAATGAGGGCAGGACTAGCAGCTTATAGCATAACTCAAAAACCAGAGAGCATGCAGATTCCATAGAAGAAAACTCATAGGTGTATAAACTGCTATTGTTCATAGTAGGGAATTTTCCTTTTCCCATAAACAGGGCCATGATGATCACACAGGGGAGCCTCTTGTTCAGCGTGATGATGATAAACCGGAAACGATTATGAAGAGATTGAAATCTTATGAAGCAGAAACCAAACCTGTCCTGGAGTATTACCGGTAAGCACATTTCAATGTGCAATATTTAGTCTTAATATGTTTTCTTTAAACATCTCTGCAACAACTTAGGGAAGTTTCAGATCCTGAAACACTGTTGCTACACAAACAGTGAAAAAGGAAGCCTAAGCATGGATTTTTGTCTTCCAACTCATGGGGTGGTCTAGGAGAAAAGAGAGAAGCTGTTATGGAGTCCGTGTTTACATCTGAATCTGTATAACTAAGAACCAATTAAGATGAGATTAAGTTTGCTTATAATCACACAGGTGTGTCTCATGACTATATATTGATTTTGCATCCCTGTAATCCCTTTCAATCCCTTTTTAAGTCCTGTCTGCATGAAGACTACTATTACTGTCTCCTGTCTTTGCACTCTTTTACCAATAGGTCTTCCTCCACACTCATGTTTGATTATATCCATGCTTTTATATTTTCAGAGGGAGTCTTTTAATTTTGTATTAGTAGAAAGAGAGGCATTTTGATATAGCGATTAAAGGCACCGGACTAGAAACCAGGAGACTCTGAGTTCTAGTTGTGCCTTAAGCATGAAGCCACCTGAAGGGCTTGGGGCCAATCACTTTCTCTGAGCCGTAGGAAGAAGGCAATTGCAAACAAATTCTGAAAAAACGAATGATTTTCCCATATATGACATCTGGAATTGGCTGTCAATTCAGGCCAGTTGCCAAGTGCCCACCATGCAGTCATATGACCATGGGGAAGGATGGCCATCAGAACTTCGGAATGGGTAACTTTGGGGGAGTCCATTGTAACTTTCTAAGATCACTAAGTCACCAGTCATAAGTCAAGGAATTGTTGTGAATTTAGATATCTGTTCTTTTTTGTTGCTATGTATCCATTCTGAGTGAGTTAGAATTAAAAGAGTGGGAGGAGAAAGGATTTTGAAACAAGCATGACAAGACAGTACAATTATTCCTGTTGTTTCAAAACTAGGATGAGAGAGGATAAATTTAAGGAATGTATCCTTCTTGGTGAATTCTTCTGCATCATAGGAGTATACTGTAAGAAAGGTACTTTAGAGCAGGGGTCTCTAACCTTTCCTGCTTGTGGACTGGTGGGGTGGGAGGGAGAGAGAATGGTTCCACGCAAGCAGTTTCCCATGATCACATTGATGAAATGCAGCTGCGTGGCAACTGACTCATATTTATGACAGTTGCAGTGACCCAGGTTCAAGTGATCACCTTTTGCGACCTTCTGACAAGAAAAGTCAATGGAGAAGCCAGATTCACTTAACAACCATGTTACTAACTTAACAACTGTTAGCAGTATTACAGTATTTAAGGGGCTGCCACAAAGAAGAGGGGGTCAATTTATTTTCCAAAGCACCAGAAGGCAAGACAAGAAACAATGGGAAATTAATTAAGGAGAAGCAACCTGGAATTAAAGAGAAACTTCTTAACAGTGAGAACAATTAAGCAGTGGGACAGCTTCCTTTCAGAAGTTGTAAGTGCTTCATCACGAGATTTTTAAGAAAAGACTGGACAGTCATCTGTCTGAAGTGGTATGAGGTCTCCTCTTGAGCAGGGGGCTGGACTAGAAGACCTTCAAGGTCTTTTCCAGCTCTATTCTGATTAACTGCAGTGTTTCACTTAACAATTGTGGCAAGAAAGGTTGTCAAATGAGGCAGAACTCACTTAACAAATGTCTCACTTAGCAACAGAGATTTGGGGCTCAATTGTGGTCGGAAATTGAATACTATCTGTATGCATTTTATAAAAGTTTGTATACATGTAGCCATAAAATCTTATTTTTTTTGTGCAATTGATCTCTCATTCTGGACTATAAGAATTGTGAGAAAAACTGTTAATGTGCAAATAACTAATGTACCTCATCTTCTCTCTAGCCAAAAAGGAGTGCTGGAATCTTTTTCTGGAACAGAGACCAACAAAATCTGGCCTCATGTTTATCGTTTCCTCCAAACGAAGCTGCCTGAAGTGAGCCAGAAGGGGACTGCTACTCAAAGCTGAACATGATTCGTTTTACTAATACATGGAAACTACTAATATATGGCTAAATATCCAGTTTCCAGCAATCTTTAGAATCATAAAAATTCAAGAACAGACTGTGATGGAATTATGAGCTTGATATATAGCTGTCTGAAATCTCTAAAATGTTTTAGTTCTGTGCCAAAGTCTGGTAGGATGATTGACTGCTAGCTTTTTGTACTGGGTATACCTGGATTTTGTAAAATGTATTTAATAATAAACCCATTTTTAGCAACATTTAATTAAAATATCCCTGGAGTTTGTCAAGAAAAGGATAGCAGTTTAAAATCAGTCCCATTTTGAGAATTTACACAAGATCCCTTAAACAGGATGTAAGGTAAAATCATAGTAAAAAGAATGAGGTAGTTTGTCTTGTACTCTATACATGTTGCTGGGCACCAGGCTTCTATAAATGAATAGTAATCTTGAATATATCAGTTTATTATTTTGGATACTTCCCTGAAACATCTGTATTAAGAATTCAGACTGAAAACTGTTTAGAACATTTTCAAATGTTTCAAATTCTAGACTACTTTCGTCAATATTTACCACAATGTTCCAATGCTTTGAGCTACTACAGCTGACAGATCTTATGGCTAGCAGTCCTGAATTGAACTTTGTACCGTTATGGTGTTCATATCAGGGGTGGACACATTTTTTCACGCCTGGGTATTTAGAATATAACTTGTTTTTTTCTAAATCTTCCAACAGCTGTAGAGGGTTTTTTCTTTATGCTGATAACAGTAGTGGAGGAAGATGCCTCTTTTTCTAGAGTTTCTGGATAGAATTAGTAATTCAAGATTAAAGCAGCCATTTTGCTTCTTCAAATGTACCATCATCTCTGTTGTTATCACAAACCCTTCGCTCCTTATCCACCATCTTAGAAAAAAAAGGAAGGCAACAAATTCTATTCAGCCAGCAAGAGTTAAAACATCATAATGCACAGCTATAAAAAAAAACCATAAACATAATCATCAGCTGAGAGGAAAAAAGCAACCAGCCCCAACAAATGAAGGTAACCATTGCACAGGCTCTGCCATACATCAAATCCTCAGTGGCAAAACCTTGTGTTTTAAGATCTTACGAAAGGGTAAGGGTTGGGGAGGGGGGTGATATCTAAAGGGCGGATACCGTGGCAGCAGATGTTGCCTTCTTGGTCCTGCCAAGATGGCACTTTGAAATAGGACCTGGGGTGTAGTTCTTTTGCTGGATCTAATAGCTCATATAGACATAATTGGGGAGAGGCAGTCCCTCAACCTGGCCTCATGCCATTAAGGGCTTTATAGATCATTACCAGTACCATGAATTGAACCCAGAAGCATACTGGCATCAATGCGCTCCTGGAGCAAAGGTGTAATGGGCTGACGAGAATACATCCCGTATATTTCAGATTATAAGACACACCTTTTTCCCCCAAAAAAGAGGGTGGAAATTTGGGGGCGTCTTATACTCTGAATGTAGCCCCGCCCAGCCTCTGAAACAGAGGTTTCAGAGGCTGAAAAAAAAAGCAGAGCTCACAACCAACAACCCTGTTGCTAAAATTCACTTCTGGGAACAGCTGATTGGGGGTATTCCGGGAGGCAGATCCACCTGCCAATCAGCTTTTTTCTTATTTTCTTCCCCAAAAACTAAGGTGTGTCTTATACTCCGGTGCGTCTTATAGTCAGAAAAATACGGTAATTGCTTGTTTGCAATGGGCAGAAGGAATAACCTTGAGGAAGAGGAGGAAGGGCTGCAATTAAGATATTGGTCAGATGAAAGAAACCTTGAATCCTGGGCAGAAATGTAATTTGTGAAAGTGTCTCAGGCATGACTCTCCCTAGTTCTCAAGAAGATAAGAAGGAAAGAGAGGGAAGGTATTTTCAGGCTTGCAAAATTATGTTACCGTAAATTTATAATATAAGTAGTATTCTTAACTTCAGTTTCCTAGCCTGGTCTACGTTGAAGAGCTACCAACACATCACTGCATTCTGTATCACTTACTGATTTTGGATGCTCTTCAAGGCAATCCCATCTAAAGCATATTTTGCAAAGGTGACCAAGGCTCATGAGTGATGATGAGCAGAGCCTGCCAGTCGAGGAATGGGCAAAATTGGCACAAACAAGAAGTTGCACAAAGGAGCTTCTGGCTATGGCTGCTACCAGTTCCTTGAAGAGAAACCATGAGTCCAGGCGGATTGTGCACAGATTTTGTTTGGGGTAGCACAACCCCACCCAGAGAAAATCCCTAAAACTAGAAAGCCCTAATATTCATAACCACTCAGTCTTGCTAAAGTTGAAAAAAAGCTGTTGTTTCGCTTTCAAACCTCACACCCTTGAGACACAAAGATTGAACTTCCACATTATCATTTGGGCAGGCAGGTACAATTAAACTGAATCAGCATATTATACTGATACCTCACCTGTGCTGTGGGATGACCTCACCAATGGATTCATGCAGATTCTAAACAGGAGTGGAGACACTTTAAGCCTAGTGGAGCAATGCACAGCATGGGAAAAGGGCCTGACCATTCCTCACCACTCCTCACTTGAGTAGAACTGGTTCCAGAGGAAGAAAGAGAATCAGCACTTATATTTTGAATCTGCAGTTGAACCCAGAATTGCAGCCAATGGGTAATAGTAAAAAAAAAACAACCACCACCAACTACAGGAAACACCCCCCCCCCCAATTTGACACTCTTCAAAATGATCCAAAGTTACTCTTTTAATAGGCCTATTTTCCTCATATTAGAGCACGTTTCTAAATATTTGCAACTTGCCTTTCCATTGTACTTTGGGATCCAAGACAAAGTTGAGCTTCTTGTCTTTTGCTTTAGCAAAATACATCAGGCTGGAAGAAATTGAGCTAACATGGTACACCGAGTTTCAGCTATATCCGAATTACCACATAGAAAAAGAATTTCTAAATCATTATGAGTTAAGTATCGGCCTTTTGCAAAGGGTGCCTTGAATCCTTTTCTTCACTGATCTAACAAATATGTGAATGCAAGAAGAGGGCAGTAAACTGGGAACAAATGGGGTTTTCTGTTTTGGAGTTTGGGGATGGGGAGAGGCAAAAGATAAGGGCATATGGAAAAATAGAGCCTAATAAGGGAGATTAGATGAAGTGGTGACAACAGAGAAGATGCAGTCAGAATACTAATTTCTTTCCTTCCTCCGCCATTTTTTTCCACCCTTTCTAAGTTGCTTGCCCCATGTTTCTGAAAGGACAAGTTCATGGCAATATTTTCCCACATAGCCACCAGGACAGGACTGGGCAAGTGAAAAGCCAAGTGTATTCCTTCAAGCCATCTCGTCACACTTTTTGAAAACTGGTTGCAGTTTTATGAAAATTGCAGATAGGAAACATGAGTGAACATACAACATAGAGCATTAACTTAGAATAGGTTTAACCTGGTTTAAAGAAAATGAAAATCCTCAAACTTTTTGAAGGTCAAAGGAAAAAAATCCAGAAGATCCCATCCCTCCAACAATTGCCTATCGGTATAATGGACATCTAGATCATCTAGTTTTCATTTAATGAGCAGGGGGTTGGACTAAAAGACTCCAAAGGTCCCTTCCAATTTTGTTATTGTATTCTAATTACAAATGGTAAGCTCAAAGTAGAAGTCCTTAGCAGCTGGGAAAGGTCACAAAGATTTAAGGTAGATTATAAGATCAAAACAACATGGGCCGGCCAGCCCATATTGGCTGATAGCAGTTAATGTGAAAAAGAAAGTAATGCATTCCCATGCCAAGTGCCCTTTCATGAGATGGTTCTACACCATACATTCCTGAATAGAAATGTGCTTCCTTTATTAAAATAATGATTCTGGATAAAGTCTCAACTCAAGTCATGATTAAATCAAACACATTACAGCAAAAGTACAGTTATTTTATTAATAGCAACTTATATTTTAATTCCAAACTTCATATGGGGCAATCTTAAATTTACAATATATTTCAGACCATGAAGCAAAATTTGCTACGTTGCCCTCTTCTTAAGGCTTTGGAAAAGTGCTCTGCAGCAGTGGGGAGGGGCAGATGTATAGACTTCAACTCCCAGAATTCTCAGCAAGGACCAGGCTGGCTGGGTAATCACAAGAGTTGGTATGCACATCTGGTAGTTTCCAAGATTTGGAGTCACTGCTTTAGAAAAATCTAATGAAGTCACAAGGCAAAATGGCTAGAACTCGAATCAGCAGTTCTCAATTTTCCCCTCAACCAAATGCTTGAAATATACGGCTATGGATCACTGAAAATGGTTTATTCTACAAATCAAAAGGACAAAACATATTCTACAAATCAAAAGGACAAACATAACATATATTTTAACAAATGTAATCTTGCCTTTAATGAATATACCTTTTTAATATGCAAAGGACTATGATGCCAGTATAATTTTTGTCAGTTTTAGCTTTGATCAGCGTCACTGTTCATACTCCTATATTTGACTTTGAAAACAGCAATAAAAATCAAAATCCCATCTTACACAGGTAAAAAGCCTTGTTTAAAACAGCCTCTGCTACCCTAAATGCCAGTCAAATGGAGGGTAAAATTCAGAATACAGGCCTAATGTCATCTGTCTCAGAACAGAACAAAGTTGCTCATAGGCTTTAGTTTCAGAATCTTTGGATTATACAATAGCTGTAAAAAAAATTAATGAAATGATCAACAAAACAAACATGTTTGTGAAAAAACAGATGTTAGGATGAGAAGGTGATTACAGAGACAGAATGGAAAAAAATCACAAGCAAAACAATATTGTCAGATAAAACACAATTCTTAACTTGTATCAGCTTAATTCTTTCTGTAGCTATGCCCAGAACAATCCAAAGATGAGTACTATTTCCCAACCCATTTTGCAAGCCAGCTAACTAGCAAGTTTTAGTGTCCAGATTTTGTACTTGTTATTTTTTCCCTTCAAAAATTGAAATGTCTACACTCATCTTAATCACATTGCTAGAAAAATAGGTACAAAGCCACACTAGCTACCCATGGCTATTTTTCTATACTATGTGGATGACCAAATGTTTACATAAAATGAAGTCAACTTCTCTTCTGCCAGATTACTCTCTTGCTTTAAGAATTTAGTTCCAATTCAATTACCATCTTAGAAATAAGCTGAGTTCAGAACATTCATTCCAATAACAGAGTATTGGCTAGTTGAAGTTGGATACTGCTTTCTCATGTACACTTAACATTTCATGCAAAAAAAAAAAGTTCTACTGACTTTAATATTCTTGTTGCTCCCATGTTCTTATCAAATTTGGTCTCAGATTTGCCACTGATTCTGCAACATTAGGTTAAAACCACAGTAGTAATACAGGTAGCTAAAGCCATTTCACAAACTTGTTGCTGATTTACTCTGTTGGGATTGGTCTGAAATTCTAAACAATGCAACTCAGCCTATCCACAAGGAACCAGATGGAGAATTCTTTTCTATTGCTTTAACACTATAAAAAATTTTTTTTTTAAATGTAACTATCTCAGTCCACTTGCATCTAAATTAGAGTTCCATTGGAAAATTTCAGGAGACTGCTTTTGCCAATCTTGCAACACACTATATTTGCTATAGTTGATTATTTATGGGGGAATTCAAATAGAACCCAACCACTCCCATGCTCCAATGAAGTGAGATTTATTTTTCGAAAGAAATACTGATTAGTTTTACTTCATCCCTCCTAATTTTGTTCTACTTGAATTTTAAAAATGCCAATTTTTTGTTTTTCTATTTAAATCACTAGGGGCTTTTTCTCTGCTTGCTCCAAATTACTTTGCCTACAGATTAATTTTCCCAAGAGCAGACCTAACGGAAAAGAAATCCAGTTTTTACTCCCAACCATATTTTTCTATTCTCACAGAGCTGAAAACATGACCATGCAAAAGTACCTAGAAATACAGAAGAGAGGCCACAAATTTGAAAAGTATAAAAAGTGATCTCTAAGAAAGTATATTACAATGTTACAATGTAAGCAACCATTTAAAAACAATACTGGCTGAACTTAAAGGAAGCGATGCTTCAATACAATTCTCCACTTCTCAAGATTTATTTCCTCCATTCCGTTATTCTGTGAGCATAATCAACCATCATTTCTCACTCAGTTACAAATCAGAATCACACATTATTGTCTCAACCCAAAAAGATCTGATTAAATTGCAATATATAATGTCTGTATAAATTAGGGTTTTAAATGGGATTTTCAGAATTAGTTTCTTGCAAATAAGATTCTCTATGTTACACAGTTAGTATCATCAAGGCCTATCTGATCTTTTGTCATCTGAACCAACTTGTTAAATCCAGACTTCATAATTAAAATAACCAAGACCCAAGACACATCACTGGTTGCTTGTTAGCCAATTCTAACATGGATGTTCCCTTGCTACACTTTAAAAAAAATTCCATGGTACCAGAGTTGCTAGTGCATAAAATTATCTTCTCAATCAACCACTGAAAATTAATTTTAAAATCAGTGTCTCATCTTGACCTTTCTTTCTGGATTAGATTTTCAGAAATGTGAAATAACTAATCATGATTTACTCCTATGAATATTTCATTATTTGAAGCTATTCTGGGGAACATCCAGAATGATAGATCAGCCTCTACACTTATGACACGAAGCACCCCCAAGTCATAGTACTAAGTGAGACCTAAAGAGATTATGGCTTGCTTTGATCAGAAAACTAACATGAAATTGCATTCAATACAGAAAAACAAGACCCAAAGGAACTTTGTCAATTCTGGGAAGATTGTGTGAATGAGTTGAGACTCAGTTATTTTTACTCAGTAGTTCCCACTGTCAATATTCCGTTTAAAGGAGAGAAATTTAGGAAGCTAAAGAAAGCAACAAAGCCCTGGTCAATCACATGTCACTCTTATCTTGCATGTCAATATTGCTTCTTAGGGACTTTATCATAGGCAAGTATGTTTTTGGATAGAATCTACAAATCCTTCCTTACTCTAGAACTGTGATACTTCAAGACTACTCATTGAATGCAATTATGTACTGATAGCATTTACAAAGTTGTATTTTAACTTACTGCTACATCAAGAGTGATTAATTCAGAAGCAGATGGATAGCATAGTAGAAAAAAATGTTTTTCATTATTTTGGGCTTTGTAAACAATTTATAAGAAAAGGTTTACACAGTCTGATCTAAATGACAACATTTCAGTACCAAGTCTGTACCTAAGTAATTTCATGGCTATTTGGGTTGTTTGGTTTTAAAACAGTCACTGATTATTTCTTTTGAGGCATTCAAGAGTTTACCAAATAAAAGATTATAAACTCAGATCTGAGGGGGGGGGGAATCAGAATTTGGCACCTGATGAAACACTCAGAAGTGGCTGATGTTTGTCATATTGTTCTCATTTCCAAGATTAAGAAAAGTTAAACTTTCAGTGACATATGCAGATCTATCTCCAGAAATACTGGTTATAATTCCACTATGGCCACTTACACATCAAGATATGTAAGAATCAAAATAAAATGTAGAAGGCTCTCGTTCAGAAACAGTAAAAAACATCCCTGTAATATAAATGGCTAGTGCTTTTGAGTGAGCCATCCAGAGATGCAACACCAATAGCAATCACAGATTTATTGCTTTTTGTGATAAAATCAGATTTGAATGCCTAGGATGCAAGCAACGGAACACATTACAATGATCTTTAGTATCCACAGCAACTCTTGGGTAGTATCTAATAAGATTAAAGCAGATTCCTGAAGGAATCAATTGTAAACATTGCAACTGTGCACATTTCTCATACTTTGATTACTAAAATTAAAAGGCAAGATTTTAGCAGTAGCAGAAAACATAGTTTCACATTCAGCAAATTACAAGAACATCCCTTTCTTAAAAGTAAGAAACATAGGAAGAAAGATAGCAGCACATTTGTTTTTCAAAGAAAATGATGTGTGTTTCTGCCTTACTCTCTCCAAAAGCTCAAAACAAAACAATCCCTCCCTTCAAAATAAAGTGCAGCACCCATAAAAAGAAGTCTTAAGAAAATTGCCGTCTTCTTCTCTTGAAAAGAAGTGTACTTGGCTTCAGTCTTAAGAGTACTATACTGTATCCATCATTTTAGCTTCTTCCTCCTCTCTGTGTACCACTAAACCTTGCAAACTGCAGCCTTGAAGCGATTCTGCATTCTGCAACGAAGAGCACACACAGGTCAGAAATCAATTTCTGAAAAACATTTAATTTAAATCTATGCTTTGTGTTGCTGCAGATTTGCATTTTTTTTATACCATGGGTGGGACACATGGACACTTCACTCAAGATTCATTGTCATCACATCTCAAACTATACTGGACTAAAGGTAGATAAGCTAATTTCCATAAGGAATGGAACTCTTCTGAGATTATGCTAACCAAATTCCTGCCTGTGATTTCCCACCAAAAGCCAGCAGGCAATAAATGAAAATAACACTTAAAGCTTCTGAATGGTTCACCCATATCTTCAATATTATAGTCCTTCACAAAAAAAAACTGGAAAAGGAGGAATAAGTAAAAATCTCAGAAAGAGAGGGCTATCACAGCATCATTCTCCTGTTCCCTTTAGTTTTTCATAAGGGAAAATATATTCAAAAGTTGGGCTGCATCCCACAAAGTGCTTCTTTAACCGTGAATCAAGTATGAATTTCATGTATTATTGCTAAGCAAGTAACTGTTATTTTAAAAAATAATACAATTATTTTAGCACAGCAACTGGTTACGTAACAGAAGCTGATATGACACCCCAAGAAACTATGTCAGGGAATGCAGAGTCCAAGCAGAGATTACAATGGCGTGCAGTAGACATACATTAGGTGAGGAATTCCTCTGCCAGCTGTTCTGGAAATAGTCCTGCTCAATATTTTAAACAGGCACATTAGCTTATGAAACACACACACATTAGTGAAGCTGGAGAGTTATAGCTTAAATGAATCATCCAATGAACTGAACTAACTGGGAAAAAATGCCCAGTTCACTGTAACGGTTAGAATGATTGGCTTCTTGCTATAACAGGCAATTTTGTAGTAGCCAGAAGCCGCACTTAAAAAATAGTGGAAAATACTGCAACAGGGAGACCAGAGGTAGAGAGACAGTGGACGCCAAGGCAGGATATTTTTGTAGTAAATAAATAAATGTAAACATTAGCTTTTGTTCTACCTACATGGTAAAATGATATATATTAATTACTTAATGTTCAAACGAGCCTTAGCTTTCTACCCATGGGCTGTGAGAAGGAATGTAGGGAAGTAATACAAAGAAGAGGGGTTTTTTTTCTTGATACTCCAATAATAAATACAATTAAACAAAAGCTACCTGAGGTGCATGTCCACCTATACAATTCAGATCATTGTGAAATAAAGGATTCTGAACAGGCATAGCTTGACAATTCTGGGATTGTGAACAAATCCTCACTCTTGATTTGAATGCTTCCAGTTCATTTTTAAAAGCTTCCAAATAGCCTTCATCCCCTGTCTGTCAAACAAACACAAAAGCAATTAGATAACCCTGCAATTTAATTTTCAATATTTTGTGCTAAAGAATAAGACATTCCAGCAAAGCAGACTAGAGTTAATCATAGAATCTATATCATTCAGATAAGCATAGATTTTCACATTTTTCACTTTTCTTTTTGTTCTGTCTATGTAGTCTTTTTTTTAATATGGCTAATCATAGTGGAGGATTAATCAGTGACAGGTGTTCAAATCCTGATGAAAGTTATTCAAACAATGTAGTTTATAACACAAGCATTCTTCCCCTCCACATCATTTATACCACAATGCCCATAATTTTACCACAATGCCCAACATAGCCATTCTGGAAGACGTAAGAATGGGATAAATTGCCACATGAAGAAAAACACCATCTAATGGACTCATTTCTTTCTCAATCTTAGGATATACCATTAGACTTGCAAACTATGTAAAATCTTTGTCATACCAAATTTGTTAGATATAGAAATATTTTAAAATACTGAACTGTGCTCAGCTATAATAGATACCTCTCTCAATATTTCTCTCTTAACTTTTCTCTTTAATGTGTAATTGTATATTGCAAGTGAAACCACTTGTCTAAAATGGTATAGGGTTTTCTGCTTCAGCAGGGCTGGACTAGAAGACCTCTAAGGTCCATTCCAATTCTGTTATTCTGTTATTCCTCTGCCCCTTAAGGAGGTGCCTGCAAAATGGGTTGAGGGGCCACCTCCACCTGATTACATTTGCCTGTCCCATCAGGTCTGGCAGAAAAACCTTTTCAGAATCTTTTATGTGTAAGGCCATCACTAGATAACTATTTTAGCTATCAGTTTCCTACATTCAGCCCAAAAAGAGACTAAACTAAGTGTATACTTAGAATGGCAGACTATACCCTAGAGCCGTGATGGCGAACCTATGGCACGGGTGCCACAGGTGGCACGCGGAGCCATATCGGTGGGCACGCGAGCTCAGCTCCAGCACACATGCATGTGCCAGCCAGCTGATTTTCGGGACTTCTGGGCCCACCAGAAGTCAGGAAACACACTGTTTCCGGCCTCTGGAGGGGGTGGGGAAGGCCGTTTTTGCCCTCCCCAGGCTCCTATAAAGGCTCTGGAGCCTGGGGAGAGCAAAAGATGGGCCTACTGGGCCCACTATGCCATCGCGTGCCAAAAGCGGGGGGAGCACGGGAGGGGGCAGGGCGCATAGAATTATGGATGTGGGCACACGTGCTTGTGACCCCACCATGCTCCTCCCATTTTTGGCACGCGATGGCAAAAAGGTTAGCCATCACTGCCCTAGAGTTATCAAAAGTCTTCTGGCATTTTACCCATATGCACTGCATTAAAAATGAGCTAATCTACAATTATAAAATTACCACTATTTTAAATAAGTGCTAGTAATTACATTTTAAACTTCCTGAAGTCTCAGAAGACATGTTACAGAGATTTATTCAGCCATTTTAAAGTTATGTCTCCAACGAATATTCTTAGTGGGGAATACATCCAATCTGACCATCCATAAATAGTAAAAGCGCTGCTCACAAAGCAAATTTCCCCCCTCCTTGTAATCTTTTTAACAGGATGGACAGTCATATTTTTGCCACTGTATGATTCATATGTGAATAGCATTCATATTTTCATACATAATTTAGGAAATAATCTTACATTCACTTAATCTGTTAAACACAAAACAGTATAAAATGGGTCCCTATAAAGATGAAGAATCTTCAGAATAGTTTTGGATTGTGCTTGAGGAAGTGAAAAGAGATAAGGAGGTTAAAGTCCATTTATGTATATAAATTTACTTGTGTGTCATTATGTAGAATCCATCATTAATGAATTTGCATTACAGTGCCCTTTAAAACAGCTTACTCTCAACAGGTATTTGTTGAAAATTGTTACCACGCACACTGATCAAGCAATGCAACAAAACCCTATGAGATAACAATGTCCATTATTCAGTTTTTAATGGAAGAAGATGGATAAAAATATAAGGTCCAACAGAAGAGACATGATTTGGATTTCATCTATAAAGAAATGATACCTAGGAAGTGCTATCTGTGGCTGCCACTATGCTTACTTATATGATTGTGTTTTTAATTGATTTTTATTTTATCTTATTAGCCACCCAGAGTTACTGTTTTTAAGATGGGTGGCCATTGACTGAAATAATGACACTGAAAACAGTAATAGCAATAATCCCACCAAACTGTTCTCTTGGCAAAGCACTTTAGCATCTTAACAACCAAGGAGAAAGTCTGGCTAGGCTTCAAAGTGGATTCCTAAACCCTTTTTAAAATGGCCTCCCTCCCCCTCCCTCCATGTTGAACAGAAAGCACCCCTCCTCACCTTAGCTCTTTGGAAAAATAGGCGAAAACATCCTCGGGGATCCACATTACAGCTCTTGGCCATTTCTATAATGAACTGCATCACTACAGCTTGATGAGCTACTTGTTCCATTAGAGCTCCTTTCTATAAAAGAAACAATTCAAACAATCTGTAAGAAACAATCAGCGTACCAGTAGTCCTCAAACTTGTCTACATTGGAACATCTGTGATTCAATGAATGGTCATTCAATGAGCCATGCCTGATTTTATGACCTTTTTTTTTTACCACCATTGTTAACAAATCAATATGGTCATTAAGTGAAGCCTTTGAGCTTCCCCTATTGACTTTGCTTGACAGAAGATCACAAATGGCGATTATGTGAACTGGGACAATGCAACCATTGTAAACACATGCTGGTCATCAAGCATCTAAATTCTGATCATGTGACTGCTGGGATGCTGAAATGGTTGTGTAAGGACCAATCGTTATATTTTTCAGCAGCTTTATAACTTCAGTCACTAAGTAAATGTGTACGTTGAGGACTACCTGTACCACATTTGCAAGCTAATAAAGCAACAATTCAAGAAGCCCATATTAAGTGGACCAAACTAAGTTATGCACTAGAAAGCTCCCTTTGATAACCAAAATATATTAGTTAACTGCCAAGGTGTGATGTGAAATACAGGATCCTATAATTCTTAGAATTATAAGAATTCAATAATTCTTAGTTTTACAAATAGTACTTGAAGATGTCCATACAATATTAGCTCACAGTATGTTTATAGAAAGACATGCTATAACTACACAGACCCATATGTAAATATAATACTATAGATAAACCAGTATTTCCAAATGAATTGCTGTACAGAAGTAGCTCAATCAGTCTGATTCTGAAAATACATTACACAATAGAATTATTATGACTGCAGTCATTAGTTTGCAGTTCAGAATAAAAAAATGTTCAAGGCTGATACTTAATAAAAAGGGCCATTCAAAGCGTTTGGATGATTGTTGTAACAATGGCCAATTATTAATGTAAACCAAACACTACCTTTCAAAATGTACAAATCTGTGGTTAAATATCAATCTAGCAATGTTACATAGAGTAAATGATTTTGAGATTTCAGTTTAAAAATTAATTGCTTTATCCATCCACATATTATTTATATAGAGATTATGTATAGTTATGATGTGATAATGTGATCTATTATCACTTCAGAATTTGACTTTTATATAATTACTGGTTTTATGAAGATTCAGTCAGCAAGTAAGAAATCATCTTAAACATGCGATAAGTCATTGCAGAATATCTAATTCTCAGTGCTAAAATGAAATACAATTTTGCACTATTTATTTATTTATTTATTTATTTATTTATTTATTTAAAATTTATATACCGCCCTTCTCCCTGGGGACTCAGGGCGGTGTACAGCCAAATAAAAACATACAATACAAACATTAAAAACAATTAAAAGAAATATCTTTGTTTGGCCCTGTTAAAATATTTAAGTCTAGAAGAAAATATGACACTGAAATTAGTAAATTTCCCAAATATGGACAACCTCAATGCAATTTAGGGTAAATAGAAAAACAGCTTTGTTCCAATTATAGCATCGAAACACTGAAATTATACCTGTTCTGCTTCTAGATGAAAACACCATAAAAGAAGATACTTTGCTGTTTCTTCACAGACAAGGTATGGGTGGTCAGAGAGAAATCTCTGACTATCAAACCATCTGCTCAACATTCCTGAAAAACAATGAGATGCAACAATAGTTTTCCTAAAACTGAAAAAATACTTGGTTATAACTGAGTCCCATTTATGCTAGACAGGCGTTTTGGTACTGCCACCCATCCCATAGTAATGAGAAATTAATACTTTGTTTAGTTCAGTTACTCAGAAACAGTGTATCTCAAGGAGCCTACTACGGATTTTAGGCAAAATATTTCACTTGTTAAACTAGAAATACATTATTACTGTAGATGTAGGTCATGAAATGATTCATAAGGAAAAAAACTTACCAAAATGTCTAATTTTCTCCTCATGTTTTTGCATGAATGATTTAGATGCATCTTCCTCAGTTTCTTTCCGTTTCTTTTGATTAATAAAACTCTGGCAAACAAAATATGCAATATATTAAAATGTCACATCTCACAGTTGTTAATTAATCATTGCTTAATTATCATTGTGAATAGTGCTCAAAGTTATTTTGGACTACATACATCCATTTCATTTATACTAATTAAAATACACTTAGTCTCTCTATAGTCAGTAGGAGTTACTTATTTAGATTAGAGAAGCTACTCCAATTATGATTATACATCAGTCTGAATCTGAACTGAATCTTTCATTCACTCAGGTTTTATATTTTTTTCTACTAACCTCTTTGATGCCACCTTATAATTTCCAGTGTCTTAAACTATGCTATGAATTTAAATGTTTAATGTAACTGCAACACTAGCTTATTTAGTATGTACTGAAAATTTAATTTCTTTTAAAACCCTTTAAAAATCTCTAAGACTGTGGCATTTTTAAATTGTTCTTAATGCCCCATTTTCTCTTTCCAGCTAGACCAGGGGTGTCAAACTCAAGGCCCACAGGCTGAATCTAGCCTATAGGGTGCTTAGATCTGGCCCATGGGGCAACTATGGAAACAACAAAGGACCGGCCCACAGTGCCTTTGCCAGTGAAAACGGCTCCTGCATGCAGCCCTCCTGAGCTCCGTTTTCACTGGCAGAGGGTTGCAGGAGGCTGTCGCAATCAAAAACGGAGTTCGGGAGCCCGTTTTCACTGGCAGAGTGCTCAGGCCACTACAGGCACACCCCCCTCCCCACCATGCGTGATGTCAAGCTGGCCATGGCCCCCCTGCCCCCCGAGGTCAAACACAACATTGATATGACCCTCAATGAAATCAAGTTTGACACCCCTGAGCTAGACCAACTGTGCAATACTGCTGTCAATAGTATCAAAGCAGGAAGTGGAGAAAAATGGAATTTTGGTTTCAAAGGATTCATATATCTTGCTGACTTGGGAATCAAACTTTTCCCATAATGCCTATATTCCCATAATATATTCTTCCCATGCTTTTTTTTTTTTTTGCAGAGTTGGAGAGAAGATCCAGTAAATCTTCTGGCTACTAGGAAGGCATTCTAGTTTTGCAATAAAGCAATATTAAAGAATCCTACTGTGGAAACAAGCCTAAATTTAAATACTTTTGATTGCTAATGCCAACACAAATAATTCATGTTAACCATTGTAATTTATATATTCCTCTCATATATCTTGATGTTTTGCTTCAGACTTCAATTAGCATAGTAGTGTTCTACAAAAGTACTTATAGGATTCAGAAGAAACAAACTTTAGCGACCCAATTCTATGAAGAGTTTAGGTATACCTGAAGTTGTTATTTCAGAAATTCAGACACAAAGAAAACTTGAATGCAGAATTTTTTATACAATCTGGATCATTCTATACCTTGTTAAATACCTCTTTGCTAACAAAATCCATATTCCATAAGTTCTGTCTCTCTTTCTGTCTTAATACTTCCTCCTTCCGCCGCCATTCTTCTTCTCTCCATCTCAATTCATCAATTTCTGTGTGTGCTTTGGCATGTTCTTGGTCTAGAGATTCTGAATTGTGTAATGCTAAACTTCCAAGTTTTTGCTGGGCTTCTGCTAAATTCCATTTGCATTCCACAGAACTCTTTACAAATTCTTTTTGCTGTTGGCAAGCCAGTTCGATTCCATCATTATAAGTCTGCAAATTAATGTCTCCATTACTATTTGGAAATAAGACAGGCAAAATTACATGAAACTTGGGGATAAATGAACCAATTTTTAAGATTTCTTAAGAAATTGCATATGAAATAATTACATGGTACAAATGGGTGGGACTCAGTAAAATATATGGCTGTGCTTCAATTGATCCTGCCTCTGGCCATTCTCTCTCTCTCTCTCTCTCTCTCTGTGTGTGTGTGTGTGTGTGAAAGAGAGAGAGATAATATACACACTGACACACTATGATCAGAATTTATTACTTCAGTAGTGAATCTGAATGTCTTACTAAATGTACTTATTTACTATGCACATATGCTAATAATGGTACCATGTTATATTTTGTTTATCACATAATTAAGAATCACTCAAAAGCCTTGTACTAGTCAATATAATAAATATTTTTGAACTTGTAGAATGATAGTCAGCAAAAGATAAAATTTACTTGGTTTCCTTAAATCATTTTGATAAACTGATTCCACACACGGTTATCTTTGTTCAGAGGAATTATAACAATGTTCATTAAAAAAATATAATCAAGGACTTTATACTCCATTTCATTTTAATACATATACTTGAACTATTTCTAAGTACAAGACAGCTAAAGACATAAAAATTAGTTCCTAGCCATGAGTGAAAAAAGCTTTTGTCGTCCTTAGGCTGTGTTAATAATAGTATTTTTCCCCCTTAGTCCAAAGATATCTGTACAATCTATAGAATTTGTTGGGCATTGTTATCATTACCTTGAATGGAAATCAGATTACTTCAATGGCTTGAAACAGAGACAATAGAGGCACAGAGATTGCCAATGGAGACAGCATATTTTACATCAATATAATTTTCCACAAATTCAAGAGAGACGGACTAACACTTAAAAGCAGCAGTAGGAAAGACCCTTGAATCATAATTGTGGACTTCTGTACTTACCACAAAGTTCAATAGGACTACTTCTAATTGTGAAAATTAGATTACAGCCCTTAGAAGCAAATTTTCACTTATTTGAGCACAGATCCAACACATACAGGTAGTCCTCAACTTACAACAATTCATTCAGTGACTGTTCAAAATTACAATGGCACTGAAAAAAGTGACTTATGACCATTTTTCATACTTACAACTGCTGCAACATCCCCATGATCACATGATCAAAATTCAGATGCTTGGCAACTAGTTCATACTTATGATGGTTACAATGTCCTGGGATCATGTGATCTGCTTTTATGACCTTCTGACAAGCAAAGTCAATGGGGAAGCCAGATTCACTTAACCCTGTTACTAACTTAACTACAGTGATACACTAAACAAGAAAGGTCATAAAATGGGGCAAAATTCAGTTAACAAACATCTCACTTAGCAACAATTTTGGGCTCAACAATTGTAGTCATAAACTGAGGACTACCTGTATAGGGATAGTTTGCATGATACTTACTAAATGTAGCCTTCACCGCCTACATGAGTGGAGTATGCAAACAGGAACAGAATTGGATGACATGGTTCTTTTTAGGGGCATTTATTTCAATAGATTATAGGAAAATTAATATAGATGTTTATATAATAACCATGCAGAACATATAGAGAGTTTTTGTGAGCAATGGATGCCTCCCCAGATTAAGTTAATCTCAATCCCTCCAAGAAAAGTGTTTTTCCCCCATTAAGACAAGTCCATTAAGGACAAAAGGTCAATATTGAAATGCCTGAGATTATGAGGGAGGGACGGAGGGAGGAAAGGAAGGGGGGAGGGAGGGTGGGTGGGAGGAAAAAAAGGAAGGAGAGAAGGAGGATGGGAGGCAGGAGAGAAGGGAGGGATGGAGGAAAGAAGGAGGGAGGAAAGGAAGGAGGGTGGGAGGAAAAAAGGAAAGAGAAGGAGGGAGGAATGAGAGAAGGGAGGATAGAGGAGGGAAAGAGAGGGAGGAAGAAGGAGGGAAGGAGGGAGGAAAGAAGGAGGAAGGAAGGAGAGAAGGGAGGGAGGAGAGAAGGAAGGCAGGAGGAAGAAGAGGAGGGAGGAAAAAAGAGAGGGAGGGAGGAAAAGAAGGAGGGAAGGTGGGTGGGAGGAAAAAAGGAAGGAGAGGGAGGGAGGATAGGAGGGAGGGAGAAGGGAAAAGAGAAGGAGGGAGGGAGGAGAGAAGGAAGGAAAGAGGGTTAAAGGAAATAACGTTGGGGGAGGAGTAGCCAGAGCAGAATGCGAAGGCTGAGGGAGATTCATGTTCCACCTGCGGACAAGCCTTTTGAGGGGCCGTGAAAGAAGCGGCGTCGCTACGAAGGAAGTGAGCGTACCTGGGCATTTGGGTGAGAAAAGTCTTCAGCCCGGCCCGAAGGTGCCTCACGAGAACGCGGAGGCCAAAGCTCCATTCTCTCGCCGAAGCCCACCCAAAGGCGAGGACCTCCCCCCTCTTCCTCCTCCTGGCTTGAGCCGCTACCCGAAACCGTTGCGGACCCCACCGGAAGCCAGAGTGCAAGTCATTTCCGGCAACAACGAAGCGTCCCCTATTTATGATTTCACCGCGCTGCCTCCCTCCTCTGTCTGACTCTATTGCGTGACGGCCTCGGCATTGACGGACGGGGAGGACGTTGCTAGGAGACCGAGGAAGCGCGCTACCACGGCGCGCGCTTGAGCAATTTGTGAATGGTGCCTCGGCTACTCAGTGCGCGGCTGCGGCGGATCCGCTGGCAGTCAGTTGTCGGCGCAAAATAAGAAGTTTTATCTCGCTTAAAAAAATATAACAGCTATACAAGCGATCCCGCCCGCCTGTGTTTGTATATAAGATCCACGGAGGTTTTTTTTTTCCTTTTAAAGTCACTACACGGGATTGCTGATTTTTGTTGTTGTTGCAAAAAAAATATATACAGAAGCATGTATGGCGCACCATCCAGCGATCTTTCAGGTATTTGCGTTGCTGTTCTCCAGATAGGCTGAGCTCCCACCAACTCCAATTAGTAGCCGAGCCGACAAATTTAAAGGCTCCCGGTTGGGGAGCCTTGATGGTGCTCCATTTTTCCTTTTGTTTTTTGGAAGAAATACATCCACACCCGAGAGAGGGGAAGAAGAAAGAAAGAGCAAGGCACCCAAGGAGAAAAAAAAGAAAAGAAAAGGGAAGTTCTCCGTTCATTATAAGACACCTGGAGTCTGGATTGTACCAAATTCGGAAGCGACGGGCCATTTAATTCAAGCAACTTTCACAATTTAGTCAATACATCCACTCCCGAGAGAGAGAGGGAGGGAGGGAGGAAGGAGAGAGAGAGAAAGGCAAGCAAGGAAAAAAAGAGAGAGAGAAGTTCTCAGTTCATTTTAAAACACCCGGACTCTGGATTGCACCAAATTGGGAAGCGACGGGCCATTTAATTCAAGCAACTTTCGAACAACTTGGTCCGCAATATAACAGGCTGCATTGAAATCCCTGAACTGTCAATATTGGAAGCGACTCAAAGGGCTCGATCGGGGCTGGCGATCCCCTTTCCCGAAGGCTGAGCGAGGAGAAACTGAGCGCGCAAAAAGAACAGCCGCGAACCGCGACTCCAACCGAAGTCGCATCCCCAACGCGACCAGGGATCGCCCCCCCCCCCCCCCCCATGCTCAGTCTCTTCCCCCCACGCCTGAAGTTGCGAGGCGACCCGGCCGCTCCCGCCTGAAGCCTCCCCGAGGCCCCTCCCCTCCCCTCCGCCTAGCCGGGAGTGCTGGAACGTTGGCGTCTCCAGGGTGACGCGACGCTTTTTCCTTCCACGGGACAGGTGTTCGTGGCCGAGCCCCCCTTTTTCGCGCCGAGACTTCGGGTGGAGAGAGAGAGCGAGAGCGAGACCGCTGGTGGGGATGCCACTGAAAGTAGTGGTGGAGCTGCAGATCCATGCGGTGAGAGGGGCGCGGAGCCAGCAAGGGGGAATCTTGCAAAGGTAGCTGGAGCGGGAAATGTTTGCAGCCCCCACCATGATCCCGGACTGGGAAATGAGCCTTTTCTACTTTCGGTGGTTCATGGAAGGTTGTGCGTGCGTGGGGGGGAGGGGGGGATTGATAGAAGGTTCGTGTCGTTAGATGCCCTGCTATTCTGCAAAACGGTAGTGAAGTTGCAAAAGAGAATAATTGGAGACATTTGGCAATTCCCGATCTCGGTGATCCAGCTCTGCTGTCCCTTTACACCCCACCCCAAGACATTTTTGCAATCGTTATTATTGATTCAAATATTTTTTTTCCTAATCTAAAAATGGCATTGAAGAAAAGCAAAAGTCACTTTTTGCTTTCTGTGTTATATGCACTGCTAAAGTGAGCTGCTCCCGACCTAGGTTAATAGTGTTAAAAATTTTATCCTAACCCTAAACTCAATCTATTAAAGAACAATACTCTGTCAGACATTGCCCTGCTTATAAATCTTACTTGATAAATTCACCAAAGATCATCACTATAAAATTGCCTCCTGGTGCTAACCGTCTTGCTAACTTGCTAACAGATTTCTAACTTTAACTTCAACCTTTGGCCATCAGATTATTTTCCCAAAGGATTGTTGCAACACTCAGTTTAATTATAATATAAGTTTAAAGGAATTCTATGCATTAAAACTCTCTATAACACTAACCCTTACTTAGTATTGGCATATACTTTCTGCAATCCTTAACCCTAACTTCATCTAGACTCTAACCTTAACCCATACATAAAAACATATTCACTCCAAAGTGAAAGGAAAGAATAATTCTTAGGGGGAAAATATACATAAAATTAACATGAAGCATAGGAAATCATTCTAAAGCTTAATACAAAATTTGAGCTAGGCCTCATCCAATCCTAATCTGTACTGTAACTTCGCCCTAGAGCCAATTCAAATATTCACATTCACACTTATTCCAGCAGGCAATTCCCAATATAATAGAACATAGAATAGCAAAGTTGGAAAGGACCCCAGAGGCCATCCAATCCAACCCCCTGCTTGAGCAGGACAGTTTATACCATTTCAGACAAATGGCTGTCCAGTCTCTTCTTGAAAGCTCCCAGTGATGGGGCGCACCCACAGCTTCTGAAGGCAAGCCATTCCACTGGTTGATTGTTCTCACTGTTAGGAAATTTCTCCTTAGTTCTAGGGTGCTTCTTTCCTTGATTAGTTTCCATCCATTGTTTCTTGCCTTGCCTTCAGGTGCTTTGGTAAATAGCTTGTCTCCCTCATCTTTGTGGCAGCACCTCTAATACTGGAACACTGCTATCATGTCTCCCCTAGTCCTTTTTTTCACTAGACTAGATATACCCAATTCCTGCAATCATTCTTCTTATGTTTAGTCTCCAACCGCCTAATCATCTTTGTTGCTCTTCTCTGCACTCTTTCCAGATCTCAACATCTTTTTTATATTGTGCTAATCCAGAGGTTCCCAATCTTTTTCGGTTCGCGGCTCCCATAGCAATCCGACTTGCAACTGCGCATGCGCACTAGACGTTTCAGAAATGGCGCATCAGCGTTAGACCCAGCGGGCGGAATATTTCGCGGCGCCCTTATGACGATAGCGCGGCTCCCCAGGGAGCCGCGGCGCACAGTTTGGGAACCACTGTCAGCTAATCAAAACTGGATGCAATATTCCAAGTGGGGCCATACTAAGGCTTTGTAAAGCAGTACTAATACGTCACATTATGTTGATTCTGTCCCTCTATTAATGCAGCCTAGGATTGCATTTACTTTTTTGGCTGCTGCCACACATTGTTGACTGATATTTAAGGGATTGTCCACTTGGACTCCAAGATCCCTCTCAAAGTTACTGGCATTGAGCCAAGTTTGACCTCGTCTGTACCTGTGCAGTTGGTTTTTCTTGCCTAAGTGTAGAACTTTACTTCTACATTGAATTTCATTTATTAATATTAATATTATTAATAATACTATTAATCAACAATCAATATTAATAATCACTACTTCCCATAAGAGTGCATTCTAATCTCAGCTCTCATACTTAATTCATTTTTAAGGTATCTTAACCCAAACCAGGATGCAGTGCAATTTTATGGATTGTGTTTTAGATTTTTGTTAATGTGAGGACTGAATAAGAGGACAATGGATAGGCAAAACTTTTATATGTATTCAATTTTCTTAAACTTAAAATCCATTAAACTACGATAGGATTTTAAAAATGTTTTAACTGTTTTTAATGTAAAGCTGCCTGGAGTCACACAGCCATTTAAGTTTGTTTATTTAATAAAAATATAAAATTGGGGAGCATTATACAGTATTTTTTATGCTTAAAGAGAATCTTCTGCATAATTTGCACTTAAGAATGATTACTGCAGGTCACATTTGGGTGAATAGAATCCCAACTCTAACCTAACCATTACTACCTTCACCTAGTTCAAGGAACCCTAAACCTAGCCATAACCTTATCCTTACCTATATAAATAATATGTACTTCAAATATTGCTTTAGCACTCTATCTTCCTCATGAGATCAACCAAAGGATAGCACTATGCATAAACATTCATGTTCTATTCTCACGCTCATTTTTATCATAGATTTCAAAGAAACCTAGCCCTACCTTAACTTCAACTTTAGGCTTTCAGAATATTTTCCCGAAGCATTGCCCCAGAATTCTACCTTAGCTTTAATGTCAATGTTTAAAGCACTGCTATGTCCAAAATCTCCTAATGCTAATCCTCAGATTTATTTTTAGGATAAAACACTTAGAACCCCAACCCTAAGTTTATCACCCTTATGTCAAACTGTTAGAAGCACTTTAAACAGAAGCACAATATGCTCTTGCAGATGGAATGCTATGACCTCCAGCAGGTAGAAGAACATCTATCCTCATCAGTCAACCTAAAATTACATCCATGCAGTATCACACAGCCATGTGTAACCCTTCCTGTTTCAGGTCACAGCAAGCTATGCAAAGTGCGGGATGGTTCCCCACCTATTTTATCTGACAGGTTGTCTTTTTCGACCATGGCAAACATTTCCAAGGAAATATCAAAGTCATCCTGCGTCTGCATTACTGTGTCTCATTAGAGCTGTACATAATTTTGCAAATGGTAAAAGATGTAGCAATTAGATAATGCTAGATGTGGCAAATGTCCCATTTACAGGTAGTCCTCAACTTACGACCACAATTGAGCCCAAAATTTCTGTTGCTAGAAAGACATTTCTAGCTAGTGAGACATTTATCAAGTGAATTTTGCTCCATTTTATGACCTTTCTTATCTCAGTTGTTAAGCGAATCACTGCAGTTAATAATATAGAAACACAGTTGTTAAGTAAATCGGGCTTCCCCATTGACTTCACGTGACCTAGGGACACTGCAACCGTCATAAGTAAGAACCAGTTGCCAAGCATCTGAATTTTGATCACGTGATCATGGGGATCCCAAAGGTGGTTTTTCAAGAGGCACCTGGACTTTATGGTTTTTTTCTTTGATGGGGATGCTGCAATGGTTATAAATGTGGAAAACAGTCATAAGTCACTTTTTTCAGTGCCGTTGTAACTTGGAATGGTCACTAAATGAACTGTTGTAAGTCGAGAACTACCTGTATTTTACATTGAGCACTCTGACCACCTCATGATGGTTGTGATCTCATCTCATTTTCATCAAAGGTATCTTGCCCTGGTGTGTATTTGACAGAGAAGAACGATGTTTATCTTACTGTTTGTATCCTGGGCCAGTGCAAGGAGACCGATTGCATTCCTCCAGTGTTCCCTCTCTTGTTCCATGAGAAAATGTGGTTTGAGAAGGTATGTTAAAAACAAACAGAAATGCCCAGTGTCATGGCCTGGTTTCTTACTTAAGTGTAAGCTTTGATTGGACCCATAGGTATGGAATGTCACAAGCAAGATAGCCTCGTTGGAAATCCCTAAGAGATTATCTGTCCCACCCAATCTCTTGACAAGACAGCATCTGTAATGCAAAGGATAATGACAATACTCCTGGCAGATGCCCGGCTATGTCTTAAAGAGTATCTACTTCGTTCTAAGGCAGAGTGATGAAATATTAAATAACCCTCGCATTAGGCTGTTTTTCTTAATGTTTGGTGGAAAACTGTTGTCTGCAGTTTACATTCCCCTGTTATAATCCTGTGGGAGGTGTAAATATTTTGAAAGCCGTTTTGCACATCTAATACATAGGTAGTTTTTTTCTTCTTGCGATACACGGTTGGTTTGCAAAGATGAAAAAGAATAGGGAAGGGTATAGGCATAAAAAGGATTAGATAGGATTTCCTTGGCTTTTCTTCTATCCTCTGCCTTTGATACCTTTTGTATCTTACTCTTTCTCTGCACTTTGTAAATGTTAATTGCCGAGAAAGGGAATAGCCATGGTGGGATCAACGTCTCACCCCAGTTTTATGTATGTTGTGTGTACAACGTAAGTAAAAAAGAGCTGGGACTTTGATCATAGATCATGGCTGCAATCTTGCATTTTTTGACCCGTACCATGTCTGCAGATGTCTTTGAGCCCTTTGTTGGAATCCAACGTTTGAAATGTTTGTTCCGATCATTTCGAATAAGTGTTCTTCAGGATTCTGCTCACTGAATATAAATATCAGGTGAGACATTTACTGTAGAGCAGCTGCCATCCTAATTTTCCATAATGTCTCTAGGCCTCAGAGGCTGCTTTGAGGGCTCTCTGATGCTGCTTTTTTCATCAGCCACTCAGTGGTTCCTGCCGTAATGCGGCAGCTGCTCCCCACAGCACCCCTTCCATCTCCATCAGTTTTTCAGAGAAGCAGGATGGGAGCAGAAGGCAAAACTGCCCTTTAACCCAGTCCTTTTTTTAAGATGAGTAAACTCTCCCTCTCTCTCTTTTTTTAGCATGGCTTAACTTTGGCCAATTACTTTCCACTCATCTTGCAAAGATTGTCATATACTATGGGTATTATGTGGATGCTTTTTTTAAGGATTGCTGGTGTGTTTTATTAATGTGAATTAACCTTGCTTTATTTTAATAGTTAATGATGGCAGACTTCTACCACAGTGTCTGCATGCCAGAATCCAATTTAGTAATTCAGACAGTTTTATTTAGCAATGGTTATTTTATCTGATGAATAACAGTAAAGGGTCTTTTAAATTTCCTTCATTAGAACAAAAACATCTATATTGACATTTTGATATTTATGTGCTGTTAACTTCAGTCAATTGAATAAATTAAAATTTGAAAGGATGAATATTAATCAGATGAAATTTTCTTGAACAAATGGCTATTTCTAACAGTGTTATTATCATCCTTTTTTGTTTCTATTCTTGTAGGTATTTGAAAATGCTACAGATCCTATTACCGTTGTAGAACTGCTAGAAAGTAAGTCTCCCAAAATATATTCCCGTCTTCCAAGTAAACTTTGCTTTGAGTGGTCAGTGATCAGTATTATACAAATTTCTTTTAAAGAAGTTAAATACATGAAGAGATGCCGGAGACACAAAATTAATTATTGAATTACAACAACAACCATCAGACTAATTACTACACATTTAGTAAAAAAATGAGATAAAGCGATCCCAGCATTCTAATTAATTAGTTCTTAAATGTACTTAGGCAATTACAGTAGATATATAACCCTTAATGAATGAGTAAATAGTATTTACTATCAGTGATATTTAACATTGTAAAAATATAAAATGATAGTTTTGAAATTCTAGTCATGTATTCACTCTGTTTTTCAGTAATTGAGCCATAATTGGCCTGATAGCTGTTGCAGTGCCACAAAACACATGTACAAAAAGGGCATAAAGTGCATTGTGAAGTTGCAATACTTGTATCATCAACGGTCACTTCCCCTAACCTCTTGGGAGTCCATTCTAACTCTGCTTTCCCACTCAACGTGCGTTGAGGGAAATACATAAGTCAATTCGCCAAACTAGACCAGATTGAAGGTGCTGTAGGCATTATCACAAGATATAGCCAGAGAGGTTACAGATGATCTGGTTCAGACATCATAAACAATCATTTTCCTATTGTGTGCCAAAACTTGACACATACAAAATCTTTCCCTTCTTTCTGTTCTTGTGTGGCAGTGCATAGGATCAAAAGCAGAACCATTTTTAAAAAACTTTTAAATTAAATCAGGTTCTGCTATCCTGATGCTGTTTGAACTCGAGTGATTGATTTGCTCAGACTATTAATAATGAGATCAAACAAAGATCAAACCGAGCTTTCAGGGTTCAGGTGAAATCGCAACTGAAAGTATAGTTTTTAAAAATACAGAATGTGAAGAAAAAAGAGATGCGGTGTGCTGCTCTTTGTATTTCCTTTTTTGTAGTGTTCAGGAATATGTTTGAAGATCATATGTGGTTTGGGAATATTTCAAGAAAGGCTTTTTATTCCCCTCCCACAATAGATTAGAATATTAATAGATGGAAGTAATGTTTGGATATCTTAGATATGAAAGTTAACCAGGTGATTTGGACCAGTCATTCTCTTTCAGCCCAACCCACCACACAGGGTTGTTGTTGTGAGGAAAATAGGAGGAGGAAGGTGTATTGGATATGTTGGTCACCTTGAGTTGTTTGTAATAATAATAAAGGCGGGAAACAAATAAATCAATAAATGCTTTTTCAATATCTACAGGTGAAACTCAAAAAATTAGAATATTGTGCAAAAGTTCATTTATTTCAGTAATGCAACTTAAAAGGTGAAACTAATATATGAGATAGACTCATTACATGCAAAGCGAGATAGTTCAAGCCTTGATTTGTCATAATTTTGATGATTATGGTTTACAGCTCATGAAAACCCCAAATTCACAATCTCAGAAAATTAGAATATTACATGAAATCAATAAAACAAGGATTGTACATAGAACAATATCGGACCTCTGAAAAGTATAAGCATGCATATGTACTCAGTACTTGGTTTGGGCCCCTTTTGCATCAATTACTGCCTCAGTGCGGCGTGGCATGGATACTATCAGCCTGTGGCACTGCTGAGGTGTTATGGAAGACCAGAATGCTTCAATAGCGGCCTTCAGCTCTTCTGCATTGTTCGGTTTCATGTCTCTCATCTTTCTCTTGGCAATGCCCCATAGATTCTCGATGGGGTTCAGGTCAGGCGAGTTTGCTGGCCAATCAAGCACAGTAATCCCATGGTCATTGAACCAGGTTTTGGTACTTTTGGCACTGTGGGCAGGTGCCAAGTCCTGCCGGAAAATGAAGTCAGCATCCCCATAAAGCTCGTCTGCGGAAGGAAGCATGAAGTGCTCCAAAATCTCCTGGTAGACGGCTGCGTTGACCCTGGACTTAATGAAGCACAGTGAACCAATACCAAATCAACACAGACTGGAAACTTCACACTGGACTTCAAGCATCTTGCAGTGTGTGCCTCTCCATTCTTCCTCCAGAATCTGGGTCCTTGGTTTCCAAATGAGATGCAACAGTTGCTCTCATCAGAAAAGAGGACTTTGGACCACTGAGCAACAGACCAGTTCTTTTTGTCTTTAGCCCAGGTAAGACGCTTCTGACGTTGTTTGTTGTTCGGGAGCGGCTTGACAAGAGGAATACGACATTTGAAGCCCATGTCCAGGATCCGTCTGTGTGTGGTGGCTCTTGATGCACTGACTCCAGCCTCAGTCCACTCCTTGTGAAAGTCCCCAACACTTTTGAATGGCCTTTTCCTGACAATCCTCTCCAGGCTGCAGTCATCCCTGCTACTTGTGCACCTTTTTCTTCCACGCTTTTCCCTTCCAAATAACTTTCTATTAATGTGCTTTGATACAGCACTTTGGGAGCATCCAACTTCTTTTGCAATTACCTTTTGAGGCTTTCCCTCCTTATGGAGGGTGTCAATGATGGTTTTCTGCACAACTGTCAGGTCAGCAGTCTTTCCCATGATTGTGATTCCTACTGAACCAGACTGAGAGACCATTTAAAGGCTCAGGAACCCTTTGCAGGTGTTATGGCTTAATTAGCTGATTAGAGTGGGACACTTTGAGCTTAGAATATTGAACCTTTTCACAATATTCTAATTTTCTGAGATTGTGAATTTGGGGTTTTCATGAGCTGTAAACCATAATCATCAAAATTATGACAAATCAAGGCTTGAACTATCTCGCTTTGCATGTAATGAGTCTATCTCATATATTAGTTTCCCCTTTTAAGTTGCATTACTGAAATAAATGAACTTTTGCACGATATTCTAATTTTTTGAGTTTCACCTGTATCTTGCATTAAAGTGAACTAAAATGAAAGGGAGGCCCTTGAAGACTAAAATATGGTAATACCATATGAAGATCTAAGAACATGTGCCTCGTAGAGTTTTGAGGATTTTTGCACATAACTGTTATATTTGCTTAGCTCTCATGAATAATATGTTTGATCTCTCATTTTCAGAAAACGTGGCAAAGTTTCGATTATCTGAACTGATACCTTCAGGTAAATTTGAGAAATATTTTTTCAATCTCATCTATCCTGTAAAGGAAGAATTAATAAGGAAACAATGAAGTGAGCTTTTTGATCTCTGATGTTGCCATATTTATCACTAGTATTAGTTATAAATGAGGTGATCTTGAACAGAAGTTACATAGCTGAAGTTTCCCAGTATGAAACTTATACAGGTAGTCCCCGACTTAGGATCACAATTAATTCAAAATATATGTTGCTAACAAAACAGTTGTTAAGTGAGTTTTGCCCTATTTTCTGACCTTTCATGCCACATATATTAAATGAATCACTGCAATTGTTATGTTAGTAATACGGTTGTTAAATGAATTTGGCTTCACCATTGCCTTTGCTTGTCAGAAAGTTGCAAAAGGTGATCACCTGACCCTACAACACTGCAACCATCTTAAATATGAGTCAGTTGCCAAGCATCTGAATTTTGGTCACGTGACCACACGGATGCTGCAATGGTCATAAGTGGGAAAATGGTCAGAAGTCACTTTTTTCAGTGCTGTTGTAACTTTGAATGGTCACTAAATGAACGTAAGTAAAGGTAAGTTGAGGACTACCTGTATATGAAAAATATTATTTCCTCAGAAATCTGTCAAGTTCATTCTTTCTTTGTTAAAGCTTCTTTTTTATGTAATAGTTGATGCATAAACAAGACAAATATCAATTCTTTAGCCCCAGTCCTTATTTCCTTAAGCTACCACAAGCATCGTAGGAAGTTGATAGTGCCTGGAGACAAGTGATTGGCATTGAAATCCATTCTGGATCTCTGTTGAAACTAAAAGACAGAAAAGGAGCCTGGAAACCTGAGGTCAGCATGAATGATGGGTTCTGGAGTAACTGTGACAATTTTAGATTATATATAGAAGGGATATAATCATGGAGATTAAAGCAAGGGCATCCAGTCTTGGCAACTTTAAGCCTCGTGGACTTCAACTCTTAGAATGGATGTCAACTCTCAGCAGCATGGCCGGTTGGAGAATTATGGGAGGTGAAGTGCATAGGTCTTAAATTTGCCGAGATTGGACAGGACTGTTTTAAAGGAAATAGTAACATGGTTGTGAAGCGAGGGCTAGAATCCTGAGAAAATTGGAGAATATGAATGGCAGAAGGATGGTGAGTTGGTTCTGTGAGGGAATAAACATTCTGAGTGCACTTTTGTGAGCTTGCTGTGTGTAGGATGTATGTCTTTATTTCGTAGGTTCTGTTTGGAAAATTGATTTAGGAGTGGTTTTTCTTTTCATGAAAGATACTAAGAATTGCTTTGAGTTTGAGAACTTGGATCTCCACATTTGTTTTATATTGAAACTCTATGTTTTGTGATTGGTCATGCCTATTCTCCTACAAAAACCATTTAGGGAATAGGCATTACCCACCAGCCCTTACATGTTCTGAAAATTTCTAATGTATTCATTGGCCCACAAAATTGGAAATCATTCTGGGCAAAATAAATGCCCAGAGAGCGGTACATAATTGAAAGTTCAGAGAAGCCATTATGCTTGCTTGTGTTAAAACGTTCTTGGAAGTGAACACAGGGTGGCAGAATAGGCCTTCTGAGCAAGGATTAAGTCTTTTTAGTCCTACTTTCTGCTTCTCTACTTCTTTTCAATTTAGGTCAATCCGTACTGATACATCCACTTTCACAAAAATATTATTTTTAACAGTAACTTTCAAATATTATTATATTTTTAAATTTTGTTTATATGCCCTCATGAAATGAATCTCTGCAGAAGTAACCCAGCCAAAGTTTTACTACGTGGTACAACAGCAAAGGTTGATCTTTCCTGGCAGTGTTGAAATTGATGATATCCAAAAGTATTTGTGCTGATCTTTTCTGGTCCTGCAATCTCCAGTTTTAATAACTGGGCCCATTACATGTTGTGGATCAAGCAGGGAAAATATCCTTTTGGGGTGTCGATCTCCATCAGTCTGATCCCACATCAACAGTAGATGAGTTGAGGCTTTACAATTGCCTGTGATTCCACTTCAGAATTTGTATCCAATGTGTTCATAAATCAATTCTTCTGCTCTTTGTCCTATCTCATATATACAGTATGTGTATACACACACACCCCTCCACTGGGCAATTTGTTCTTAAGGCAGAAAGATGCTTAATCAATATATTTACATCTTACTTTCAGCTCAGCTAAAATCCAGGTTCTTTATTAGGCCTTCGGATGGTCACCAACTCATCAGTTCTTGAGTCAAACTCTGATCTGGGTCCTGCAAAAACATCTAAAGGGATGAAAGAAAACAGTATAAATTATCCAGCTTTCTTGGTTTTCTTTGATTATTATTATCTTGACAACTGAATGTGCTTTTTCATTGTTCTGGGAATAAGCAGGTGAAGTAGTTTGAAACTATGATTTCTACTATGTCTGGAAAGGATTAAATTCCCCAAATAGAAATGGTGACTTATTTTTCAAGACTGTTACATCGGCTATCACACAGTGAGTGAAGCAACTCTTAACCTTAGGACCTGGTATTTGACAGTGAGTCTTTCTCCCTCAAATTAGAATAAAAATCCAATAAATTAGCTCAGTGATTTGCAAACACTGTTTTCTACATTTTCATCTGGGCATTTATGCCATGCTAAGATTGAGATTGTGTGCTATCAGTACTTTTGTGGAAGATGTACTTTCTTTTAATTATGTCCAACTGCAAAGCCTGAAAGAGAATAGCCTCACTGCCCCTGAATAAGGTCCCATCTTGGACAGTAAGCCTCCATTGGTAGTTCATATGTAGTCTGGCCACTCCTCCAGTATCTGACCATCTGTAAAACTTTATCTTCATCTGTGGCCTTCTGTATTCCCATTACCTGTCAATAGTGTTAGAAAATGGTTAAGTACTGTAACCTTTATGGATTCTATGTCCTTCTCTATAAAATCCTCTTTGGTGGTTTATAGAGGAATGTTCTGTATGAAGTTTCTCCCAGTGCAAGATGTTCTTGTGGGATTTTCATATATCAAATCATTGTAATTTTATTAAGACTTCTTGAAACTCTTCAGAGTACCTGGCAATGCTTTCTATGCAATGCATTTTCAAGGTTTGTGTTCTTATTGGGCCTGCACTGTTTGGCCAAACGAAAACAAATGGAACTTCTCCATGTACAGGCAATAGTTCTTTCTCAATGTATGTGTAACTTTGATCACTTTAAAAGAATGCTTGATTAGAATGTACCGTGTAGAATTCCTAGCCATCTCTCTGTTATGTTGTTTTGCAGCAAAAAGCTGTTCTGCTGAACTTTAGTACAGGAGAATAGGGATTTGGGATAGATTTTAATTTTAAAAATAATACCTACAAATCGGATCATTCTCACCCAATGTCCTTATTTTTTGAGTTGTGAGAGTGTTCCACAATGATCTCTTTGCAAAACTCTGCCAGGCTACGTATTATGCTGAAGAATTTCTGGATTCCTTTCATGTTCTTTGGTCTTAATATCCTTTACATTGCTTTCCCAACTCCAGTTTATGGACTCCACTTTCAGCAAGTGTCCATTATAAAGCACTTGTTTCAGTCTTAGCTGGACTTCATTAGGATTCCATTTATTGTGTCGCTCCAAGAAAACAAGAAACCTATTTTTAAATTAAGTCTTATATTGTTTCTGTTTCAGTATTTTCTTCTCCAGTAATGAGGATGGCAGCTGTAATTACTTTTCTGCCTGAAAATGCTCCTCTTCTTGATTTAGCTTTTAATGAAACCCAACAGGGCTTGGGTTGCTGATGCTTGTTACTTTATTTACTTATTAGATTTTTATCGTGCTGTTATTACTTTATAAGTAATTCAAGGCAGAGAACATAAATAATAATCCTTCCTCCTTTATTTTTCCCACAACAACCTGGTGAGGTTGGATGGGCTGATAGAGAATGACTGGTCCAAGGCCTAAGGCAGCACTAGAACTCACTATTCTACACCAGTGGTCTCCAACCTTGGCAACTTTAAGACTTGTGGACTTCAAGTCCCAGAATTCCTCAGCCAGCTTTGAAATCCACACGTCTTAAAGTTGCCAAGGTTGGAGACCCCTGTTCTACACTATTGTTCAAACAGCAAAGTATCACAGATTCCTAGGGCATTTAAGATATGATGACCTGCACAACTCTGTTCCCTTGCAATGGTCTGAATACTGATCCTTCAAAAAAAAACATTTATGAGTTCTTGTTTAAATTTGGAAACCTTAATTTTACCCTTGTCCGCTGCTTTTAGAGTTGGCCTATTGTACATAAAAAATATACTTAATAGCATGCTATTTATAGGAACAGAAGACTAGAAGCACATTGAAGGTGGATCCACAATCCAGTTAAAAGAGAATGGGTTGTTTGTTCTGTTTGCTATTATGTTAATGAACAGTGGGGATACATTCCATTCTCTCCGATATTATTCACTTTGCGGACATTTGCTAAGACGTGATTTGGAATTCCTGAGTTCAAGTTTTGGACATCATCACAGCGTTTATATTCCTCACTGTCTGCTTGTGTCATCTTTACTTTCCAATTGTAAGGTTTCCTCAATAGATTCAGATTTATCTTGCACACTGCTGAGTAACAAGTCAGCAACATTCAGCGCCAACTGAAGCTCCAGGCCATCTAACAAAGGCAGTTCCTGTGGAGTATATTGCAGAGGTCAAGAGGCAAGGTTATTATAGCATATAGGTTATTATTCCATGTGTGGAAGTTCTGATCCAGAAAGTTCTGTAGTTAGCATTGAAAATAGGCACATATAGTTGTTATACACTGCAGTGGTGGTTTTCATAAAGATTATACAAACATACTTATAAGTATGTTGATGGTGTTGATAACATACTGGAAAACAACCAATATTCTCACATTGCAATAGTTGTATCTTAACATTCATGATATTGACAACTTTTTAGCCCCCCACAAGCTTCCTAAAATTAATGACCAAGAAATAGAGAATTTAAAAAGTGAATGGTGAACAGGATCTTAATATTATATGTTCTTTGCTGAGACGTGATTTTGAAAGTTGTCTACAAATTAACGGGGCAGTTTGACATTGAATTTTTATAGTCATCATCCATAAATAGAATGTGGTACTAAGGGCTAATCAGCCAAGAGCTTAATATAGCATCACACTCTAGTTTTGCAACATTCCGCCAAGTTTTCATTACAGAAGAAAGCTTAACTTCAGGGTTCCTCCTCCTCCCAGGTTATAAACATTAATTATTATACCATGGTAGCCAAATCGGTGGCCTAACAAATCAATTAATTCCAAGGCATGTTCTTGGATTTTGAGACAGAGTTTTCAGCTATTTTTCACCACAAACTCTAGAATAACCGATTCATAAGAAAGGGATTTTCACTGTTCTGATGGTACTTCCATTGCAACGACTTCTGAATGACCGACATTTAAGACCTATTCATCTTTTTATTTAGATACAATGAGATACAACAACACAAACCACAAAGAGACTCTTGTGATAAGATAAACAAAAGATGAGTATTTGGAGTTCACAGACAGATGCACCCATGTATCCAGTGTAGAATGACTATTTTCCTGCTTTCTCTCATGGCGTCTTGTATCATCACATGTGGCTATTTCTCAAGAGAACATGTAATTTTGTGTTATTATGAGGTGTAGGAATAATCACAATAAGCCCTGTGTATCCTTGAAACCTTTGGGGTTTGATTATGTTTTTACATTGGTGTATTTCAACCATTTGGATATGTAATTTTTTATACCCTTAGGTGAATTCACTGGGATTTATTTTGAAGGAGACTTATATATGTTTTCATTGCAAAGTCTCCCCCTCTGGTAACTGGACATTGCTGTGAATCTTGCCATTCTGAAATGAAATGTCTTTGCTTTGCTATTGAAAGCTAAAAATAAATCCTTGCTGACAAAATGCGTGAAAGCGAACAGACAATACTTTCTGGTGATACCACATGCTTCAAGATAATGAAGGGTCAAATACAATTATATATAATAATGATGCATCCCGGAGGACAGGGAGAACAGAAAATTAAATCCCATGTCACTGAGAAAAATGACATATTTTACAATAAGAAACAGTTGCATGTGCTACATTTATCCATTTTTCCTATGGCTAGGTTTAAATTATATCAATGCAATTAGCAATTTGCTTCACTGCAGCTGAAGCATGCGCTTGTGCATCTGAAGGGAAAAATCCTCTTTAATCTCTAGTGAAGAATGCTGTTTCATTGATAGCTAAGTAAATTTGCCTTGCTCCTAAATGTTTCATTTTTTGCAAATGGCAAAACAAAATCTAGCTCCTTTTCTAACCAGTTATGCTGGGCTTCCTTTCAGCGTAAGGACTCTTATTTAGAGATTGTTGCAAAGGGAGGGGAAAGGCGGTTGGTCTTTGCAAAAGGTTCGTCTGTGAGGGGTGGGTTTAAAAAAGTCAGAAGGGCAAATACGAGTATACAGTCTGAAGTCCCGCCCTCTTTTTTCCATCATTGATCATGTGGGTGTAGCCACCACCCTTGAGTTTTTTTACTTCCACCTCACAGGTCCTCCAAGGCCCCTTCCAACTCTATGATACTATGATGATCCCTCTGCCCTTACAGGATGTACAGGTAATCCTCATTTAGCGACTGCCTCAGCAACCATTTGCAGTTATAACAGCGATGAAAAAATAACTGTGTAACCAATCCTTGAATTTTTTTCTCCCAGTCACGTGTTTGCCATTAAGTCAGTACAAAATCATAAGCAAATGTGAGTCATGTGATTTTTCACTTAGCAATTGCTTTGCTTAACAATCAAGTTGCCAATCCCAATTACAGTCACTAAATGAGGACTACCTGTATAGAGCAAATCCTGGAACTGCTTTAGACAGCTTTTTCGTCCTAAACTGTAGTATAACTCAAGAGAGAAATATGGAAACTAGTATTCATGACCACCTGAGAACACTGAAGTAATTTCTTGCAAAAAAGGAAAAGATCATCAGTGGAAGAAAGGTTTTATTGAGTGACATTCTCATTCTCTCCCTCCCCCCTCCCCCCTCCCTCTCTCTCACACACACAGACACACACACACACACACCAGCGGTGTTCCTAATATGGTTCAGCAGCACATTTCAGATATTGAAATCTTTAATTGGATGTATAATATGATATATCCTCTGATTTCAGATAGAAAGGTCTCTGTACAATTGGGGATTCTTGTGTTTTTAAAAGGTGCTGTCATGATTCTTGGAATTCCAGCAACATTTTCTCCTTCTTGCACTGAGGCATAAGGATTTAATGCAAAGCTTTTGCATGCAGCACATAAGCTAGGCATTCTTGTAAATGAAACGATTGAGGTTATTGGCTGCCTGTGGGTACAAGCCCTTTTTCAAATTTTACCATGTTGTTTGACTAGGGGATTTGGGGTTATGAAATCTAAACAAGCCACAATTTGTAAGTCAGTAACAAACCCCGTTTGAAACTGCTTTAAATTTTTAGCCCACCTGGGAATAATACAGCGTTTATTCATCAAGCAGTGATCTCTCTGTTGGGTTAATTTATCTGCTTGTATAAAGAAGAAATAGCTATACATGTGAACATATTATTTGTTCCATTTGGCTGAAGAACCCAGGATCCAATGCTTACCATATGTATTAATTCTATTTGTTGTTCATTGTGGGACAAAATGTGTCATAAATGTGTTCCTTGTGGGACTTGTCTTTCTGAAATATGGTACAATGTGATGAGATTGTATGTTTCATTGATCAAACGTATTCATTGGCCACAATTCTCTATTTACTATTCAGATGGAAAAGAGCTGGCGTTTTATGAAACAAACACTCGGTATTTTCTGTTTCCTGAGCCAAAGTTGACTCCTTCATATCCTGGAGTGGATCGAGAGCTATTAATGAACACCCATCCTTCTTTCCCGGTATGTTGGTATGAAATGAGATTTCATCTACCAAAGAAAGAAATGTCTGCTCAGTAACCTGATCTTGATAGGAATTATTTGATCTGTCAACTTCTTGCTTTTTACTTGTGAACATTATGTAGTTAGAAACTCTTCAGAGCACAAACAGCACAAAGCCCTTTATAGTAAAATCATTTCTGATCATTCAAAGGGTAAAATATACTACAGTGATAGCCTCAGTTGACATCATGAAAACAGTAGTTAGTAAGTTAGTGATAAACCATTGCACTGTATGGGAAGAGCTTAATTTTTTACTTGGAATTTGGATTATTTTTTAAGTGACAAAGCGTGTGTCAAAGTTTTGGGTGTGATTTTTTTTAAATCTTATGTGCTAGTGCAGCTTTAATTTAATCTGAAATGGGCCAGAATTAAAACCCCATAATTCTCAACAGTTGTCTGGACAGCCCCAGAATTATGAAAGATAATAACAAGAGATTTCCTAGGTGGAAATTGTTGGGTTTTCTCCCTCAATTTATGCCAAGTCACATGATTGTTTTATGAAAACATATATTAAAAATTTACAAGAGTTCTAATCGTTCATCTTTATTTTCATCTGATAAAGCTGTTGACAGAGAACTCCTTTCAATCTGTTAATCCTTTTTTGAATATGTATTTAATTCTTGTGCAATATTGAAAGTGCCTTTTATGTTTCCAAATGGAAATAATGTTGGGAAACCTTCCCTTCCCAAATTGTGTCATGATTTATCTAAAGTAGGCATTTATACAGGTAGTTCTTAACTTATGACCGGTCAAAGTTATAATGGACCCCCAAAAGATACTTAAGACCTGGATTTGAAGTTCTGATGGCTGCCTCCTCCCCACAATTATGAAATCACATTTTAGGCCATCAGCAGCTGGCCCACGTTGCCCACCATTTACAGTGTCCTGTAGTCATATGACCACAATTTATGATCATAAACCATAATTTCAGGCTCAATTATCACATATGTCAAGGATTACCTATAATAACTAAGTAGGTCTAACAAACTCATTGGTCCCTTCTGCTGGAAGGAAATATAGTCTATATAAAGTTAGAAATTGATTCAGAATGATTTAAAATTAGAACACACATATGTCAATCAAACTAAGCAATTTGCTAATCAACCCTTATGTTGCTGTTCCTTGAGATAACTGAAATGATATGATAGCTCAGCATAACTACTAGCTAGAATCTGAGTTGCAAATAAAAATATTTCTTGGAAGCAATCGGTAAGTTTATGATGCAACCTTTACATGCTTATTTGAAGTAATTTGTAAGTACATGCACATATTAATTGTTAATTTAAATAGATTTCTGTTTTACCTGATGTTCTTCAACTTAATGAAAAATAGACAGTTGCAATCTCATGTAGTGCATTAATGTATTATCTTGTTCTGCATGCATTTATTTATATTAATTCCTCATGTTAAAATTGTTTAAAGGGCATTGCACCAAAATTAGAATTTTCAACAAGAACAACTATTACAGAACTTCCACTTCTTCACAGCACGTGGTATAGTGTAAGTAATTTTAATAAATGGTCATTTTTAGAGCCAATTATATTTGCTCAAATCTATTTTTTTCCTTATCTCTATTCTTAATTCAGATAGTCCTCAACATATGACCACAATTGAACCCAAATGTATGTTGCTAAGCAAGAAATTTGTTAAGTGAGTTTTGTCCCATTTTATGACTTTTCTTGCCATATTTGTTAAGTGAATCAGTGCAGTCACATGGTTGTTAAGTGAATCTGGTTTCCCCATTGACTTTGCTTGTCAGAAGGTCACAAAAGGAGATCACATGACCCCGGGGCACTACAACCATCATAAATGTGAATCAGTTGTCAAGCATCCGAATGAAAATCATGTGACCATGGGGATGCTGCAATGGTCATAAGTGTGAAAAACTGTAATAAGTCACTTTTTTCAGTGCTGTTGTAGGATAGGATAGGATAGGATAGGATAGGATAGGATAGGATAGGATAGGATAG
>WNWU01000002.1:7838442-7892055 GCA_012654045.1 Ptyas mucosa
TAGAATAGAATAGAATAGAATAGAATAGAATAGAATAGAATAGAATAACAGAGTTGGAAGGGACCTTGGAGGTCTTCTAGTCCAACCCCCTGCTCAGGCAGGAAACCCTACACCACTTCAGACAAATGGTTATCTAATCTCTTCTTAAAAACTTCCAGTGTTGGAGCATTCACAACTTCTGGAGGCAACTTGTTCCACTGATTAATCGTTCTAACTATCAGGAAATTTCTCCTTAGTTCTAAGTTGCTTTTCTCCTTGATTAGTTTCCACCCATTGCTTCTTGTCCTACCCTCAGGTACTTTGGAGAATAACTTGATTCCCTCTTCTTTGTGGCAACCCCTGATATATTGGAACACTGCTACCATGTCTCCCCTAGTCCTTCTTTTCATTAAACTAGACATACCCAATTCCTGCAACCGTTCTTCATATGTTTTTCATATGTAACTTCAAACGGCCACTAAGCGAACTGTTGTAAGTCGAGAACTATCTGTATTGCCTTCCCAACTGATTCCTGAGATTACAAATCAGATATATTTTGCAGGATCGCAATAAAATCAAGTTACAAAGGGAGCCTTCAACATCACCCGAAAAAAGGAGCATCTCACCAGTGCAACATAAGGCAGCGAAAAGTCGGAGTTGTAAGAGACTTTCAAGGTCATTTGAGTCCCGCTCCTCATCCCCAAACTCAAGAAGGCGTCTCCATGAAGTCTGCAGAGATAAGCACCAGCCATCATCTTCCCTGAACCTGAGAGGTGTTCGGTTCAAAACAGAAGCAGACCACAGGCCGCCTTTCGTAGTTAGGCATGTAAGTCCCAAAAATACGATGGAAATGTTCAGTTCAATATTAGGGCAGTTTTCTCAATTTAAAGCTTCACAAACATAACATTGTAGGAAAAAAAAACATCTTCCTTTTGGAATGATCGAATAGAACTTAACAGGGCTTCATTCCATGAAAATTAATTTCAATTGAATGATAGGTTTCAGTTGGGACAATAAAGAACACTCCTCAGTGTAAATTGGAGCACAAAGAAGAAGAAAGTAAGAAGTTAAATATTTACCTATTATACTTCGGAGGGAGGCATCTTTCCTTTTTCTCTTCCTTTGTAACGTTTATAAGCAATAATAAAGTGCAGATGTTGGCTTTAAACTTAAATTATACTTGTTATATATCCTAAAAACTAAATATATGCTGCTTGGTATCTTTTAACAACATTATATTGATTGGCAGTTGTGTAAGTTCAGTAAGGATCTGTTCATCCATAGATAATATCTTTTTTTAAATGCACCTTTGCTTTAAATAAAGCAAAAGGATGATAACAAGGCTCAATTATAGTCATTTTTTTAAGAAAAGAACATACCTCAAATTGGGCTGATTAAAATTCAAATTGGGCTGATTTAAATAGATTCTATTTTTTATCTGTGTGCAATCAACGTACACTGGAATGTTATCTCTGTTGCTAGAGCCTAGAATTTCAGATAGGCAATATATGGTTCTGTTGCTGGATTGCATCCCATCATCCTCACCATTAACCATGATGGCTTGGTCTGATGAGAGTTGTAAGGACACACTTTTCTTCTCTCTGATGCTAGGCTCTCTCCAGCAACATGCAAATAGCCTTGATTTGCCTCAACTTCCCATGTGTGTTTTGCATTGTACAGAAAGTACTTGTGTGTTTGTACAGATATGCATACATGTACATATACATGCACATATACATACTTTCAGTCAATTCCTTTTACTAGCATCTAACCATAAAATAAAGTTTTGACTGTCATTTTTTCCTCTGCTATAATAAAAATTGGGGAAGTTCAGAATTTCTTACTGACTTAAAGATGTTTGCAAACATCTATAAGTGCTACCAGTGTGCCTTTACTCGGATGTAAGGTGTACATCTATTGGTGGGGATTCTTGCCTAATAAGAGCACTTGGTCTGGATTTCTGATGAAGGATGTTCATTGATTTCAAAGAATTTAATCCAGGTAAGCGTGTGTAGGCTTGTGGTGTAACCTACTACTGTCATCTTCAGGCAAAGCTGATTGTAATGTTTCCCAAGAAAACTGTCTGGTGCAATTTTCACTTTTCTTCCCTTCCCAAAATTAAAGTTCCCTTTCTTGTCTCTTCCCTGCCCATACAGAGGCAGTTATATTGATTTCTTTCTCTATAACTAAAGAAAAAACTTTCTTTAGAAGTTTTCATAAATCCAGTATTTCAGTGTTCACAATATTGCCCTTTTCCTCTCCAAATATCAAAACAAACATCTCGGGATGTCATCAGTCCCAATTAGTAAACCATTTCTCCTATTCTCAAGAAATGCCAGGATTTAATTAACAGCAAGCCACATACTGTTGATAGACTTAATACACTTGGGTCTATTTAAACCAGGGATCAGCAACCCGTGACTTTGGAGCCGCATGTGGCTCTTTCATCCTTCTGCTGCGGCTCTCTGTTGCTGGTCGGCTCCACAATTGATAGGGCTTCCGGTTAGGACAGGTAGAGGAAAAAGAATGCTGTGCTAGGAGGAGACTCTATGGTGGGGGAACCGGACTTCCAGTCAGCAGAGGAAAAAGGATGCCGCGCTAGAAGGAGACTACGATGGGGGAACCGGACTTCCAGTCAGCTCCAGAACTGAATGGAGGCTTTCGGTTAGGACCTTTGTGGCTCTTTGAATGTTTAAGGTTGCCGACCCCTGATTTAAACTGTATAGATTTAGATGTAACGAGAACAACTGGCTGTTTAAAAACTCGAATTAAGGTCAAAAAGTTGTGCAGATACTTCAAAAAATAATTATCTAATAAGTGGGCTGCTTTTAGACCCAACATTAAGATGTCTACAAGTTAAATGCAGGGATATTTGAGGTCTTTATATGGTCCACATCTATAGTGTAGATAGGAAGGAATGCCATTTATTTATGTATTTATTTATTTTTCATATTCCAATTTTTAATGCATTTCTTGGCTTAAAATGTACCGTACATTATGAGCTGAAAACACTGTGATCCACTTATCTCCACTCCCAAGAACCCAACCATGGCTGTTTCCTTATTGCTTACTGTTCTAGTTGATTAATTTGGGTCAGTCTGCTCTATTGATTGTGATTACATTGTTTATTTATTCAAAATTAATTCAATGAAGCAATTGGAAGTTCTAATGCCTTTGAATGAATCAGTGCCTTGGTCTCTCCTCTTTCAAAGTAAGGGTGGGAGATCAGAATTAATGGTGTAGGTAAATTTACTGAGAGGCAGTTTGGTCTAGTGGTAAAGGCACCAGGTTAGAACGCCAGAGATCATGAGTTCTAGTCCACCTTAGCCATGAAAACCTTGGACCATTCACAGTCTCTCAGCATGCTCACCTTACTGAGTTGTTGTTGTGGGGAAAATAGGAGGAGGAACGATGTGTTCACTGCCTTGAGTTATTTGTGAAAATAATAAATCAATGTGCATAAGCTTGCATAATGTTGACTTTATCCTACCCCCAAATAGTGAGTGATACACACTTTTGTATTATCAAGTGTAGAGAAGGATCATTTTAATATTTACCCTGCAATCACATTAAAGCTAATTAAAGGATGTTATGGGCAAATGTGCATAAGTAATAAGTATACCACACACCCCTAAAACTTTATTTCAATTATTTCAGTATTGTTTAGGATTCCATTTTGAAATTATTTCCTCATTATTTTTAGGTGGATGCTTCTAAAGGATTTTCTGAGGAAACTCGGTCTCCCTTATCATATCAAAATGCAAGACAGGGTACCATCATATCAAAAAACCCCCACAAATACCAGTTAAAACGAGGTACTGACTCGTTTATTAGGCATTGATTTAAAATGTTAATTGTTTTTATGTCTGCTTATATCTCAGGGTGCTATATTTTGATGCTATGAATGCTGAATTTTGTCATCTTTATTTCTTCCGATCAACATGTGTGTATGTGTGTGTGTGTGTGTGTGTGAGTTGTGTGTGTGTAAGTTAAAGTATATAAATCACATAATAATGTTAAAATTTTACATCTTGTGGGGTGGCATTACAAACTGTCTAGGACTGCATGTGGTCTACAGGCCTGATCTAGATGCACTAACTACTCAGATCTTAAATAAATTAGGAGAGTTATTTTAGAGCAAAAAGCAGAATCTCTAATTTTTTTTAGTAAATAAAAATGTCTGTTTCTGTAAATTACAACAAAGATCGCTATCAGTAATGTGCATTGGAGACCACAAACTACATGGCTGGACTAGTTGAGTAATTTTAGTGAATGACGCACAATCTCTATGGCCCAGAAGATAACTCAGATCTGTGATTTAAGCAAAGTTGTGTAACCCATTAGTATTCTTGATTCTTTTCTATATCAGATGTTGTGTTGATACCTTTCTTAATGGCATAAAATTAAAATAGAACATGGCACATAAATACAAATCCTTCATAATGCTGTTCATGCTGAGGAAAAATGCTCCTCAGGTATCTACTGAGCCTTCTTTCAGAAGATTCTTCTTGTAGTCATTGCTGCATGCACTTGTTAGATAATATTATGTAGGAAATCTGGAATAGATTATCCGTGAAATAAAGGTGCAGTTGTTACATAAGTTTGGAAGAGAGCCAAGTAGCTTTCATTAGAAGTCTTCCCATAGAGAGATTTTTCCCCCCCAAATCATAGATTTCTCTACCTGGGAAACTGCCATCTGTTTCTCTGCTCCTGACCCAAATCTGTCTTTTAAAAAAAATCATTGTAACTGAGATAAGCTGCTGTCCCAGATGCTCGTTAGATATCCATGGATTTGCATTCTTCTTCCAACTTCATACCATTTTTTTAACAATTTAAAACATTAAATATTAACTAATTAGATACATTTACACTTTTATATACCTGGATAAATGTATTCTAAATACTTAATAAGCATGTTACTGTAGAAGGTGCTATCAGTGATGAAAACACTTCTGAGTTACTCAGTTGTGAATAAACTGTGGCATTTAGCCAGCTAATAAATAATCATAAGCATCTATATTACATACAGTTCTTTCTCTGATTTTCAAAGTAATGTGTGACATGGGAGTTTGCTCTTCCTTGCCAAATTATTTGCTCAACTGCTAATAGAGGGAAACAAGTGAGGTTGTCTCTTTTCTTGAAAGGCCAATTGTATGTTGTCAAAATTCTGGCAAACAAAGGAGCAAAACCTTTCATGCATTAGTATTTCCTTTGTTAAGCTCAACATGTTTCTTTTTCTTGTTAATCAGGAAAAAAAATACTTTAGTCTAAATTTCAGAGAATCAGGGCATTATGTCATTCTAAACCATTGCATATCACAAAGAAATAGACAACTTTGGTGCTCTCTGTCTGTTTTCCTGTTCAATTTCTATACTTGCCCATCTCAGTCAACGACTCTGGATGGGATACAATTCGAAGAATATATTGCAACCAAAATATTAAAACATTTTAAAACAATAAAAATAATAGAAATATGCAAAATATACGTATACCTAATTCAATCCAGATTATCCAGTTCCATGCTTTGATCTTCCCGAAATGGCTGCGCTTCAATCTCTAGCTACACTCCAGACCGTTAGTTATAGATTGTTCTATTCTTAAGCATTAATCAGAAGTTTTAATTCAGCAGGAAGCTGTAACCATGCCCTGTATTATATACTTTAATAAATGTAGCCAAGATCTATGCCTGAAATTTCAGAGTGTACCTGAAAATTGATTAGAGCTGGATGACAAGTATTGCAGAAAATAGATCTAACCAGCCATGTTAAACTGTCCTGTGAGCTTTCATAAACTATCTTTTACCATACAAGATATGTGCAATATAAAAATTATTTGCATTAATCAGAATGCTTGTCATTGTTTCTTGTAGCAATTTCGTTTGATAGCTGGAAAACAACATCTCCAGCTGCTAAGGTAAACATTTGGGGAGAGGTTTGTAAAAACATGGCTAATAAGTTAATTGATGAATTCAGAATTCTGGGTCATTTAACAAACTATTCCACTGTATAGTTAATAAAAGCCTTTTGATGTATGAGCCCCCCCCCCCCCCCCCACTCCAATGCTGCAATGGTCAGCTAGAATTCAAAATGGGAAACGGCTGAAGCATCAATGTACCTGACATTGTAAACTTGGCCTGTGTGAGACAAATACTTATTCCACACAGATGATGGTGTGTATGTATATATGTGTGTGTGTGTGTGTGTGTGTGTGTGTGTGTGTGTGTGTATATATATATATATATATATATATATATATATATATATATAAATAAATAAAATCAGGAAGTTACATTTGCCCACCTCCTCCTGGAGGTCTGTTCTGGGAGTCCATTGATTCCATTAATACTCATCAGTGGCAGCCATCTATGTCTTTCTTTTCACAATTAATTTTCCTTGTTCTGACTCCATCTCCTCCATCTTGTTTCCCTCTAGATATGTTTGAAGTCTGTAATTGCCATAATGCTGGTTGTTACTTTGGGGAGTTGTAGTCTGAAAAACAGCACACTACAGCAGACTTCTCTAATTATTGGGAAATTCTTTCTTCTTCATAGGTTATCAGAGAACCAGCTGAAGACCAAAATTTGGATTATGAGTCATCATTTCATGAAACAAGGCCGTCTGCTGCCACTTATGCGTGGAAGACCCCTGGTCTTTGCCACAGAAGTTCTTCCCCAAACCATTATGAGTCAACGAGTCCTAGTGGAAGATGGGTATCTCCCCAACACAGGTTATCACTCTTAGATAATTAAGTATTAAATGTAGCACCGGTTGTCCATCTATCTAGTTTAGAGCGTATCCCCGTCACCAGAAATTGTTGACAGCTGCAGTTGATGCTGCTTCTTGCCTTCATCGGTATCAGTAACAGTCATACAATAATCAAATTCCATCTCTCTGTCAAGGAAGCTTCAAATTCCCACTTCTTGATGATAATCTCTATTAGCAGGAAAGAGGCCTATTTTTCCCTCCCTACCACTGCATAGGCTATGTTAACAGTTGTCAAAGAACTACTGTAGTTGCAAATGGAGTCAGCAATCAGAAGCTCAGTTCAGTCAAGGCAGCAGATCAGGAAGTTTGTATATAGTGTAGCCTGTTTTGGATGCATTATATCATGTCTTGCTCATGATCAGTTTTACGACTTATGATTGCATCCAGATCTGGCTTTTTGTGTAGATATCCACTATTCTCTAGTCCCGAAAACCCTTTTCACAGCGATTGGTTGATTTACTAGCAAAATCTCTTTAAGGCTTTTAAAATTTTATTCTATTTCTCTAAACATCTTGTACCGTAGTCTCCCATTGTTGCAGCTGCACAACAACTAAGATAGTACAGATAAAGACTTACGTAAGCAAGAAATTAAAACAAATGATTGCTTCAACAGAAGAAATAAGGTTGATTAGTAGTCTACATTGCGATAGAACTACAGGACGTGAAGGTTAAAATTAAAAGTAACATTCATGTTAGAGTCCTCCAGAATGCTGTAATTAGGGCTATTTTTGAAGTCGTCTTGGAAACATCAGCTAGCATGAAATTCAGCCACTAGATCTATTGTATAAGATTTAGAAGCTGCCTGACCTTCATAACCTACACTAAAAACAAAAAGAAAATTCCGTGCACTGCCTGTATGTAAACATAATTAACAGGATCCCACCAGGATCCTACCCCAAGGTCTGGAAGAACACTTAAGACTTGGCTCTCACCCTGATGTTCTGAATCTCTGACTGATATCATTCCAGTCAGGTGCCACTACAGAGAAAACAAATTTCCTGCATCCCAATAAATGTTGCCGTTGAGTGACAGGATCACTCCAGCTCTATCTGGTCTTATCAAACTATAGGAAATAGACAATCCTACAGATAGCCTGGCCCTTTTATCTGTTTGAATAGATTTGTCCACGCTATTGCTAATGCTTAGCAAAATTCCTGCTGCCCATCTTTTTCTAGACACAGTTCCAAGACATTTAAAGCTTTCAGCTTTCAGAAAGGGATCACCATTGACTTTATAGCCCTTTTTCACTCTGAATCATCTGTGAATCTCAGACAAGTTGGTGTGCCCTGGCAGAATGCCACTTTTTCTGAGGTGATTCCAGAATCAGAAACCTTTCATCAGAGTGTGTCCCGATTCTTACAATTTAGAGATCAGCTAATAGATTTTATTTATCAAATCTATAGCGATATCGGATGGATTTTTAATATTTTTATTTAGTCTGTCACAAATTGAAATAGTTATTTTTTATACTCTGTAAAATTTAGATCAAAATTTTGTTGCAGGCTGCCTCAGAGAATTTTGTTAGGGGGGAAAGTGGGGAGAAAAGTGCTAATGACTAAATAAGATATATTTGTGTACTTGGATGAAAGATGACAATGTCTGGAGTACTTGGCTATTGATAATTTAAAGTGAAAATCCAAGTGAAAGTCTTCTGCATTTTCTTCCCTCCTGCTGACTAAAGGATACAATGCAGTGATGCTGATCAGCTTAGATTAATAAAAATATGAGCTAAGATCTAGGCAAGTCCCATAAACAATTCTGACCTTGTGGTATAAATAGCAAAAAAAAAAAAAGGGAGAATTTCACACATTTGAATCGCTTTATAAAAGAGGTTCTTCGGGTTCTTAGTCAGCACTTTAGTAAAAGTTTATCGCTGCAGCAAAATAGTGACATTTGCTGTTCACGTTGTGAGCCCAACTTGCAGAAAACAAAAGCTGAACATATTTTGCAGTCATATTTAGTTGAAAAGAACAAGGGAGATCTGTTACTAATGGGGAACCTGTGGAAATGCCAGCAGACGGAAGTACTTGTGTTATCTGATGGGACCATCAGCCTAGAACAGGGGTGACCAACCTTGGCAAATTTAAGACCTATGGAGTTCAATTCTCAGAATTCACTAGCCAGCCATGGCCTAGAGCAGGGGTCAGCAACCTGCAGCTCTGGAGCCACATGTGGCTCTTTCACCCCTCTGCTGCGGCTCCTTGTCACTCAAAATATGCATCACAACCGCCAATGTGTGACACCTGCTGGCATGCGATTTATTGAGCTTTTCAACCCCCAGTAGGCCAACTATGGATAAATCCAAGAAAAGAAAAGTTTCAGAAGAAAACAGAATGTTTAATTCAACTACCGGTACATATGCTAGATTTGTGGCTGCTTAAGAAATAGTCAGGCACAGGAAGGGTTTTATGGCTCCCGGTGTTTTCTTTTCTGTAAGAAATGGGTCCAAATGGCTCTTTGAGTGTTTAAGATTGCAGACCTCTGGCCGAGACAACAGCATGAGTATTGTGTGTCGGATGTTTTTCAGGCTATACTCCAGTCCCAATTTCAGCTGGGAGGAGATTAATGAGAGAGTGAGGAATCTGCTTACCTCTCCTGAAGCCAGAGAACGACTTTCCATTGTGAGTATAACTTTCTTCACCTTAAAGAGGGCTGTAAACCCTATGAAGCGGTATATGTGCTATTGCTATTCTCTATATATATCCTATATAAGTGCTATTGCTATCTCTTTATATGAGCAAAAACAATGGAACATGTGATATATTTGATTCAGGCAGACGATAGTAGCTTTCAAGAGTCAGAACTGGAAGTTTGTTCAGCTTAAATAAGGGGAAAGATGGGTCCTGATTTCCTACATATATCATGTATTAAGCAGCTGTTTGTTAAGACTCTACAACTCTTTGGCTGGTGAATTCTATTTTTTTGTTACATTTATACGCTAGCTTTTCCTCCATGGACTGTACTACTGGCAAACTTAATTCCTTGAATGTGGCTATTTGATAGCCAAAATTGTAACAGCTATGCAGAGGGCCAGATAAAAGAGCTTTTGGGGAGAAATAAAAGTGTCAGGGTTCCAAGTAACATCCCCAACAAAAGAAGACTCCAAGGCTAGATGTTCCTCAAAGTTCTACTTTATTAGAGATGTCATATTGGCACTAGTTTCCCAGAGCACTAAATATGGCAGCCCTGAAGATTCAAAGAAAAAGATGGCCTCCAGGGCTGACAAAAAGGATCGTAGGAATTTAAAAAACGAAGAGGAAATGTATCCTACCAATACCCTTTCCACCATTCAGAAAAAAGCTCTTGTGCGTACATAAAATATTAACTCCCCGTTGCAGCAGGGAAACTAGAAAATCAGAAGAAAGAGAGAAAGAAGTATCCTAGAAAAGGATTTTCTTGGATTTCTACCATTCTGATTTTGTATTGCAACTTTTTCTATTTGAATTGAATAACACTCATTTGGGACAGATGACTTTGAATAACAGGCAGCAAAAGCAGCAGGTTCTTGTTGCTCTATATCTTTTAGCAAGTTAATCTGATTCCTGTTTTCTAGTTGGATAGTTTGGAACATGGTTATTTAGATATTTAAATGTTGCCATAAATTGTTGTTAAAAAACAACAACCCATAGTCAAATGACACCAATACCCATTGTTGCAAAACGGCTCATGAGTTGTTTGTCGACCAAGGCTACCTTTAATTTACTATGGTAGAGCCACTTGTTGTAGATTAATACACAGAACTTTTCTTTGTGTATCTGCTGGTTCTTATAATATACAGTAAAAGAGATTGTTCTTCTTACTGGTGTACCCACTCCTTTGCACAGCTCATTTCTCTTCAGAAATCAGATGATTTTATCTCACCTCCATAATCCTCTTATTATGCTCTGTTTAAATCAGAGAAGCTGTTTGCACTCGTATCCAGTGCCCTATGTTGGAAGTGCAGATCCATGTGAGTTAACCTACAGTGACATTACTTGCTGTTGTCTCTCTAAAATGATACATATTTGTAATGAACATTAATAGAAAATTATTCTGACCAACAATGTGCAGAGGACAGTGTCATCCATCAGTTCTTTCCGAACATGTAATGATAAGCTGTTTTAATTCTTCCTGTAACAGCTGATATATTTGTTTTTAGTTGGGAACATTTAGCATTGCTGATCACGATGAATGATCCAAGTTAATGGGACAAGTATTTTGCAGGGAGCCACTGATTTTGAGATTGATGATGTCCTTGAGAGAAGGTCCATCTCTTTGAGGAGTTCCCCACACTGTGACTCAACAGAACAGAGATACAGCTTGTAGTTATGGTTGGCAAGGTAGGTTTCTTAAGCAGTCTTGTCTTGGGAGTGGAAGCAATACCATCTTTCATGTAGTTTTTTAAAAAAACTCAAGAAGGCTATAAAATCATGCACAAAATCTATAAGATAAGCCATTAAAGCAGTGCTTCTCAAATAGTGGGGCGCGCCCCCCGGGGGGGCGCGAGGCTCCATAAAAGGGGGCGCGTTTGACCTCAGCAAACACTGTCATAACAAGCTAAGCCCCGTGTTTATGTCTCTGTATTTAATCAGAGAACAACGGGAGCATCTGTTTGGCTGTCCAAAACCCTTGTGACACGAGCCTGTCAGAGCCATCTTTAGTGTGGGACGTCCGTCCACACTTACTTTGTTGCCCGACGGATGTGCGCCCAATTGATGCTCAAATGACTGACAATGACTTTCTGTGAAACATAACGCTGCCCCAATTAATGATTAATTATTAATCAAACTTGCTAAAGAAATTGGGCTACCGCTGCTGACATTTGCATCGATAGTGAGCATTAAGCCAGTACATGTGACTGCACATGCTCCTCCCTTTCAAGGAGAACAGACCTTTTTCTAATAATGATACTATTTTTTTAATAATGATACTATTTACAGTCGCGCGGGGGGCGCGAAAAATGTTTTCTTCTTCCTAGGGGGGCGTGACAGAAAATAATTGAGAAGCACTGCATTAAAGCAATATTATAGCCAGACATATTTCTAATGTCCCTGCCCTCCAGAACAGTTGGAAAATAAGGAATCATTTCTATGGAGAAAAATGACATTACATACCGGATTCTTAATATTGTTTTCCACAAGAGCATAAAAACACTATTTAGCACTGCAAGACAATCTAAAGTCCAAATGCCAACTGAATGGTTAGCACTGCAAGTCAGTCTAAAGTCCAAACACCAACTGAACTTGACCTTGGATGCTTGATTAAAGTTATTTAATGGTATTAACTTTCCTGGGTCCTGGTGGGTCATGCATTCCTGGAAAACATTAAGGTTGAGGGATAGGTGTCTGGATTAGTATGCTCTGATCCATGAAATGTCTTATCTGTTTGTTTTGCTTTAAGCGTTTTTTATCCTGTCATTCATAAGCCTGCAGCCTTTAAATTAGAATAATTCACAGCAATAAAGTTGCAATCTTTTGGAAAATAAAATCTATTTTTGTTCAAAGTGGAGTATTTCATATAGTGTTTTTCTATTTTGTCCCCTATAGTAATGGTTAATAAATATCTCTTTTGCAGAAAGAATGCCATGGCTTTGAGATATAGCCTGGAAGATTTATTGCTGGCAAGGTCTTTGCTACAAAATGAAGATGATGGAAAGTTCATTATCAGCATGAAGTTATGTCAACATTGATTTGAACACAAGTCACCGCTGTATGGTTGCCTTGATTAAACTGAGGATTTATACATTTTGAAAGGAGTGTAAATATATTGACTTATTAAGGTTGAAGGCATAATCATGCAGATGCACATGCAGTTTGAATCATTGTTTCAGGAAGGTTGTGTATTGCTACCTTAAGATGGTACTTAGTGGATTTAAAATTAAATGCCTTACTGAGTTTAGGATAGATTGATAATCAGATATTTTTAGTCAGGTGGCTAAGGAAGTTAACACATAATAAGAGTCCATCTCAAATAAATTCAGATTTAAAAGGTAAATTCTACATTTTTGGAGAAGGTTCTGGAAGTGCTCAGATATTTAAAGCAGAGATAAGTCCATCGTTGGAAGCCTATTCATTATAGTGATGGAAAAGCTGCCAGTGTCACTCCACGGTTGCTTTCCATGCTGTAGAAGATGATTGGGGAAGCCTTAAATTAAGTACATTCAAAGTTCTTATGTTCCTACTCAACACAATGTTGACAAAAGAGAGACATTACATCAGACCCAGAGCTGGAGTAATTATTATCTTTCCCAGTGAAACCAGTCAGATCACACCAACTTTATAAACTTTGAAAGTGGTGAAGTCTATTCTACATACATTCTCCAGTGTTACTAGTATTGTTCTCTCTGGATACTATCTTATGTACACTTAATTTGGAAATAACTTAGAATAACTTAAGTCTTAATTGGAAGAGCAGCATGGTGATCTTGCCTCCCACTCAGAAGGTTGAGAGTTCAATCCTAGGCAGTGGTGGATGTTTCTCTCTCTCAAGATGCAAAGAGAAAATCATCCGTGAACTCCATGTAGGTGTCAGGAAGGGCATCTGGCCAGTAAACACAGCTTCATTCAGTTGCCCTGAATTAAGGGACCCAAATTAAGGGACTGCAGGACCATAAAAAGAAGTTTAATTGACTTTAGTTCTGAGTAGACATATATACTATTAACAGATGGAATAATAGGATAGACATTTATAATGTTTAAGTTTGTTTTATTTACATCCCACCTTTATTATTTTTTATAAATAACTCGAAGAGGCTAATGTACCTATTACTTCTTCCTCTTAATTTCCCCACAACAGCTTGTGGAGTGGTTGGCTGTGAGAGAATGACTGATTCAAAGCCACCCAGCTGGTTTTCATGGCTAAGGTGGGACTAGAACGCACAGTCTCCCAGTTTCTAGCCTGGTGCCTTTACCATTAAGCCAGACTGGCTCTCTGTTTTGTTTGGTCCCCTCAGTGAACCACTCCTCAGTTCATAAGAGTACTCTATGCAGCAAAAAACAACATGAATTTTGGAAAGTTCAGAATTAGACATATGACTTCAGGCTTCCTTTGGCTTTGCCAGATACCTGGAGGAGATTTTGTATCTACAAAGAGGCAAGGCTTGTACTAATGTTCACCCTATAACTTCAATAATAAGTTAAGAGTGCACACGAAAGTTCAGCAAGACATAAACATATGTATAGAGCCGCAGTGGCAGTGGTTAGAGTGCAGGCTACCTGCTGATCACCGGCTGCCAACAGTTTGGCAGATCCAATCTTACCAGAGTCAAGGTTGACTCAGCCTTCCATCCTTCTGAGGTTGGTAAAATGAGGACCCAGATTGTTGGGGGCAATATGCTGACTCTGTAAAACCGCTTAGAGAGGGCTGTAAAGCATTGTGAAACAGTATATAAGTCTTATTGCTATATTGGACTCCACCTTACAAATGGAAACCATAATTTTTATTCTTCACTTCATATTTTTAGGGACAATATTGTGTTTTGCTTCATTCACTTCATTCATCTCAGATTTGCAAGTATTCATTCAATATTTAAGAATAGAGTTGACTGTAAATGATTAAAGTGCCATTAAGTCAGTATCAATCCTTAATAATCACATCAATTTTCTCCAAGATGATCTGTCACCAATCCAATATTCAAGTTTTCTAATGCTGCAACAATCATTACTGTAACTGAATTTATCCACCCTGGTATTGGTCATCCTATTCTTTTTCCTTCCACCTTTCCCAGCATCAGAAGAGCCGTGGTGGTGCAGTGGTTAGAATGCAGTTTGCAGGCTAACTCTGCATTCCCACTGTCAGGAGTTCAATTCTGATCAGCTCAAGATTGACTCAGCCTTCCGTCCTTCTGAGGTCGGTAAAAATTGTTTGGGGAAATATACTGACTCTGTAAATCGCTTAGGGAGGGCTATAAAGCACTGTGAAGTGGTATATAAGTCTAAGTGCTATTGCTATCAGAGCATCAGACTAGAGAACTAATTTGTCCAAAGTAGGAAAATTTGAGCCTTGAGTGAGAATTTTGGGTTTATTTGTTTGAACATCAATTTGTTTTCTTGGCTCTTCATGGTATTCTCAGGAACCTTCACTAATCATAAAGTGCAAAAAAATGCTTTCTATCCCGCTTCTTTGGAATATAAGATAGAAAGAGAATATCCTTCTCTATAGGATGTCAGAAAAAGCATTTTAAAATTTAGAGAGAAACTTCATAACATCTGAATGTAATACAGTCTGTCGTATATTTCTTGATTCCTGGTTCCTTTACTTCTGATAGTCAAGATAAACCATTCACCATTAAAATATCTTCAGTTCTAAGGTTGGGTGCTGCACTTGCTGTATTTAGTTTGGTCTTTACACTTAATCTTAACTAACTGTGCCAGCTAAACTATTTTTTCTTTCTTATAAATAACAATAACGGGGACCTCGGAGGTATTCTAGTCCAACATTCTGCTCAAGCAGGAGACCTTATACCAGTCTGGACAAATGGCTGTCCAATCTCCTCTTAAAAACACTCACAACCTCTGGAGCTATTCCACTGATTAATTGTTCTCATTGTCAGGAAATTCCTTAGTTCTAGGATGGATCTCTCTTTGACAGGTTTCCATCTGTTATTTCGTGTCCTGCCCTCAGGTGCTCTGGAGAATAGATTGACCCCCCCCCCTTCTTTATGATAGCCCCTCAAATATTGAAAGACTGATATCAAGTCTTTCATAATCTTTCATAGACCATAGTCCTTCTCTTAGTTAGATTACACATATTCAGTTCCTGCAACCGTTCATATGTTCATATGTTTTAGCTTCCAGTCCCCTAATCATCTTTGTTCTTACTCTATGCGCTATTTCAGCATCTTTTTTCTATCATGGTGACCAAAACTGACACAGTATTCCAAGTGTGATCCTACCAGTGCAGTTAAAGCATTACTGACCCTTCACATTATTTTGATATTATCCCTCTCACATTTATGGCTGTTTAGCCAGGTATCACCTATTCTATACCCATGAGTATGATTTTTCTTGCCTCAGTGGTTTTCCCACCACTGAATTTCATTTTTATAGGGCCTAGAATTAGTTTCATTGTTTCATTTTTCCAGCTCATTTTCAGCTGTCTAGAACAGTGTGATCAGCACAGCACAGGTTATTGAGTTTCTTCCTCCAATTTTGAAACTAATCACGCTTTCTCCATATATGTTACACACCTGGTTTGAATAAATAAGGGGAGAGTATATATCTAAGATCTGCTCACTACAATACAAAAAGAATCCTGAGGAAATTAGAAAGACTGCAGAGAAGAGCAACAAAGATGGTATGGGGCTTGGGGGCTAAAGATCGGTTAAAGAAACATGGTATGTTTAGCTTAAAGAAGAAAAGGGAAAAGGAAAACATGATAGCAGCCTTCCAATACACGAAGGGTTGTCACAGAGCAGAGAATGTGGATTTATTTTCCCCAGCACCTGAGGGTAAGACAAGAGCAGTGAAAGCTTTACAGTAATAGAGCAAAACTTGAACTAAGGAGGGATTTCCCAAGTGTGAGAACTATTAAGCCATGGAACAGCCTCTTCCTGTAGTTGAGGTTTTCATTACTAGAGGTTTTTAAAAGAAGATTAGACAGCCATTTGTCCATAATAAAATGAAAATTCCTAAAGTTGGCAAGACCTTCTAGATCCCTTCCAACCCCATAATGGAATGGGATGGGACGGGACGGGACAGAACAGAATAATTCTTTACTGGCTAAGTGTGATTGGACACAAAGAATTTGTTTCTGGTGTGTAAGCTCTCAGTGTACATACAAACAACAAAGCATACCAATTTGAGTATGATGCTGGACCTTCCTGAGTCCAAAAATCTTAGATTTCCATTATTCTTTTATGTCTGTTTCCATTTTCAGTGTTCTTAAAGGCTTCATTGTAATACTGTTTCCTTTTTTCTTCTAACAGTTTTCTAAAAAATTTTTGTTAAGTTATTTTCCAAGATCTTTGATTTTCTTTGGCTTTGGCTTCTCTCTTAATCTTGGCAATTTCCACAATTGTTCTTTTATCTAGCTTCTTGGTTTTTGGCAGTTGCTTTTCATTTTCATCCTTACCAGCTTCTTTTATTCCATTGTTCCCTTGCCTATCAAGTTCAGAACTTCAAAGCGATTTCTAATGTTCTCATTGAAAATGGTAATGCATGATCAAGATCATATTATAAAAGCTGGTTGGTTTTGTTCTGCTTAGCTTTACTTGGAACTTGCACATGAGTAATTTTTTATCTGTTCCGCAAACTTGAATTGAAAACCAAGCCTAACAATTATATTTGTGTGGCCCATTTCAGTAGGCAGAGGGCAGTGCCCATTTTGACTACTACCTTGGTAGAATTTATTTAAAAAATAGATTTCTAGAGTTACTATAGTAGTCTCCAGAGTTGAGAAGGGCGATCAGAACACACCTGTTGAAATTGTGCAGCTTGGGTAAGGCTAATTCTTTCCAACACTTTTCTACAGAACATACTCAAATGAGTCTCCGCCCAACTGAGCAGGTCAAATGCACAAATATTTTAAGAATCACAGTTATGAATAAAAAGTATGTTCAAATAAAAAACACCTGAAGTCTGCATTTTTCTGTCTTCATTTTTGAGAGTATCTCCTCTTACATTTTAAACCAAATACACAATGATAGGGTGACTTAAGTGTTTATCAATTTACAGTTCATTTGAATGTATCTTGAAAAACAGATTACATACTGGCATTGCAATCCTGGGTTTTTCTAAAAAGAAACATGAGTCAATTTTTCCCTTGAAAACAAACCATGAGATCTTACAAGTATACCAAAGTAGTCATTCTGACATCACTGATTTACAATTATAACCACTTCAGACTGAGATGTATATAAATCCTGTTGAAATTAACAGGCTTAAGCACATCTAGTGGCCTAACCTTGAGCTATATATCATGTCATTCTCCTTCTATACCAATGGTGTCCAACCTTGGCAACTTTAAGACTTGTGGACTTCAACTTCCTTGGCTGATTGAGACATTCTAGGAATTCCACAAGTCAAAGTTGCCAAGGTTGAGCACACTGGTCTAGACTATCAACTATGTTTTCCTTTTGTGAGATGCACTGCCAGTGACAATTAATGTATACCACTGCTATAGAAAATGAATGCCATATCACTCTCAGCTGTGACTCAGAGCCAAAGAAAGTTAAACAAAAGTGGTGGAAAGGAGAAGGCTAGGTCCGCCCAGCCAAACAACAATATCTGTGTGGCCCACTATTTAGCATCATCATCCCCTGGTCTTGCAGTTTTAGAAGGAAAATTAAAAGGAGGTTCATTAAACCATTGGAGGACTTTTATTCTCCGGTGACTTGAAAAGTCTGCAACGTATACATGATCTTTCTGATCTGACCTCTCTAAAGAAAGTATTCTAAACCTCTTCACAAAAGTATAGTTTCCAATGCACTTGGGGAATTAGAATTTTTAAAATTGAGTATAGGTATATATCATGTATATATAAGACAAGTTAAAGGAACTGATTTTGCATGAACTGGCAGCGGCTATTTACAATTAAGAAATAATGGATTAACTACCGTATCAAGGACAATAGTATCTTCTGAGATTTAGGCCACAGAGGAAAGAGTTCACTCAGAATTTTAATTCTATTTATTCAGCTTTACTCATGCCAGAAACATGATATGATAATAGTTTCTCTCAATATCTAAAGAGGGCTTTTAGCTTATTGCCAAGAAGCCCTGGTTTACAATTGGATTCATGTGGGAAGATTTCTAGATTCAGAAAGTGCAACTTCCAGGTAGATTTAGTTTTTTGTTTTTTTGCAAACAAACAATCCATCTCTGATTCTTTTTGGAAAGGCAACGCAATTATTTGAAGAGAATATTAACGATTCTTTTTCAATTTTGGAATGCTTTTGCTCAGGAAACAAAAAAAAATGACCTTGAACTACACAAATTTATTCTTCACAGCAAATTGCTAAGTCAAAATTACGTCTCAACAGTTGGAAGAAGATCAAAGTAATTTTCTCTTAAAATTGCTGTTTTAAACGATTGTTCACCCTTACCACCTTGTAAGAAAATGATTTATACAAATTGAAACTCTAATGGAATGGCAGGCCTCTTTCTTTCCGCTCCGATACTTCACAGTGCACAGACATTGCCATCCCCAATTCATTTCAATCAGCTGAGTTACTTAACCTTGGAAGGAGTAAAATTCCACATCCAAAACTGAACTCGTGATGTACTCCCAGATTTTTAGAATATGCTCTGGGAAAAATTAGAATTATTTTCCTGCTTGCTAATATGAGAATGTTCTTGCACAAATAGGTGACAAATAGTTGGAGGAAAAAAACAATGTAGACTTTCAAGACTAAACACATTGTATAAAAAGATTTTTTTTAGGATGACATGTTTTTAAGCAATATATTATTCAATTAGAGCATTAGCAACTGATGATTCTGTTTTAATTTGTGGGGCTGTGGATTGGGGTACAGATTTTATTTATTTGGCCAAGTCACCATGAGTAGTAACAGCCACAATAATGAAAGGAATAGTGAAAGGAAAAAAATAATGACAGGAAAATCCATCTTAGTTCTTGCTAAATTGTTCATTAACTTATAGTTCAGTAACTGTTTGCATGGCTCATTCAACTGGACTATGAGGTTGGGAGAGAAATCTGTCTCATAAATGATCTGCTTAACTAGGTTAACTAGAACATCTACCTCTTATCAACTCCTACTACTAACAAACAAATTATTTATAAGAGAGCAAAGTATCTTTTCTGACATTTGTCACTGGAACAATATACTCCACTTCTGGACCCATTTTGTTTTTCCTGTCCCATGGGTTAAATTTGGAAGTGTACAGAAGGTAGGAATCAATAGATGTTGGTAAGGAGTGACATATATCCCAATTGTGCTACTTTAGATTGTTTTCCTCTATGTGAGGTTTTTTTAATTAAAATTGGGGTGGGGGGAGAGAGAGGTCCTCTGCAGCAGTGAAAGAGCTATAGGAAATGGCAACAGCATGGCAGAAACAGCCAGCACACAAAGATGAGTCATTTAATTTAGGGAGAGGATGGCAATGACATCTGTAACATTTAATTATTACTTATTATCTTTTAAAATTAAATTGAACAATTTGGATACCAATTAAACCAGAATAGTATATAACAAATAATAATTATATGTTGAAAATGGATATGACAGCCCTATTCACTGGATGAACAGACATTATTCCCTGAGTAGCATTAAGAACATAAGGATATAGGGAGTGTGGGGGGATTGGCTGGTACCCTTGGCTCACCTCGTCCAGGAGTTTGTTCTTAGAATGTCCAAGATAGCCCAATAGTCTTCCAGCAGATGGTCTTCAAAGGTAAGCACAACCACCCTCAAGTTTATAAAATATAACCCAAGATTTCCATGAATTAGTCCAATTCTTTTTGGAAACCAGCTATGCTGAATTCCCTTGTGGTAGGGAATTCAAAACTTAATTATGATCAGTTGCTTCAATACCATCAGCCTCAGGGAAAAAAAATGAAGGCAAAAAATAACCCACCACAAATTGGAAATGGAGATTAATCTTGGATTAAAAAGATGATGGCCATGATGTCTCATCCTATGATAGTACCTAACCAACTTTGAAGTTTGTTTATTTTTATTTTGAGGCCGCGTAATTCCATAGGCAGCTTACAGATAAAAATTAAAAGAAAACAATATTACGAGAAAAAAAAAAGCAAATGACTAGAAGCCAAAATTCAAAATACCAAGCAGCCAATAACCGACTAAAGGGATTTGATTCTGAACCTAGCTCAGCAGTTGAGAGAAGTTAAAATGGGAAAGGTTAAAATAGGTTTAAGCTATTTGGCATTTGGATGAGTTTTCCTTAGGGAATTTCAGAATTGTTAAGCTAAATTGGGAAATTAACACATCTAGAGAGATGGGGGCTGCAAAATATTGGTATACTTGTTGGCAAGAAGACTGAATGATGTGTTTTTGTAGTTACCACTAGTTGAGGTTTTCGTTAACCTTTGTCAAAGCACTTTGGCTAATCTCAAGAAGCTAGACCCAACTAATAGCTGGATTATACAGCCACCAGGAAAATTCAGTCCTGTAGACTAGATTGGGAAAGCATTTTTTTCCAGAAGTCAATAGATAAGAATTTTTGTGTTGTTGCTAAAAGAGCTACTTGGACCTGGCTATGTAATAGTTAGGCACTGAGCTTTGACTTATCTTACAATCACGGTCAAGTACTTCCACATGCTCAGTGTAAACACAAGGGTACGTGGCAGACATGTGACAATATAATCACACCAATGACTTACGAACTTGTGTCAGTTGTCCTGATGCAAATACATGATTGCACCATTTGCAGGTTTGAGGTCGTTGCGTGCATGTGGTCATTGTCTTTTGGATGCTACTGTGGAAGCATTAAAAAAAAAAACCAAACAATAGCAAACTGCCTCCCTGTCCTGTACCTGAATTATAAAGAGAATAATTCAAAGTATACTTGGTATACTTCTGAAATCAACATGATGCATTATACCTGTATGTGCAAAAAATGCAAAAAAAAATAAATAAAAGTTACCTTTATGTAAATCCATGTAGGATTGAGCTACAATTGCCTATTTGTTTGAAACTCTTTTCTAAGAACATAAATATACATTTCTTTTAGTATATTCTCATTCTATGCAAGTAAAATTAAGTGGACCAAAGCACTTTCTTTTATAGTTTCTATTTTGCTGGAATAATGAAAAATAACTTTTTCCCCCTGATATTCTCTATCACAAAACTAAATACTAACTAGCATTCATACTGTTCTGTCCTGGCTTCTACAATGTACTGTAATTATGATTTAACATTAGCAGATAACAGATTCAAACACTTTCTTGCTCAAAAGAGAAGTATGTGGATGTCTGAGAGATAAAAACCAAAAATAGGAACAGAAAATTATGCATTACTGTATCTATGTCTAAGTTGATATATCTATCCTTTCCTCAATATCTGCCTTATGTTCCTTGGTTGTTGCTCCTCTGAATTCATGCTCAAATTATAGAAGGAAAGCAATAAATGCTCTTAATATACTTTAGAAGTATGAGTTTGATTTTCTGGAATTTTAGTCCTGATAGATTAGAGCAGAGGTGTCCAGCCTGGGCAACTTTAAGACCTGTGGACTTCAATTCCCAGAATTTCTCATCCAGCATAGCTGTATGGGGTAGCATATAAAGGAGTCTGGTGGTAAAATCTCATGGAACTGCCCTCTTTTTTATCTTCCCTGCAATTCTAGTTCTAGGTAAGTGGCAGACAAACAAGTATGTGCACCATGTGTTGGATCCTTCTCCAAATCTTCATGTTAGGTAGATGTTAGTTTTCCACACACTAAGGTAAAACAGGTGTGACATGATTTTTATGGCTTTTAAAAAAAATTGATTTATATGCCGCCCTTCTCCAGAGACTCAGGGCGGCTTACAATGCGTTAAGCAGTAGCCTTCATACTTTTGTATATTTATACAAAGTCAGCTTATTGCCCCCCAATCTGGGTCCTCATTTTACCAACCTTAGAAAGGATGGAAGGCTGAGTGAACCTTGAGCCTGGTGAGATTAGAACTTGCAGTAATTGCAGGCAGCTGAATGTTAATCAGTGCCTTAGTCTACTGCGCCACTCAGGCCCCTTTTTTCATAAATCAATGGTGCAAAGTCATCTGAACCAGATTAAGACCATGATGTGGGTCCAGGGGGTGGATGGTCTGCTCCTTCTGGCAGCTATTTGTCATGAAGGAATTGCCCTTCAGCCCAGAGATGTCCATTGGACTTCCTGAAAAACAAAGGCAAGGTGGCTGAGAAGCATTGCCTGATTTTTATGTGTGGTGCAATATTCTTTGGACAGCGTGTCAGGGAATTGCGCAGCAGATATCCAAATGAAGTAATAGATGCTGACACAAACTTGTAGTTTTATGTAAATAAGTATATTTTACATCTATCTATCTATCTATCTATCTATCTATCTATCTATCTATATCTATCTATCTATCTATCTATCTATCTATCTATCTATCTTCATCTGTCTGTCTGTCTGTCTATCTATCTATCTATCCCTATCTAGCTATCTAGCTATCATCTGTCTGTCTATCTATATCTATCCAGCAAACTAGATAGTCCGGCAAAGAGGAGCATCATGAGGTAAATCACAGAGCACACAGGGCACACAGAAGAAAAAGGTGGGGGAAAAGGAAAACTCCCCTTCCACATCCACAGCAACCAATCACAGCACAGATTGCCTCATGCAGGAGCCAGCAATCTCAAACCAATCAACTATAATTGTGTGTTCTGGCTCATTGTATAACCCCATTGTACCAGCTACTAAATTTAAATATTTTAACACAGTGTTTTTGTTCATGCTGTTGTGGCCTCCATCATGACTGTTTTTTAAAACCACATTCTGCAGATATCCCTGCTTAGCACAAGCTACCTACTTCAACTACACTCCTGTTCCAGTCAGCCATTTCTTTAAAATGCCCATGGCCATATAATGTGAAAGTAACATGTCTTTCAGATCTCTAGAAGGGTCCAAAAGTGATTTGCAAGGGAAGGGCTATGGCAGACATTTATAGAAGTGGGCTGAGCAACACTAAATTGAGCATTAATCTCAAGTCTGGGAACAAAGATAAAGGGCCCAAGAATTAGCACTCAAATATGGCAAGGTTGCCCCAGCACTCTGGATGGGCAAATTACCACCTACATATGGGATTGGTAATCACAAATACTATGCACTATTTTTATTATATCAGTCATTCTTCTACTTTTAGCCTCCCCCCCACCCCCGAATTCAGTAAAGGAAATCTCACCTTAAAGAGCTTTTCCATTACAGGTTTTCCTGTCTTTAATAATTGGGTATGACTTCTCTATCCTCTCCTATATTTCGCATTATAGAGTTGCAGATCTTTCTCTCCTTAATCCCAATTCCTCTCCCACATTACTAATGGCATTAAGACAATTAAAATATTCCAGTTGCATACCATTCTACTTAATAAGAAAATAATTCTATTGAATCAAATATGGTATATAATATGTTTGCACTGTAACTGTAGCAACACCTGTTTTACCTGTAGGTTTTCAACTATATAAAAGTTTTAAAAAAAACACTGCAAAAACTGAATTCTTTGCAGGAATTCCAAGGTCATTCTAAACATTTTTACCTTGTCTTTAACTATTATTTTTTTAAAAATCCTACGCAATACAAATGGCAAGGAAACTAGTTTTAATATGAATGCTGTATAGAGGAGTTGTTTCTAATCCAACTACTGTTTCTGAATCCTGTATTAAGGGATGTGACAATATAGTTTCATAGTTTCATGACTGCAAACAGAATAAATAGAAACCATCAATTACCCATTAATTTTTATTTCTGAGGTTAGCTTGCTCCTTCTAGTACACTGTGTTACATGAGAATCCTACTCATTCCTCCTCTGCATCTGCTTCATTTCCCAGAATCTGTTCGTATAAATGAAGATCATGTTTCAAAAATCCAGCCATGATAAATGAACACTAGAAGCTTAAGCCACCTAACTGCAGTAGGTACAAGACAGGCAAAAAATGTGGTTTGCCCTAATGTAAAGAGATGCATTCATGATTTTGTTGGTCACTTCTACCGCTAGAAATCTGTCTGACTCTTTGACCTGAAAATGTCACCCGGCGGAATCTGAATTCTTTATGGGCATATTGGTTAAGCATCTGGATGTCTGGTCAGATGACTAAATTAGGAACACGATTTTGTATGGAGATGCTGATTTACATCCCGAGTCAATTTCCTGCCTCCTCTTTCTATGATACTATTATTACTGGAACTATTAAAACATTATTTCATGGGGGAGGCAGGTCTGTCAAGCAGAAAAGATCAGGTCCATACATGATGGTCCAATTAAACTGATGTTTTACTACTGATGCCTATGCACAGAAATCTTAACTAATGGTTAGCACCTGCTAGGGAAGGAGTCCCCAACCCCTGTGCCGCCAGGCCTTGAGCCTTTCAGAATTGAGCCGTGGAAGTGGCGGGCGTACATGGAACCATCCCCTCTTCTTCCCAGTGGTCCGCAAAGCTGAAAAGATTGGGGAACTCTGTGCTAAGGATTAGATAAGGGATGAATGAATTCAAAGGGTGGGTGGAATTAGCTTGTTTGTGGCTATGAAGAGATTCTAGGCTGATCCTTTTTTAAACTTCCCCTCCAGGTTCTGCCACTTTTTCCCTAGGAGGTCCTATTGAAAGGAGTAGCCTGTGAAGCAGGGAGAAGGGAGGTACTCTGAGAATCAACCTGAAGCAGTCTGCTCACAAAAGGGTCTCCTGCTGTACTGCAGAGCTCTTCTCTAACAGCTAAGCCTACTCAGCAAGGCCTCTCAACTCCTAGGTTTCGGGCAGAAATCATGTAGAAGAGATAGAACCTGCCTAGAAATGCCTGAATTCATCCAAAGTATTGAACGTAACAGATAACCTATTTATTGCTCAACATTTTTTACAAGGGCAGGATATAATTATTGAAACATGAACAATTCATTCTTTTTGGGACATAAGAATGGAAGAAAGCCACCTTTGTGCATCTTTATGACATTTCTGATTACACCTTGTTTAAATAAAATTAGTTAATATTATAAAGAAATTAGGCTGCATACACAAAGTATTTTAAATATATTTTAATATTTAGAATATAGTATTGATACATACTGTTTGTATATAAGACAACATTGATATTCCCCCAATAGGAAATTCTTTGCTACTCTTATTCCATGTCTGAAAATGTCCTACAAATACCATATTTAAAAGGAACTTGAAATGCTCAGGTAATATACAGAAACTCCAATGGAAATGATCAATTTTTGCACATGTAGGCCTCTGAAAGAAGGGATGCAGCCCTTCGACCGGGCACATAATGTACTTCTTTAGGACAGAGCCAATATTTGTGATTTGTTCCTTCAGGCTCTCCATTAGTAAAAAGAAGTAAACTATATATTGATTGTGGCTTAGGATGTGTACACAATTGATTCCATTGCTTAGAATTGTTTCTTATAGGTTGATTGCTTCTGTCATCCCAAGTATTGAAGCAGTTCTCTTCAAGGTTCTTTAGGAGTTTCAGGTGTTCACTGTTTCCTTAGGTAAAAATATCTGCTAAATGTATATTTGTTTGTTATATTATATAAAGCCAGTTTGGTGTAGTGGTTAAGGCACCAGGTTAAGGCCTTAGGCATGAAATGTGGCTCGGTGACTTTGTCTCAATAATCTCACAAGGTTACTTGTTTTGGAGAAAATAGGAGGATGGAATATTAAGTAAATTTGCCACCATTATAAAAAAGTAATAAAGGCAGGATATAAGTAAATCCATCTGGCATAATTGTAAAACTTTTGTCACTTAAATATAGGCGAATGTTGAAATCCATTAACATAGGAGTCGCCAGGAGCCACTTATTTGAGAGTAACTCCTAATATGGTTTTTCACAAAACTATGTCACAAGAAAACTCCACAGCTCTGAACATGCTGGCTGCTTCTCATAATTGACTGGGAAGAAAGAGCCCATTTGTGGGGAAATATGGCATGGGCAGACTGCACAACAGGAAGAGGAATAGAATGGCTGTGTTTTCCTTCTATCCTGCTTTTCTAACTAAAACAGATGAATAGAAGCTCCCATTCTTCATCAGTGCTGATACACAAGTCTACATACAGACATAGAACAAGGATAGACTGGATGATCAAACTATTTATTGAAATAAAAGAAAGGGAACATGTATAGTATTGAAGGGTGCAAGGAAAAGGCAAAATACTATTAAGAACATTTCTCCCCCTAACAATAGCAAAGCTGTACAAATGTTTTTTAAAAAATAATTTTGCACAAGATTTACACTGTACACTTCTTTATTTGTACAAACAGATCAATGTTTGCACTTTGCGCATTTCATTTATAGCTTATTATATTTAAATACATACAGTACAGTATTATGCCTTTCACACAATTAAGGTGCAATTTATCAAAACATGATTATTTGAATAGTTACTTTTCAGTGTTCTTTGGCACGTACCTGGATTATTTATTGAACAGAACAGTGTAAGACTGTCTAAGGCTACAGATTTGTTGTTCGTTGATAGTAATTAAGTGCATTTTTTTCAAATTAGCACAAGCTTATTTACAAAATCATTATCTTCTATGAATTTCAGTTTGTGTTACGTAGCTAACCGGCAATGTCCAAAGAAAAGTTTATCTTTTGCAGTAATGTTTTTCAAGGGAGAATAAAACCGCACCATAGGTATTGGTGTTAAGCACTAACTAGATGAACTATTTAACAGTACGGAATGTTTTCATAAAGAAATCACACTCAAATGGTCCATATGAGAATACATCTCCATTACTCTACACTATGAACTTTCATAAAAGGCTGCTATTTATCTTTCACCAGTCAAGGTGTATATGCTGGTAGACAAGCTGGTATATAATTCACCATAAGCCTGCTTCTCGGTCATGAGACCTGTATTTTGGTACTGCAAGCTTTCTGATTCAGTTACAAGATTAAACAAAGAAGCAAACAAACAACATGCAGTGAATCACATACAGTAAATGCAATATTTTAAAAACATACATTTTCTCTAAGCCATTCAGTGAATAGCTGTGAAGTTAGGGTTGTATTCAATTACACCCTCTCCCTCGATAGAATAGCATCTGCAATGACACACAAGGAATTGGGATTGGAATGGACAGGAGACTAGAGGAAAGATATTAAATTATAGTTTGCTTGTATACCCATGAAATGCATTCTTTTATCTCCTCTATCAAACAGAGAGCTCTAAAATTGTGTCTTACAGCTTCCAAAAGAAGATTACCAAATGAGGAAAACTACATTATTAGGGTTTACTGTAGTTTGCTGCAAAGCTGTTGTGATTGGATTATTCAAGAAGTTCCACTATGTCATAGCTATAATTTCTAATGGAAATGAAAATATAAAGTTCTCAAGTAATAATTTCCAATTTCAACAACAAGATTTAAAAATACACATATATTTTCAAAAACTTCACATTTACTCCAGAACTATCCTTCTGCTTTTTCTATTTAATACTTAATTAGCTACAGGAGTAGTTATTTTTGCACAGAATCAATTTAAAGAGAAATGTCTCAATAGCAATTGAAATATAAGAATAGTGAGGATATCATTTTAAAAAATAATTCTGTGCATGGAATTCTGTGCATCTGGAAATACTGTTTTATTATTCCTCATAAATAGCTTGTCTCCAGCTCATTGCTCCAACTTCTGGGAATGGTCATAGTAAGCAGACATCTAGAATCCGTAGAAATACGACACAGCTTTTTAAAAGATTCATATTTTTATAACCTGGCTTCTTCATATATCTGTACACAATGACCAAATGCTGTGATAACTACGAGCCAAAGACAATCTGTCCCAAAGGAATGTATTTATCCTCTGACTCTCACTAAAAGATTTCAATTCAGAATCTTAGACAGGTGCTGCTGAGGAATCTTAGAGTGCTAGCATTCATTCTCAACTATGACGGAACATTTTTTCTGACAACATAACTAGGCTCGAGAATATACTTATATTTCTGTATTGGGCCTCCTGAAGAAATCTCCACAGCTCTGAACATGGATGGCTGCCTCTCATCAATTGACTGGGAAGAACGAGCCCATGTTCCCAGTTGTGGGGAAATATAGTATGGGCAGCCTGTACAACAGGAGGAACAAAATGGCTGCATTCTCTGTTTCTGAATGGCTGAGGGAGACAGGAATTGTGAGATATAGATATATAGAGAGATATATTCTTTTCTCTGTATGCCTGTAGGAATACAGGCAGAAGCAAAGAACAGCATGAGGAATCGATAGTGTAATGATCCCAAGGTATGGATTGACTTAGGGTCTCTCATGTCCTTTAATCCAATGTGGTCCTCTGTTAGTCAATCAACTTTAGAATTGTGATGTCTGGGTAAATGATATGGTGTCAGACTTATCAACAGCAAAAGCTCCATTCACATAGGATTTCTTTGTCTCTTTTTCCTCACTGTCGGTTGTTTCCAAAGCAAAAGGATTCACAATGTTAACTTCAGAGATGGTGTCCATCTGCTCTAGTTCCATTTTGGAGAGTTTTTCCACAACTCCAGTTCCAAAGGCATCACCAAGAACATTAACCATTGTTCTGAATCGATCCCTAGAAAACAACATTTTTAGGATAGTCAGGATAGGTGGCAATAAATTCAACCTATATATAAACAAGATTTGTACCCCATCGTTATCAATATTGGCAAAAATATATCAGTTTAGAATTCTTACACTGTAACTAAAGACATGATGCAAAGATCAAATAAATTTTGAGGAGTCTCATATGGTAATCAATAATTAATTTTTCAACATTGGAATTTTAAATGTCCTTGACCATCAAAGTCCAATCTAATATTTGTTGGCTTTCCTGTTTCTGCAGAGCTATCTGCTTTGGGTTCAACAGAACGACAAAAAAAATGCTGGGGTCTAGGGTTACATTATACCTACATCTTCATCACTTATGTAATATTGGAGATTTCCAGGTGGCAAGTACTAGGACCACTGAACTAAAGACACGGTAAGGAAAATACGAAATAGCTATACGAAGTGGGTGAGAGAGGGTAAGGAAAAGAATGGATGAAGTGCTGAATGCAACTGGGACAGTGGTGAAATGTAAAATTTGTTACTACCGGTTCTGTGGGCATGGCTTGGTGTGTGTGTGGGGTAATGTGATGAGGTGGGCGTGGCCAACTTTTTTTTTTTTAACTTTTAAAAGCATTTTTCTACAACCTCTTTGGCTGAAGAGGTTGCAGAAAAAAATGCTTTTAAAAGTTTAAAAAAAAGCCTCTGATGATCGTGTGGCTCAGCAGGGCATGGGGGCGGCACAGGGATTTTTGCTACCGGTTCTCTGAACCACCTGCCGCCATCGCTACCGGATCGGGCAATCCAAACTGGGAGCATTTCATCCCTGATCTGGGAGGACTACAGGTAGAAGACAATATCCTCTGGAATTTTCATCATATTTTGGGAATAAAATAGGGTAACTGTGTGGCAGAGCCTTCTTATAAGCACTGACTTTCTTATACAGTACTTTGGTCATAACTTTTGACCAACCTAAGGGAAATGTCAGTCACCATTGCTATAAATTAAAGTTCTAGTAAATGCAATACTATTTCTTCTGCATGAAACAGTTTTTGGCCTTTGGAAAAAGAAAAACGTTAAATCAGGAAATCTAATGAATGTCTTAAGTGTTGGAGTGTTGATTTCCTATTCTCCAGACACATCTTCAGCAGACTGGCAGGGCCTTTTTTTTTAAAAAAGGTGCTTCCACTTGGCAAAGGTATGCTAAGCACTTAATATAAATTCAGGGATATTGAACTCTGCACTCTGAGTTACTTTTTACAAGGTGAAAGATTATAGAGTTAAGGTAATAAGTGAAACAATGTGAAAATCTTCTAAAGTAATGAATTGCTTGGTATTTCATTCCTTCTGTATATAATTATCATGTCATTTTCTTCCTGCTGAAAGAATATGTCTTCTGAAAAATGCATCAGATGAGATTATAAGTTTATAATAATATTTCAGGTGGTGTTAATTTTAGCTACTGTTGCATGCAAATAATGAAAAAGTTCATGCAAAAGAAAAAAAGGAAATGTTATTGAATATTCTGGAGCATTGAATTGAATACTCAGTCCAATACTTATTAATACTGTAACACAGTGTCAACTAAATGTTAACATAGTTGTGAAATATCTTAACTGGTGCCAGCAGAAAACACTCGTTAGAAGTATACCGATTATACAATGCAATGGGTTCATTGATATTTTTCATGTAAAGAGATGCGTAAGAAGTTTAAGAACTTACAGAAGCCAGTCCACGGCAATAATGAGGGTAACATCTTCAGCTGGCAGTCCCACTGCACTCAGTACAATCACCATGGTAACAAGGCCCGCCTGTGGTACCCCTGCTGCTCCAATGCTGGCGGCTGTGGCTGTCACACTGCATCCCAAATCAAAAAGACACAATAACTGAGGTGGGGTCTGACCAACAGAGCATAAAATGGTACAGTGTATTTGTAAACTCTGTTGATGGTGCCTGAAACTCCATTTGCCTTGTTTTATAGCTGTTACCACATCATTGATTCATATTTCTTTGTAATCAACTACAATTAGAAAGACAATGAAAAGGGCAAAACAAGGTGTTTCTGAACAATATGAATGGAATAAAAAAAATAAAAGTAATGAAATAATTGGATGAAATTGAAGTAGGAAATGGTGGAAGGAATGTTTTAGAGATGCTTATGGGGCAGTGGGATGGTAATATTAAAATGAATGCTGTAAATACTAGGTGGTGGAAAGGCAGCCGTAAGCGATACAAGAATGTTGAGAAATAGGAAGGCTGCAGGAATAAATAGTGTTAACTGGACAACTGCTCAAAGGAATGGCTTACAAATTGTTTGTTATTATTTCCTTCTTTAAGAGCTCCCCATCTTGAGATACTTTTCTTACTAGCTTCTCCAAACATGGAATCAGACTCATTATTGCTCTTTCATAAAAATATTTTGACATTTAAGATGGGTTACACTGCTAACTACTGCCAGCTGAGCCAACTTGCTTGACAGAATATGGTATTCAGAGAAGAGATGTCCCAACTTGAAAAACCAACAACCTATAATTCTATCATGAAGCTACAAACCTCTTTTCTGCATCTTCCTTCTATTTCTGTTGTCTATCAAATCAAGCAATTTGTAACGTAGTTTATTTGAAATTAGTTATAAAAGGCAATATGGTGTCCAAATATGATGATCTTAGTTGAGTAATACAGTTAAATTCAGTGATACTCTGAATTTAGCAACACAATGTGTAAATTAGTAATGAATACAGCTAATCGGTTTCAGTGCTAAGGCAATTCACTGGGCACAAAGTTGAGTTTTACTGTTAAATGTTGAAATATAATTCATGCCACAATTTAATTGTGACCAGAGGTCTTGTTCTTATGAGAGTGTATTGCAGCAAAGCATAATTTTACAGAAGATTAATCTCAGGAGGCTAGATGACCTTCAAGGTCCCTTGCAACATTAAGATTCTCTGATTCTAAATATTATAGATGATGAAAAAAATATAATGGTTACTATAAAAATAATAAAATAAAATATGTGATACAGCATAATCCTTACCTAATGGTCACTATTTGGCCAATGTCTAACTCTAAGTCATTAAGCTGTGCAATAAAAACAGCAGCCACTGCTTCATACAGTGCTGTTCCATCCATGTTGATTGTTGCTCCAACTGGTAAAACAAATCGAGTAATTCTCTTGTCAACGTGATTTTTTTCTTCTGCACAGCGAAAAGTTACGGGTAAGGTGGCTGAACTAGATCCCACAAAAATCAAGGGGAAAAGATAAAGACATTAAGAAGAAATAGGTCAGTAAGAAGCCAATGTGCGCATTTATTAATTTCACAGTCAGATTAAGACAAAACTAACATCAATTAAAAATACAGCATGTATGTGATAAAGTCTAAATTAATATTAAATGAATGTCTGAAATAAATTCATGTATAAATTCATTTATACTGTATTACCCAAATGTAAGCATAGGAAAAAAGCTGTTATCCTTACCTGGAAGAAATCATGAGTGCGGTCAATAGTGCTTGAGCCATACCTATGGCAAACTGATATGGATTTTTCCGCACTATGATTAAATATATTAGTGGTAGAATTACCACAGAATGGATTGCAAGTCTGAAATAGGAAACATGCATTAACTACAGGAATATTTAACATTAGAGTCTTAGTGAACAGATGTAGATGGGTTTCAAAATTTATCAACAGTAAGAGAAGCAGATTTTCCTAAAATCCATAAAGCTGTTTAGGCTAGACCATAAATTAGTCCTTTTGTATTTGGTAACATAAGGTAGAATGTTTTTAAATACTAATAAAAACTTTCAATTAGTCACTAATTAATCATTAAATGCATGTAAATCAATCTGGATGTCTTTTGCGTTCTATGAAAATAACTGAAAAGTGGCAATATGGAACAGAGAAGAAAGAATGAAGCAATCTTTCCGTCTCTTCTTTAAGTAAATTTCTTGAAACACATTTGTAGATATTTGCAAATAACATGCATTAGGAAATCCTCTATTCTCCCAACATTTCTTCCCCACTTGTGCAATACACCCAAATAATATTCTATTTTACATGAATCTAATAAGGATTTCAGACCATGAATATGCAGCCTAAGAATAGTTCACCAATAGTTCACCAATACTCAGATTCAAGTGGTTTCTCTTATCTTTAATATCTGAGTCAATCTGTTTTTTTAATATATTGCCTGAGAACTAACAATTGAATTTAAAATGTTGTATTCTTAGTTCAGTATATTTTCAATGTATCTGAAACACAGTGAATATCAATACAATGAAAGTTCCCCTAACTATAGAAAAACCTGATTTATCAATTCAAATTCAAAAGAAAATAAATACATTTTATTAATTAGCGGAATAACATACCCACTCAACACAGTGGCCATATAAAGACCTAATTTGCGAAAAATCTCCCAGTCTTCAACTTCTATTATCTTTCCAGCAATCAAAAACAAAATACCTAGAGGCATATACCTAGAATGTACAAAGAAACATTACAATTTATGCCAAGATAATTTGCAACACAATTCTTTCTATATAACAAGAATACACAGGGGAGAGGAATGCAGTATTATTTCACAGACAGGATATTTATCTAACTTTTCTTACATCTATTGGAAAGGATGAGAAAAACTAAATGGACAGTTCTGGATGTCTAAATAGTGTTTTTGTAGATTGTTTAGCTGACGAAAGCACATTTTCCCCAAAAGATCCATACCACAAAGTAAGTTAATTGGTGACAGCTTTCTTCTGGCCATTTGAATGGAAACTTTGAGGAACAAAAAGCAATATTTCTAAGAAATCCAAAAGATTAGGAGGGTTATTGGAAGTTTGCCAAAAGATATTGATTATACCAATTCTTTGGGTAAAACCAATTGTTCAATTTTGGCATTCCTAATATAAATCTATTTAACCATTCATTTAAAAAGACAGTATTACCATTAAAACATTATAATTAAATAAAAATAATCTTATAGAGTAATCCACCACCAATATTTCAGAAGCTATCAAAATGATTGATTGATTGTGATTGTGAATTATTTTGTTTGAATTTATTCAACTTCAACTTATTGAACAAGAATGGTGCCATTTTCCACAAAAAGAAATGAACCCACTGAGTTATAATCTTAAATCCAAATTTGATGTATCTATGGAAATCATTCAACTATGGCTACTGATGAGTAATTTATCTCATTAATTTCCATGCATCTATTTAAGCATAATCAAATCTGCATTTAATTTATAATTTGGAACATAAATTTTACTGAAATACTAATTACTTCTATTATTTGGCGACCAAGTTAATTAATTCAATTTAGCATGAGAAGCAATTTCTCAAAATGATATTTTGTTTGATCAAACCATTCAAATTTCCAGGTAGATACTTTTTTATTATTATTAGTTGAACTGGATCCTTATGTATATTTTAAATTATTTAGATACACATACACACATATGTCTCATATGTAGCTACCAAATGCAAAGCATTCAAAGGTGAGGTTTGCAAAATGCATGAGCAAAGCAGCCATATCTTCTCAAAGGGTGGCAGACTTTCTGAAGCCTTTCCCTGCTCTTGGATCAAATGTGCAACCAAGTAGTAAAAAGAATTAATGAAAAGATACTCTTCCACTTACCACATAATTATCTGAACTATATACATTGTGGCATCGTTCAGGGCATTGAAAAAATCCACCAGCACTTGTCCTTTTTCTCCCATTTTCCCAATAACGATTCCGAAGACAAGACAAAAGACTATCAATCCAAGCACATTAATACCATCCGAATACATGCCCACTATTTTGTATTCTTTAGTTTTGTTCTGTAGGTTGAGAAGGGAAGACGGAAATGCTCAACAAGCAATAACATATTTTCCAAAGATGAATTAATTGTTTAATTCATAATAAAACAATTAAACTCTTGTCTGGGAGCAGCTTAACCTTGCTATGGGTTTGTTTGTACTTAATTTTTTTGACTATATAGCGTCATAGGGCATCTGTAGCTTGATCTTAAAGGAGTTAGCTTTGCTACCCATTAAATGGGCAGCCCATTAAAAGGGGGTGGAGCTTTGATCATGACACTGGGCCTATCATCAGGCAGATATTGTCCCCCCCTCTACAGACACTCCTGTCTTCAACTTCATGTTATTAGCCATTATTTTAACAACCTGAATTTCACTATACAAATTATTTCTACATTATTTCAGTAATGTGAATGCTATATAATACACAATAGCAGCCATCTCATAGGAATCACCTAATAATATCTTAAAGACTTATAGCAATTAAGGATACAGGAATCTTTCTGTTGTGCCACAACAGAATGACACAGTTGCCTTCTCTTTACCTGTGAAGTCTCAGTTGGCATTATAGCTGTGATTGGTTCATCTGTAGGAAAGGTTCCGTTTTTATCTATGCTTGTGATTTTTATTTCTTCACGTTTGGTCTTATACTGGAAGGTAAAAATACATGAGTTGTGTCAGTGGAGAATGATGAAGGAAATGTTTACTTTTAAAGCTCTTTTAAAACTTTGTTAATAGGCAAGGGTTTACACGTACTACTACCGCTTCTAAGACACTATCAGTACCATATCTATTTTATTTTTTGCTGTTCCTTTTTCTCTGATTTTTTAATGTGAGAATACAGAGCTTGTTACACATCAAAAACCTAAGAATCTGGGTATAGGGAGCAGACAGGGATCCATAAGAAATAGATAATTATGAGTATCTGTCTAATTATCAATTGATGATTGGCTCTTGCTTATTTATTTATTTATTTATTTAATTTATATACCGCCCTTCTCCCAAATGGGACTCAGGGTGGTGAACAGCTGAAATTAAGATACATAAATACAAAAGTTAAGATAATTTAAAAATGCATTAAATCGATCGGCCTCCCAATTTAAAACCCCGAATCCTATAAAATTTAAAATCCCAGTAAAAATTTATTTAGGCTAGGCCCGCTTGATAGAATAAAAATGTCTTCAGGGCCTTACGGAAGGTCCGGAGGTCCAGGATCAGTCGTATTCTGGGAGGTAGCTCATTCCACAGGGTGGGTGCCCCCACTGAGAAGGCTCTCCCCCTGGGGGCCGCCAGCCGGCATTGCTTGGCCGATGGCACCCTGAGGAGGCCCTCTCTGTGAGAGCGTATTGGCCGGTGGGAGGTTATCGGTAACAGCAGGCGGTCTCGTAGATACCCTGGCCCTAAACCATGGAGCGCTTTGAAGGTGAGAACCAATACCTTGAAGCGCACCCAGAAGACCAACGGGAGTCAATGCAGCTCACGCAGGAGAGGTGTTACATGGGAGCGCCGCGTCGCTCCCATAATCACCCGCGCGGCCGCATTCTGAACCAGTTGGAGCCTCTGGGTGCTCCTCAAGGGGAGCCCCATGTAGACAGCATTACAGTAGTCCTTAGCTTAAAACTAAGGATTTGATTGAGATACATTTTCTAATATTAAAGAAAAATTAAAGGTGATGGGATTTGTTTTTAAGATACAAAAGGTACAGAGTCCAGAAGAAATAATATTGATGTTTATTGACTGCCAACATGTTTTGCATTATCTCCTCAACAGTGATTATTGGAAAAGGAAATGGATTCTTAATTAGAAAATTTCATATTTTATCATTACATACTTTCATTTGATTTTTGTACACAAAGTCTACTTGTGTAAAAATAAAGTTATTTCTTCTGGATCAGAATCTAAAATAATAGGTAATAATATACAGTCCAACCATTACATAAGAAGATGCCAAAATTTCACAGAACTTCTGCTAATGAATACAAAAATAGAATCTACCTGTTGGAAGCAGGCCTGCACAAGATTTTCTGGGAACATATTTCTGTAAAAGGGTTAAAAGAGATAAATATGTAATTGTTGAAAACATATTCAAGAACCATGATGTAATAAGTCTTTTTCTCTTACTCCAAATCTTTGATTAATTATGTCCTAATTATTCCTTAAGTTTTAGAAAGACTTGGCTTAGTTATTTAACTGTTCAAGATATGAACCCTTAAACTACCTGGGTCCTGTACTTTCTTTTTTTCAAATATATTGTTTTTCCCTAAAATTTCAGTTTACAGCACTTTGTTCTTTGTGTTACACAAAAAGCAAATTCCAGCAAGTAAGGAAGGAATCATTCCATGAAATAAAAGAAAAAAAGCAGACATGAAAGCAGAAATATATTGCCTTCTGAACCTGAACAGCCCTGCATTTTTTCTACAATTCTATAGCAGATGTTATTCTTTTTTTAAAACTGTGGCTTAAATTGGGAGAAAGTCTTTTATTATGCATTTTTAATAAATAAATGAGGAATGAATTCAGAGTAAAACTGAAAAGTGGAAGCTGATTTGCCTGATTTATTTTCTTTTATGAAGAAATATTCTCAAGCAACTTTCTGGAAACATAGGGGATAAAGGAAAATAGCAAAATGGACTATATATACTGGAATGGGAAAGGTCACTCCTGAAAATTTCTCAAAGGTACTATCAATTACTCAGATATTCTCCCTATTTCTCCATGCCTCAGCACAATTCAATAGGGTCCTCATCTCTCAGGAGAATATTTAGGAGATGATGTTGCCATTGCTAATTTTTTTAAATTGTGAACGTAATTCATTGTTTTAATGACTCACCTAATTAAGTCTAACATGGCATCCACTGTAGACACTTCCGGAGTGCTACCCATCCTGTCAATTTCATCAGCTTTCTGAGATACTCCTGGTTTGATAGTCACAACCAATACAATCCCTATAATTGGAGGGGGGGTTGAAGGGGAAGGTCAGAGAGAACACAGCCTGAACAAGTTGAAAACTTGCAAAAAAACATTTGTTTTAAAGATAGCAGCGCAGCTATATAAATGAAAGATGAGAATTATGCTTGCCCTAAATTCAGGCCTTGGTTCTTCCAAACATGTAGTTTATTATTTTCTGACATATAATCAATGCTTTATCTTAGAGTATAGGAACACTACTAAATCAGAGCTGCAGACAAACCTAAGTTATTTTGCTAAACCCTGTGGTTATTTACAGCGAACGGGGGAGAGGGGGGTTCAGCTATCCTTAATAGTTCCAATGTCCTTGGAATATAGCCTTGGAATTATGATTTCCCCTCTGACGATGGTAAACCCATTAGAAAATAGCCATGTTGGTTTCTGCTAAGCTTTATTGTGCAACTATGCTGCTTTTTTCACAGAATCTATAGCCGTGATGGTGAACCTACGGCACGGGTGCCACAGGTGGCACACGGAGCCATATTGGTGGGCACACGAGCTCAGCTCCGGCACGTATGCATCAGCCAGCTGATTTTCGGGCCTTCTGGACCCACCAGAAGTCAGGAAACACACTGTTTCCGGCCTCCAGAAGGCCTTTGGGGGGGGTGGGGAAGGCTGTTTTTGCCCTCCCCAGGTTCCTAGAAAGGCTCTGGAGCCTGGGAAGAGCCAAAAAATGGGCCTACCGGGCTCACCCTGCCATCACGTGCCAAAAGCGGAGGGAGCATGGCGCATAGAATTATGGATGTGGGCACGCGTGCGTGTGACCCCACCACGCTCCCCCCGCTTTTGGCACGCGATGGCAAAAAGGTTAGCCATCACTGATCTATAGCAAGCTTAACTGTAATGTATTTCAACTAGTAATCCTCATAACTTTACCCACCTTTGCTTCTTCTTTTTTAATCAGAAAGGGGATTGATTAGAAGCCTTCCATTTAGAAGCATCCCAATTCTGCTGTAAATTATGTACAACTTACTTAATCATTCGACTAACTGTCTCATTTCTGTACCACTACAACTTGATAAAATCTCTTTCAGGAAGCAAAACTAGGAGTTGTTCCTTCCAAACTAGATAGTCAATCACATGGTTAAATATTAATTTTGATAGTAAAGAGAAATCTGTATCCTTGTGAAATGGCACACGGAGACTATAACCTGGACAAGAGGTGCAATCTTTTACTGTTTATCATGACACTCTAAGATGGATAATATCCAAGTTTGTTCTTCTCTGTAAATCGAAGTTAGATAAAAATTGACTATTTATTGCTAGTTTGCTAACTTATTAAAAATGTCCCACTACATTTCAAATGTAAGGATTTAATTATTCAAGGGTTGAACGACTTATTACCTAAAATTACAGCTAAGGCAGTAGTGAAGAAGTAGTACACAACTGCTCGCAGGCCAATCTTTCCAGAAACACTAGAGTCCAATGCAGCAACACCTGGGAAGATTTTAAGGAAAAAGAGAATTTTTAGTGTATATATTTATAAATAAACCCAATGTGATATAGTTGTGATATATTTAACTGCATTCTTCATCTTCCTATAATAAGAATTACCTTTCTGGATTGGGTCATAAATCCAAGTAGTCTTGCACTCTGCTTCCAATATTTGCTGACTATACAATAAATTTTAAGTTCACAAGCAGAATATTATGGCTATCATTCTTGCCTATCTCTTGCATGGATAATCAAAGATACATTGTTCTAAACAGGGGGATCTGACTTGGCTGTCAATTCTAATACTCAGCTCTCCTTCCTGCTGTATTATAGTGTATCTATGAGTGTGCATGTGCACATACAGTATGCATATTTTATTGTTTGAGGTAAATATTACTCCTTTAACTTGCTGGAAAAAAGCCAGCAATTCTTTAAAAATCAAAAGAGCCTTAAAGAAATTTAGTTATTATGAATCACAAAATACTTAAATCAGAATAAATGTGCTGATCTTTGAGTACATGTATTCCCATCATGCTATTATTCAAGATAAGCTATACAGGTAGTCCTCGATCTACAACAATTCATTTAAGGACTGTTCAAAATTACAACAGCACTGAAAGTGATATATGACTATTTTTCACACTTACGACCATTGCAGCATCCCCATGGTCACATGAAAGTCAAAAGTCAGCCGTTGGGCAATTGACTCATATTTATGACAACTGAAGTGTTCCAGGGTCACGTGATCACTTTTTGTAATCTTTTGACAAACAAAGTTAATGGGGAAGCCAGATTCACTCAACAACCAGAGGCCTGGTGGCGCAGCAGACTAAAACACTGTTATTAACATCAGCTGCCTGCAATTACTGCAAGTTCAAATCTCACCAGGCTCAAGGTTGACTCAGCCTTCCATCCTTTCAAAGGTAGGTAAAATGAGGACCCAGATTGTGGGGGCAATAAGCTGACTTTGTATAAATATATACAAAAGTATGAAGGCTATTGCTTAACACATTGTAAGCTGCCGGGAGTCTCCGGAGAAGGGCGGCATATAAATCAAATTTTTTTAAAAAACCAAAAAAAAAAAAACCCTGTGTTACTAACTTTACAACTGCAAGCATTCACTTAACAACTATGGCAAGAAAGGTCATAAAATGGGGCAAAATTCACTGAACAAATCTCCCACTCAGCAACAGAAACTTTGGGCTGAACTGTGGTCATAAGTTGAAGACTACTTGTATTATATTAAATTCAGGAGAGCAGTCAGAAATAGTCAAAATATTAAAGGCATGAAGTACAAAAATAAGGAAAAAATAGCTAAACATAGTTATAGCAACATGGTTATTCATAGTGATTCACAATACCTCTTCATACCTTTTTAGCTTCATTTCTACATGTCCACAAATCACTTCAAATATTGTCTTTTGTGTTTCAAACTTGTTACCCCTCTATTTTTAAAGATCTCATCAACTTTTTGGTCTTCTCTTCCTCTCAAATCCGTTCACACTTCCTTTACCTTGTTGTTTTTTGCAGTTTGATCTTTTTTTTTCTATATGAACAATCTACCTCAATGTACAAACAGTATGTCATTGTGGTAATTTAGTTTTGTACTTAGCCTGCATTCATTCATCATCCATTCTTCACCCAACTCCTCTTGTTCGGCCTTATTCTTAAATGATTTTTCAGTGCATTCAACTTATTTTTAAGTTGAATAACCAACACAACTAATTGACATGATCAACTCTCACTTTCATTTAACAAAGTTGGCTGAAGGACACTAATGCACAGTTATCATTTTCCTTTTTCTTACAAATATTTGTTTCTGTCAAGAGACCACTTTTCATTACCTTCCAGCCAGCATTTGCATGTCTTAAAATTTCTCACTCATTTCCCCAACTTTAGGAAACATCTGACCAAGATATACACAACGATTTATACATAAATTACTATTGGTTACCACATTCTTCCTGTTGAGCACAACAACCTTTGTTTTTTCATATACTAATTTTAGGTTCATACTCCTTGTTAGATAAATTGTATGATGTAATGTCTACTGAAGATAGTTCTCACCCTAAATATAGCATTATCTGCATACAAAAGTGTACACATATTTAAGTCCCCACCAACTAACTAACATAACTTATCACCACACAGGTTCTTTTTACCACTATCCTAAAATGCATTAAAGTAACATCATACATTTTTATCTTACTCCCTACAAATTTCTAACATTTTCCCTCCAATATTCCATTTCACCATTTCCTTTTTAATTTGTTACTATGGTGGAGTATATGTTCGGCCCTTTGCCTCTGCTTTCCAAACATTTTATTTCTATTATAATTGTATATATATATTTAATGCACATTATACATTCTCCTCATTTTTTGCAGTAATCAGGCTTTACATACTCTAGAAGGATGACTTTGTTGCAACAGACCAATATGGTTGCCCTTCTGGAATTTAATAATTTTTAAACTGCCTAAGAGATCCAAGAAACCATTTTATAAACCAGAATATTAGTTCATCCATATGTCCAATAAAATTTAAAAAAATAATTGTATAAACTTGTATAGTATTGCAGGTAGCAAACTACTTAGATTAGGTTAGTAATTTTTTTCTTCACAAAAAACAGAATTAATTAATTCAAAGCCTGATCAAGTAACAAATATTTAATATTTTAATATTTAATATTTTAATTGGTCTGTGAGTTTTAAATTTTGTAGCCAAATTATATATATATTTTAAATGTCTTAATATTTATATTTTATGTTTTTTATGTCTGGCTGTACACCGCCCTGAGTCCTCAGGGAGAAGGGCGGTATATAAATTGGAAATAAATAAATAAATAAATAAATAAATGTTGTGTTAATTGTTCAAAACTAGGTTTTTTAGAAGGGAACAAAATAACAAAACCATGACTTGTACAATTAAGTATATTTGGCTTGTTTCTTATTAACTTTCTTGGCCTTATCTAGCCCTAATAATAATAAGAACTCATCAGATGACCATATGAATATTTTTTTCTTCTACCATCTAACCCTAAGACTATGGCTGGTCCAGAATGCACTGAGGCAGGCAGTAATCAGCATGTCAATTGACACCATTGCTCCATGAGTAATATTGGCTTCCAGGTGCAATCCAAGGTGCTGCTTATTACCTGTAAAAGATATAGGTAAAAAAGTTTGGAGTTTTGTATAGGGTCTGGTTACTTGGCAAACTACCTATGTTTTTCTCTGTCTGGTAAAATTTGCCAGACTGGGAACACTTTGGATTCTCTCAATTAAGCAATGTCACCTAATGGAGCCTTGGAGGGATGCCTTGTCTGCCTCAGTGCCTGCACTCTGGAACAGCATTGCTCTACAGATCTGTATGGCTCACATCCTACTTATATTCCAAAAGACACTGAAAATGCAGCTATTTTTCTAAACCCTAGAGCAGGGTAGTGGTTGAGCCCTTTCAAATTTTTTATGTGGATTCATTTTATGCTGTGTATCATCTGTTTCTCATCATCATCATCATCATTCATTAAACATGAAACTCAGTCAATTGAACATTTAAACATGTATCACAAATATCATTGACTGGCACTGATTGATTGATACGGGTTGCTGCCAGCATCCTAGGTATCAACCAAGTATCTTCTTAAGATGTATGTTGTTGTTGTTGTTGTTATTTAAAGTCCCGGGAATCAACTGGAATCAGGAGTTGTTAAAGTCTATGTCATAAATAAATTAATACATTTTAGTTTATCGTTCTTTTGTTGATGAGTGCAAGTTGCCACAGAGGGGCTAGATCAGGGGTGTCATACTGGATTTCATTGAGGGCCGCATCAGGGTTGTGTTTGACCTTGGAGGGCCAGGGTAGGCATGGCCAGAGTGGATTTTCGGCCACCACAGCCTCCTGCAACCACGGACTGGTCCTTTGCTGTTTCCAGGGCAGCCCTGCAGGCCAGATCTAAGCACCCTGCAGGCTGGATCTGCCCCGCGGGCCTTGAGTTTGACACCCCTGGACTAGATTTAAGGCTTAATCAGGTAAACAGTTTGTAAACAGATGATCAATCTCTAGTTTCTGTTATAGGTAGTCTAACCTCTAGTTTAAGGTGATACTGAAAACACATACAGGGGTGAGGGAAAAAAGTTTTTACTTTTGTATTCTTGATTTTTCCATAAACTATGTAGTTAGAGCAAAGGTCCAAGTATACCCTACAAAAAAAGCTGTGCAATAGTTTCATGGCTCATTATGAGTAGCCGAAATAAAATTTCTCTCTGTGATAAAATATTAGGAGAGCTGCTATTCTCTTTTGGATCCTAGAGGCAATATTGGTGGATTGGGCACTATTACTAAGGATTTTCAAGTATCTTACATACTCGGATATTTCACTTGCTCAGTTGTTTGGTTCTCTATATACCATTTGTGGATTTTGGTACTCTTATAGAAAATCATAACTTTCATTTTTTTGGTGCTTTATGACATTGTAACTCCCTACAAAACTGAGCCAAGATTCTGAGGAACTTCCTGAAGCTGATTTGGTTTAGTGAAAGATTATAGCAATATCTACATGAAGTAACAGCTGCTCACATGTCAACTTTGTATCTGCAAATCCAGCTCCTATAAGTGTTTTGTCAAGGGATTTAGATAAATGATAAACAAAATAATGCCAGGATATATTCTTGCTTCACTCTCTTTGCAGGTGTAATTAAAGTGGCAGCTCTTCTATGCAACATTGGTCCCTAAAACTGGTTTTGTTCTACAAATGGTACATTAGTAACATCAGATGTTGGTCAATGATAGGATTTTTAAAAATATCCCTATGAAGGATTTGGAAATTAAATAGAAGATCATCTGAAAACAGAAATTCCTAAACTTACACTGCCATTATACCTGCCTTTAGTGTAATCTTAATGTATATTTTTATTTATTTTATTTTTTATATTTATATGCCGCCCTTCTCCAGAGACTCAGGGCGGCTTACAATGCGTTAAGCAATAGCCTTCATACTTTTGTATATATTTATACAAAGTCCTCATTTTACCCACCTTAGAAAGGATGGAAGGCTAAGTCAACCTTGAGCCTGGTGAGATTAGAACTCACAGTAATTGCAGGCAGCTGGATGTTAAATGCTGCCTTTAGTAGGAGGCATTAGCCTGCTACGCCACTCAAGCTCTATATACCAGTGATGGCAGCCCTTTTGCTGTCACATGCCAAAAGTGGAGAGAGTGCGGGGGGGTCATGTACGTGCGTGCCCACACCCATACTTCAATGTCCCACACCCTCCCCATGCATGTACGCATGCCCCCTATGCTCCCCCTGCTTTTGGCACGTGATGGCATGGTGAGCCCAGTAGGCCCGTTTTTTGCCCTCCCCAGGCTCCAGAGCAGAAGTTGGGAAATGGGCCGTGTCTGGCTCCCCAGGCTCCAAGAAAGCTTCTGGAGCCTGGGGAGAGCGAAAAACAGGCCTTCCCAATCCCCCCGAAGGCCCTCCGAAGGCCGGAATCAGCCTGTTTCCCAGCTTCTGGTGGGTCCGGAAGAACCGAAAATCAGCTGGCTGGAGTGTGCATGATATGGCTTTGCGTGCCACCTGTGGCACATGTGCCATAGGTTTGCCATCATGGGTATATACCTTCTCCTAAAAAAAACCAAACACCAAAATGAATAATGAAAACAAGGGAAACTTGGGGAAAGATGGATTTATTGTAACAATAAAAGGTGGGTATACCCACAGTTTGGGAAACCTGTTCTAAAGTCTAAAAAAAGGGAAATTATCACATTTCTGGCTACTGAAAGGCAAGAACTGTTATGGTGATTCCACAGTAGAACATCCTTTTCATATCAGTATGAGCTACTATGATGTCCGAAGTCATCTTGCAATCTAATCAGCTTGGATTAATAGGTTGGGTAAAAATTTCAATATTTTTTTTTCAGTACAATTTTTTTTCAGACACATTAAAATCTGGAAGCAAAAAAGGCAGATGGCTCAAAACTATCTATATTTGCAATTGTTCTCCATGGCTGGTAGACAAATCTATCATTTAAAGCATTAAGGCTCCACCTCTATACTGTAGATGACAGAACGATGATATAGGTTTATTATGTGAGAAAAGCCACAGCAAAGCTTTGTGAACTATACAAATTTCAAGGGCATAGCCATAAAAGTGGCTGTAAAACTTCCAGACTCTTGAAATAATATATTATGCATAATTCTTTTCAGTGGGTAGCATACTCAGTAGAAGGTAATTAGAGTCTCCTTGCCAGCTAGCATTTTGTGGCTGAACATGACAGAATGTCAAGAAATTATGTATTTATTAATTAATAATTAATTAATATTTTCTGAATTACTTACTCACATCCTCAGTGAACACTAGTGAACAGTGATAAGTCCATGCTTAGTTACCAAATGGCACTTGAAGCGATCTGGCTGAGCACACCTAAAGCTTGCAGAAGCTGAAGCAGATGGAAGAAAGGCCAGGAAGTGGCCCAGAGACAGGAATGACAAATCAGGCCTAGGAAAACTCCAAAATGGCCAAATTGCTGGATTTGGCAGGGATGGCCATCAGAAGCCTAGCAGGAGACACCACCAAAGGCATCTTGTGGTAATAAGTATTATAGTCACTGAGGTTCAGTGGCAGAACAGTAGGGACGCAACTGGCCTTACCAAAAGTGCCCTATGGTTGAAGCCCATCAAAGAAGCCTGGCAGCAAAGACTTATCAGAGAGGTTACAGTAGAAATAACCAACCAAAAAATGCTTGTAGATAGAGTTCAGTTGTCACCTTCAAGACATACTCAAACTAGCTAGGATGGCTTCATTGGCAATGTAAGAGGAACAAAAAGGAACAAAGCAGTATACCACTAGAGGAGATATTACATGGTAGAGCTTATACCTGACCTTGTAGGTCCAGGAGGCCTCGTTAAGTCTTTTAATATGCCAAGAGTAAATCCTGCAGGCTTATGGAGGGACCAGAGTTTGGGAGTGTACCCTCAAACCTCTAAAAAGCAATTCAAGTAAGGATTATGCTGATAACCTATAATCAATTTGCCTTATGTCAAACCTATAGACAAAATCGCAAAATGTGACTATAGAAGTTCCAGTCTCACATTTCTCCTTTTTTTTTTCACCAGGAAGATTTGACTTGTCAAAATAGTGTAGAATTTCCAAAGCTGCACTGTCAGTTCTACCTCTGAGGTAGAGGTAGAGAGAGGTTGCAAGAAAGTCATTGTCACAATGGAGAACTAATTTTTGTATTTCGGAAAGGAAAGGTTCCTTGAATTCCCGCGGTACTACAGCAATCAAAACTGAGATCCTTAATCAGAAAAGTAACTTGATAAACAATCAGGGTTTGGAAATCCAATGCTTTACCATCTCACTATAGTGCTCTGGCCAAACCAAGCCTTCCCCAAAAAATCTCAGCAAAAAGATTCATCTGCTGCTTGGCAGCAGACAAAAGTTAAGGGCACTGCTTAACTGACCTATTCATAACGTATTTGTAATCTCCATCCCATCTAATCATGCCACTGGGCTTTAACACTGGAACAACTGGAATGGCACAACCAGATTTCTGTAACTTGTTGAAGGATCTTGTTTTTTAAGCTGCTTTTCCACCATCTCAGCAGGGAAGACTACTCCCAGTTATACCTGGGCATCACAGAGGTGGCAATATTTATTTGTTAATCCTATTTGCCATCTGGTGAGATTAGAACAGCTCCATTATAAATGAGTTATGATTTCCCAGGGTGTTGGCTCCTTGTATATTGATAGATAACATCAGGATAAAATGAAGCTTCAGTCCTGCAGTTCATCACATGTTTTAGTGTTGTATGAAGGAAGGACTTCATGACCTGATCAGGTCAAAAACCTGAGTCTAACATAGAGAAGGAAGGACAGTTCCTAGTCAGGCTCCTGAGTTTGTTTCCCTCCCTCATACGAACCCCAGGAAGTAGTCTGACAGAACAGAGCAGAAGAGTAACTATTTCACATAGAGCTACTTGTACTTATTTATTCAAGACAATCTACCCTCTAACATTGAAGAGAGATTCATTGCTCCTACTAACCTGCTAGAATCTCAAAATGCTAGCTTGGTTCTGAATAACAAGGCTAAGCAGAACAGTGCATCATTCCAATTGTGATTTTAAGTTGAGAGTTATCTGTACTGTCGTATTTATGGTATATAATTCTTCTTCTATTACTTCGATGATTTTTCAAGTGTATAGATTTTTATAAGTATTCCTATAGGTAGCAACTTTTTCAAGTAACAAAGTTCATAAAATAATTAAATTAAAATAGCCAAAATCTTATTTGCAAGTTTCATGCCTCAATGCCAATATATAATTATATAATTTGCCATAGCAGCTAGAGACGTTGCAAAATCTTGGTATGTTACTGCTGCAGAACAAAACTCTTAACAGATTAAATCAATGCAAATTCCCTAATTCCATTACAAAGAAATGCTCATACTACTGGTTATAAATCTGCTTAGAAGTGCAGCTGTTTTTGAACTATTGCTGCAGTAGTGTTTCCTTCCCAACCTGGACTGCACACAAAGCACCATTGCAAATGTATTATTTTAGCAGCATTTCTTTCAAGAATAGCTAAAATTTATGTTTTACTTTCACGTTTTTCTTTTTTAATCTTTAGTTGTACCAATTCTGATTTATGGCATTCTTCTTTTATGTTACCAACTATATTGCCCAAGAAGGTTGGAGATTATCATATCTTACTTCTATCCTCCAAACCAAGATCAACTGGATTATATTTGAATCGTATGGAGGCATTTTTCCAGTTTAGTTTAATGTAGGGTTTCTGTTAGGTTTCTATCAACAACCTAGAACTGGAAGAAGGCAGAAGTAGGCTTTGAAAAGTGCAATCATCTGCTAAGTAGGTTTATTGCAAAAACCAAGGAAGCCGTCACAGAAGATTTCCAGAGACTGCTAGGCAGCGAATGCAAACCCCATTTATAATAAAAGCAAGGTGTAAATTTTTCTACATTTTTGTATTGTCCCGAGGTAATGGGTTTGAAGCTACTATCTTTTGAGGAATGGGCAGATTTCACCTGTCCCTTGTTTTGCTAACAAATTATCCTGATTTCAGGTTGTTTGTATCTGAAATTGTGAGGATGGCCCTCAGAGTTTCTTCTATACAACAGGACCAAGTTAAGTTGAATCTTCAATGCTATATGCTCTATACTACATTACTGGCCAGTGCATTAGTATATGGATTTACAGGGCCAGGCATTAATATTTCAGCATTTTAAAAGCCTCATTTAATTCACAAAACCTAAGGTTGAATTTATTAAGGCTGACTGCCAAAAATTAAGAATTATTTGAGCACACTTCAATTGTGCATAATATGAGGTAGTAAGATAATGTTACTTTGAATATTTTTCTTCATAAGAACTTTCTACCCACTTCTCAAATCAAGATTTTACTTTTTCATGTTGAAATGTGTGTCTTTTAGGCAAGTTTGAAATTAAATTTAGCTGCTTTCAGAAATTAAGCACTGATCAAATGTGAAAGTCCTGGCTGCATATGAATCAGCCCTCTTTTTTCCTTTTTCAGAAAGTTTAGCAAGAGCAGAACAGCTGAGAATTTGATAGAATTCAGTTCTTTGTTGATTCCATTTCAGCCCACACAATAAATTGGCTATTAAACAGAACCAGAAAAAAAAAACTGGTCTATTTTACTCCTTCTGCTACTACAATATTTGATGATCCAATCATAAAGCTTTTCTCTATAGAAATTGATTTCATATTGCATAGTTCGCCAGTTATCAGGGCAGATATAGTGGTTATGACATTTGCTTTAAATCAAGAGTCCTTAACTAGTTATGTTACTTTTTTTGTCCACGTGACCAGAGGTGGGTTTCAGCAGGTTATGACCAGTTCTGGAGAACCGGTAGTAGAAATTTTGAGTAGTTCAGAGAACCGGTAGTAAAAATTCTGACTGGCTCTGCCCCCATCTATTCTCTGCCTCCCAAGTCCCAGGTGATCGGGAGGAAATGGGGATTTTGCAGTACCCTTCCCCTGGAGTGGGCTGGGAATGGAGATTTTACAGTATCCTTTCCCTGCCACACCCACCAAGCCACACCATGCTCAAGCCATGCCCACAGAACCGGTAATAAAAAAAATTGAATCCCACCACTGCACTTAACTATTACTTAACCAAACCATATATGTGATGCCCATATATGATCTTATTAATAGATGTTTGTCCTCCAAATCTGTAAGAGAGTTCATTGTTGTGTTACTTCAGAATATGTTAATTCTCAGTAAAGAAAAGCCACTGATACGACGTGAATCAACTCTTAATTGGAATTATCATCCTATTCCACATTAAGATCTGACCCTTATACTTTAACAAATAAGAATATGGATCTGCATTTTTTTTTGCAATCTTAATGTAAATTGTTAATTAGATGTGTAATTGCATCTAAGATATTACTCCTTTTTAAATAGAAACAATACTCCAATCTTTTAACATCTTTATTATGTTTTTAGACACAAGCAATACATTATGCTGAAAATATCATTGAGAGGCTGGTTCCTCGTTAACAACTTTTTCTTTTCTTGAATGCACAAAAGGGAGCTACAATAAATCTTTAAAAATACTGTGGTGACATTAAAGATTTATATCTTTAATAATATTCTAAGGAGAATAGAGAACAAAAATATAAAGACAACAAACAAATTATGTAGGGAAGAGTTTTTGTTTATCCCATGTTAAGAATAGGCACTCTATAATCCCTGAATCCTTTCTTTATAGACCTTGAAGAATTGGTGGCAATTTTTCACTATTTTAAATCAAGAAACATTTAAAACAGTAGCACAAGTCCTACAATAGATCTAACATCATTTTAGAAACTGAAAAATCCTACCACTTTCTTAAGTGGGGGAAAAAAAACATTTCCACCCAATTTTCATCATTACTATGGCCTTCAGATTCCCTTCTAAATTTAAGGCAGGTTACTCAAGGGACTGACTCTTCTCAATTACATCTAACCATCCAGCAGGTCCAGCAGAAGAGGCATTTGGTGGGTCTTGTCTGCAAAAGAATTCAATATAATGGACCCTAGAAGACGAGCCTTTTGTGCCACCATCTGGAACATTGTCCCTCCAAAAGTCAAGCTAGTCACAACATTTTTGGCCTTCCAGATAGCATTCAAAATGTGATGTTTTTCAGCCCGAATGGGGATCCCCTGGTAATAGGGAGCCTGATGTTGGCTACATTTTATGTACTATTTTCCTACTTGCAAACTTATTTTATTTGTGTTTATTGTTTCAATTGTTTTTAACTGGCTTTGTGGAATTTTTTAAACTGTGGGTTTTATTGCATGCCACCCAGAGTTACTTTGTGTAAAATGGGCAACCCTGAAGATAGAAGAAGAGAAAAACCCAGAGAAGATAACAAAATACAAAACTCTGAAAATAAAAATAGAACAACTGTGGCAAAAGAAAACAAAGGTAGTATCAATAGTAATAGGCGCCTTGGATGCAATCTCAGAACACCATCGGCATTGACAAATTCACCAAAAGTCAACTGCAAAAGATGGTTTTACTTGGAACAGTTTACGTCCTGCAACAATATCTGCAACACCATCAAACACCATCCACATTGGCCTATCTCAGGTCCTTGGGAAGGACTTGATAGCTGGAGAAAAAGATTAAATCCAATCTAAACAACTGGTTAACTGTGACCAACCAAAATAATTACTTTACCCAGGCATGATTCACATGTGGAATTGTCCTGCAGCGAGTTGTCACTTGGCAAGTTGGCCACGGCAAGATGGCCACTGTGAGATGGCTCTGGTAAGTTGTTCTAGACTCATGATTGGGGGCTCTAAATATAAGCATCAGGAGCTTAAACTGTGTTCTGTCCAAATAGAGAATCACTAATGAGCTCTGTAATGTACAAAGCAAAACATGGCATGGAAACTACATAATAGTTTGAACAGCCATGTTCCTGACTATGGTTTGAAGACAGACAAAAGAATTGGAAACATCTGTCAGGAAATTATTCCTGTAATATTAGGATGAAAAAGAAAACATGCACCAGTAACACCAGTTTCCTTGGACCTCCTCCAAATACTCATCAAATGAAAATGTGCAAAACATGCTGTAAAATCAATAAGTAGGTACAGCTGATATCAACCAAAATCCCAATAATGCATTGCAAGGAGGGGAATCTGGAACAATATGGAAGCCATAGAAATAAATATAATGGAGAGTGGAAAAGATACACAATCTTTGTTTTATCCATACTGTATTTATCCTGTGGTGATAATGAGAGGACTTCTAAGATCAAAAACTAATAAAACATTACATCATGGCTGACCAGCAGTCATCAAGACCGATAGACTTGAGTATCATCAGCATAACAATGATATTGAGAACCCTGACCATGAACCATAGTACACCAGAGATGAGTATTAGGTTACTTAGGATCCAATACTGATCTCTCAGAGGACATTCTTTAGATTGTAATCTGCCATGTAAAGTTGGAAAAGAACAGTAAGACAAAACAAAATCGACCCAATTAAGTACTTGCCCAATGATGCCAAGAGATGGCAACCTAAATCAGTTGGGTATAGTGCCATGATGGCAAACCTATGGCACGTGTGCCACAGTTGGCACACAGAGCCCTCTCTGTGGGCATGCGAGCCGTCACACAGCTCAGCTCCACTGCGCATGTGTGCATGCACCTCCTGTCGGCCAGCTGATTTTCAGGATGTGCGGGGGTGGGGGAGTGTGGAGTGCCCCCCCCCCACAGCCTGTTTTTGGGCCCAGGAGGCTGCAGGGAGGCCTGCTAGGCCCAAAATGGGGGACGGGGGTTGCACGCACATGCACGGGGGCTGGGGGAGCATGGGGGCTCATGCGCACCCCATGGCATTATGGGTGCCAGCATGCATGCACTTTTGGCACATGACGAGAAAAAGGTTAGCCATCACTGGTATAGTGGTTAAGGTAACCAGACTAGAAACTGGAAAACTTTTTGAGTTTTAGTCCTGCCTTAGATATGAAAGCCAGCTGGGTGACCTTGGCCCAATCATTCTCTCAGCCCAACTCACCTCACAGGACTGCTATTGTGGGGAAAATAAGAGGAAGAAGGAACAATAGATATATCCACTACCTTGAGTTATTTACAAAAATAATAAAGATGGAATTTTAAAAAGTCTATAAACCATACTGCCACTGGATACTGCCATTGAATCCATGCTGAGCAAGTAGTATCAGTATTCAGAATTTGAGAAAGTGTCTCTTAAGTTGAATGACCTGACTGATATGGACAGAGAAGACTATTTAAAGGCATGGGGTGGGCTTATAAAGTATAAATCCAGAAAAAAAAATCATCACATCAATGAAATACATGCTCTGAGCAGTGAGAATAAATTTTGCTCAATTCTGGAAAAAAAGATACAATTCCATCAATATTTGATTGGGAATTTAAATTTGGAGAATACATAAGCAATGGCAGTATATAGTTCTATTCAGAATAGAAGTTTAACAAAATTTAAACAACAATGGTTCCCATGTATACAGTACATCATACAGCATGGAAATACAAACATTTACAGTCTGGCTTCTAAGGGAGGGGGGGGAATATTTAAATATTGCACATTAGCAGAAGCACAATGGAAGGGGAGTGAATTAGAAAGTGAATGGCCGCCTTCTCCTTTTTCTCTTGTATTTTAATTGCTGTAAAAATTGCTTTGTTCATCCCCCCCCTCACTTTTAAAACATTCACAAATAATGTTAAGTATCAATACAATGGAAGCTTTAATACTAAGTAATCAGTTTAAGACAGAAATCTTTATTGTACAACAACTACTTTGATGCAGTCTGTAGTGTCTTTTTTATTACATTCAGTTCTGGATGAAAAATCTAAATAATTATGCTCATCAAGAGTGACTTCAAGCTGTAATTAATATTAACAGTACTTTTCTCTCTTTTTACCTTCACTCTAAACATTAGAGTGTTAATAAACTTTAATTAATATTGAACAAATACCATTGTATCCAAATATTGTAATGTATTATGTATATTTTACAATGTAAAAGGAAACATATGTATAATAAAAAAGGAAAAAAAGAAAAAAAAGAATGGAAGGTTGAAGAAACCTAATAAAAATAAAGCTTTGGCATGAGATCGAACAGTAGCTTGAAAGAAAGCCTGTTTAGAGTAAAGATAAAAAGACTATTCTGTACATGTCCTCAGCCAGTACATATTTTCAAATGCCTTTGTAACCATCTAACCAAGATTCTTTGATCTTCACAACTGCAGACGTTTATGGCAGAGAAGCCTGGCCCTCAAAATAAATTCATAACAAAGGACTATCCAGAATGCTATGGTGCTACATAAGTAAACAAAGCAGCCAAAAAAGCCACAATAGTAGAATTTACAAAAAAGAAGAGACAGAATGAGATAAATTTGGCAATACACAGAACTGTGAAGACAGTTCTAAAAGCTGAAAACGAGCCATGTGAGCATTCAACATAGTAATAATGTAATACACCTATACGAAGAGAGAGAGAGAGAGAGAGAGAGAGAGAGAGAGAGAGAGAGAGAGA
>WNWU01000002.1:7892065-7971676 GCA_012654045.1 Ptyas mucosa
AGAAAGAAAGAAAGAAAGAAAGAAAGAAAGAAAGAAAGAAAGAAAGAAAGAAAGAAAGAAAGACAGACAGACAAGATTACCCAGAGGACAAAAGTAAATCCAGGGAATGTGAAATAATTGAAGACAATGCTAAATCAAAGGAAGAAAAAAATTAGACCATACTTTTAAAGAACAGAACAAAACTCCTGTACCATTGGTAAGGGATCAATACACATATTAAAATCCCCACAAAGGTGTGAAGGACAAATTAGTAAAAGAAATTCACACAGCCACGGAAGTAACTCTTCCAGAAATAATTGTGAAATGGGTCCCGCTGATGATAAATAGAGGCCATCAGTAAAAGGGCCAGCTGGTGCCTCAAATTAGTACCAGTCTGAGTGAAAATAAAATAAAAGTTTCCAACAGCCAAGACTGAATGAAAAATCACAACCACCCTTTTCTTCCTACATGAGAAAGCTTGACTGTCATAGCTATTACCTGAAGCTCATTAGATAACAAGAGTGACTGACTCATTTTTGCAAACTAAGTTTCAGTGACTAGTGCCAGAGAGATATAAATATTTATTTATATATCTTATAAGCACGTAAGACTTAAAAACAGTCATATTAATCATCAATGAATTCAATGTTCAATTCATTCAATTCAGCTCAACCAATCTCATTATACATATGTTGTGCACTGAAAATAAAAAATTGAAATTAAGATGTTATGGCTGCCCACTTGCCAGGCAACCTGACAGCAAGCTTTTTGAAGGTGTCCTCTGGCTGAGCTAAGGTGGACCTATTAAGAAACATGGGGACAAAAAAAGGGAAGTTGAGCCAGTTGGGTCTATTGGTTATAGGGTCAGGCCATAGAGACCACAAGTTCTGGTCCCAGTTTAGGCACAGAGCCAGCCAGGTGACTTTGGACCACTCACTCAATCTCAGATTTTAGAAGCAGGCAATGACAAACCATTTCTGAAAACAAGCTTGCCAAGAAAACTGCAGGGACTTGTTCAGGCAGTTGCTAGAAGACAACACTGACTCAAAGGTGTGTGTGATTTGCGACACATGAGAGAGAGGGGGGGAGAGGGAGAGATAGAGAGGGAGGGAAGGAAGGAGGGAGAGGGAGAGATATGCTACTCCATCTCAGAAATACTGAGGAGCATACTTTTTCTTTTTACAGTATGACAATAGTAAAACAATTTAAGAAAAATGCAAACTAACCAACAGAAAGAAAAAAAAACTATAACATAAAAACAAAGACTGGCTTAGGACCTGGTTATCTACGACACCACCTGCTGCCACCAGTGGCCTCCCACCAGCCGGTACGTCTCATAGAGAGGGACTCCTCCAGGTACCGTCGGCCAAACAACGTCGACTGGCGGCCCCCAGGGGGAGGGCCTTCTCTGTGGGAGCACATACTATCTGGAATGAGCTCCCCCGGAGATACGGAGGATCCCAGACCTAGGCACCTTCCGCCGTGCTCTTAAGACCTTTTTATTTCACCAGGCTGGCCTGGCTTAATTCTCCTCTTTTAAAAATAATATAAATTTTAATCGGTTTTAAATTATTGGGGTTTTAAATATCGTTCACGGCCAAATTATTTAATTGGATTTTAATCGGTTTTAAATGTTGTATTTAATGTGTTTTATTTTATGGCTGTTTACTGCCCTGAGTCCCTCGGGAGTAGGGCGGTATATAAATTAAATAAACTTGAACTTGAAACTTGAAAGACTATGATTACTGAGGAATAATAAAAATAGAAACAAAACCCAGGGTGGAGGCTCCAACTCTTATACCAGATTTTCTTAAAAAGCCAAATTTGTACAGTTCTCCTAAAACTTAGCCGAGTGGGGGCTCATCTGATCTTGAGATAAACTATTCCAAAGAAGAAGGCTGTGACTGAAAATATTTGATTATTTGGGTTCTTTATAAGGGTCCTTAGACAGTGTTTCTCAGCCCTGGCAACTTTAAGATGTATGGATCAGCTCCCAGAATTCCTAGCCAGCATGTTGCCTGAGTTGAATTCTACAATCTCAAAGTTGCTCAGGTTAAGAAACACTGACCTAAGAGAAGGGACTCAGAGTAAGCCTGTTCTAATCAATTTTATTGGACAGGCAGTTAGACACTTATATTAAGGTAATCTGCCCAAAACTTCAAAAGTGTATGGGTTTTACACATAGCTTGGTTACTTCAGTTGATGGAAGTGACCCACAGCAAAAGAGTTTTGAACATTTAACTATCTTACAATGGAGTTTTGATTAGACTCTGATTTTAACACTGTATCAAATGGTGCTGTTTGGAAATTGTTAGTCCCAATATTAGCATTAAAATTATGTTATGCAAATTATAGATATAAAAAGGAAAGGAAAGGATTTCATAAAAATGAAAAAGTCAGTGTCTAAATGTGAGAAACTGAAGCTCAAATATTAATAAATCTGAATAATTCTTTTTGTGTGTTTTGAACAATGAATGTGGCTAGTAAAATATAATGAATTCTTCTAAGATTGTTTCCCCCCCTTTTTGTAAAAAAAAAGAAAAAAGAAAAATGTTTTTCCACAATAATTTTCCAAAATATTTACCTTTTAAAAACATCTAAAAACTAAATAATATGCATGGCAATGGCTGCATTAAAGGACAGGATATACAAATATCCATACATACCCATTCCCTTCCCACATCCTGTTACTAGAAGAAGCAGGAAACCTGCAATCTTAGAAAATAATAGAGGAAAGCAATGAAGACGTTTCTCATCATACACTATCATTGTCTGTAAACTTCTCATTTGCTGCTTAGGAGACCAGGAATTTTGAGCAGGATCACTGGGAAGACAGACCTTTTTCCAATGATCCTATTTAATAAGGCTTGTTTCACAGTTACATTAGCAAAGCAACAACAACAACACAATAACAACCTGCTCTGGCAGAAAAGCAGTTAGGATTCCTTAAGTCATGAGTTGCCCACTGCTACTTTAGGCAATGGCTACCTCCACGCAACACTGACTCTATTCTTAACCTCTCCAAAGCAGTTTGAAGCTGCCATTGTGATTGTCTTCACCTCTGACAACACTGGAATGTTGAAAGCCAGGAAACATCATGACCTTCCTCCATCTGATTGGCTTGGAAGTATATAAAAATCTTCCGTCAGTATTCACCCATTGACTTGCAAGGCTTCCTGGAGTAACAAAAATTCCCTCACCATCCCCTCCATAGAAAAAGGGAAGTACTAAATTGTAACGCCCTGTCCCCACACCATTTTTACTACAGGCTTTATGTGTTTATCTGTATTATTGCATGACGACAAAACTCCTTGGCTGCAAATATTTTGTATGTTCACAGAAAGCTATGATGAGGGCTGAGACAGATTTGCAAGCCGGCACTTTTTCCAATACCCAACTGTAGAAGCTTAGGGCCTATGTAAATGGGGGGGAAAAGAGAAGGAAACAAATCCAAAATTCTGTCCAGAACAATAAATGGGCATTTAGAATCAGGATAATGTCAACGTGATTCTGGAAGATGAGCCTCCCGACACTCTCCCCCACCCAGTTCAGAAAATATGGAACATGATACTGGAGTAACAAGCAAGTATGAGTAGTACTAATGGTTACAGTGCAGCTGGATCAAAGCCAAAAGGAAGCCCAGCTGCTGATGTGCCCAGAAACAAAGGAAAAGTGCAATGCTGCATTGGTATGTAACCATAAACTAAAGCAAACTTCAAGTTTTCACAGTAGAAATGTCAAGATTCAACACTGAAATAAATTAGTAAGTAAATGAAAATATTCTAGTATTCAGCAAACTGGAATGGATTAAAATGGATCATTTCATAGCCTCAGCTCTTCTATTGCAGGCAAGAAAATCACATAAGAAATGAAATAGCGATCATTATTAACAAAAGGGTATCAAAATTAGTGCTCTGAAACAATCCCAGAAATGATACAATGGTCTCAAAATCTAATGTAAGCCAACCAATATCCCAATGCTTCAAATTCCAGCGGAATCAAAAATTGAATGTGCAGCTGGATTACAGTGAGTGGTCAACACATCACTCCATCCCAAATGTAACACTAAACATTGTATAAATGTTAATTAATTCATGTAATGTTAATGATGGAAGTAAAAGGGCATCAGAATAATGGAAAAAAAATATTCCTAATCTACAGAACAAAGAAGAGACAGATTAAATTGCCAAGAAAACTCAGTCTTTATAGCATATACCGTACCTTCTTCCAATAGCTTAAAAGATAAATCTATACATGGACATTACTGGATGCACAATATCAACACTAAACTGACCATATACTCTGCAAACACAGTAGAAAAAACTCCATTCAGTCAGCAAGAACATGAACTGGTGCTAATTGCAGCTCAGATCAAACTCGTTACAACTTCAGAAAAATGAATAAAATAATCAGACCAATAAGCTGCAACTTTAGCAATATTCTACATGATTATGTAGAGGTAAAGGTAAATTATAGCTATAGTAGATTAGATCTGATAAATATGTGCCTGCAATACTCCAAGTTGAAATCACCATTCCTGTTGCCAAAAGATAAATATATTATCAAACATTCCTTCCAGTGTTGCCAATTAAAAGGTACCAAAGTGGGTCAACATCAATATATTTCTAAAGACTTATATGTCAATATAAGTCTGTACTGAACTTTCTCTAGTTCCTACCCTGGCAATCTTGTATTAATAGACAGCTTTCTTCCATAACTCATGTTTATTTGAATGATTTAGTTTTAATATTTATAAAAGGTAATGCAAATATTTTTCCAAGTAGTCATTGTTAATTAACTTCAGGCTTTAATACATGACTCTGTGATTTCCCAACTCTAGAATTACTAGAGTTCATGGCCTGAATCAATCTTGATGTATAGCTTTTTCTGCTTCGTTTTTCTTTCTTTCTAATGACAGCTTTATACTACATATGGCTTCCCCCCACCCAGATACAGTTCTTGTGGGATTAGTACCAATTAACTATCCACTTATCAGTTGTGGAGTTAGAAATGACCTTAGAATTCACCTAATCCATGCCCCTGCTAAGTGAAGGACTCCATCTTTGACAGATGGTCTTTCTGCCTCTGAAGACCTCCAGCAAAGTAATTATCACTTCATGTGGCAACCTGTTCTGTTGCTGACAACTCATATGGACAGACAGTTCCTCCTGCTAGAAACTACTTAGTTTTAACTAAGTTAACCAACTGAATCCCAATAATATTTGTATTTTTTTAAATAGTGAGCTGCCAAGAGCCCTAATAGAGTCTAGCAATTGCTAAATTGTATAATGACAACAATAACAATTCTCCTTCTATCTACTAGGATAATAGATAACCAGTCCACTCCCTTATCTATGTGATTAGCAATATATTGCAAGTCATATAATTTTGTAGCTATGTTACTCCTAATTTGCTTTTAATCACTAGGTTTATATATTGCCTTTTTTCTTTCTCTTACATCTGTGTTTTCATAAATTGAAATTTATTACATAGAATTATCATAAATAACAACAAAGTTGTAGGAGATATTCAGAATCCAGTAGGTCTAATATTTCAAGTCTAATAGTTCCTTGCTTTATGGTAAGTTCTAATTATTTTCTTGACTACCATTTACTTCCATTCCACTGATGTGAAATTGTGCCACCAATCTTAAGCAATAGTAGATAAAAGAACCTCAAGGGCTACAAAAAAACAAAAGCAGCCACTGGCTGTTGGCTCTGATGTTCTGGATTACTACCCCTCTTGTGGTTAGAGGTAAAATTAGGGGGAAGTTTAATGTACCGGTAATTTAAAATTAAAATCCTGACACTTTCAGGCTGCAAGAAGCCATGTTATAATTTATCACACTGCAACCCCACTCCACTTCAGAAAGTGTTTAACTTGAAATCAATCCATTTAAAGTAAAAAATATACACTCTATTATTCATGTGAGGCCAATAAAGACCCACCAAATTTAAATATAAATTAATATAAATATAAATATAAATTTAAAAAAAATTGTATACCCCTGCTACATCTTCTCCATTTACCTATCAATTTTTTTCTTGCCTGGAAAGGAGGAAGTTAAACTGTGAATATAAGCCTTAATTGTTTAAACCTATTCTAACTTTGGAGTTCCTGGTTATTTTAGCAGAAATAGGATTATTCAGTGTATGGGTTTATTTCTACCACTGAGTGTGTTCATATTTTGAGTATTTGGGGAAGAGAATTCAGATTTCATTCTACATTGAGTATTTATTTTCAATTGTTAATAGTCAAACTCCATTTCGTTGAAAATATGAAAAGAGAGAGAAGAGACAAAGAGAGAAATAACGGTTCCTCAAGCATCCCATTCTCTTATAATGTGCTGTTTTTTTAACAAATTAACAAGATATATTAGAAACTTGTTTTAAAAATATCAGAAAAACAATAATGCTGTGACTCAATCAGCAACGTATTTTTTAAAAGGCAGAAATGTGTTTTTTAGACCTGCTGGATATTTAGATTTTGTTTGGATTGTTTAGGAGTCACTTACTTCTCATTGAAAGAGTTTGATTTTTCTAATATTTTGCAATAACAAAATTCATCCTCACAAAGTTTGTTCAGTAAACTTGGTAAACTTTTGCTAAAGTCGATACAACACAGACTGAAGCCAGTCTAAATATATAATATTGTTTAACCTCTGTTAAGAAAAAGATCATTTTTCTTACCTGTTATCATGCTTGATATAATTAATGGCAATATGATGAGTTTGAGCATTCTCATCAGAACTTCTCCAGGAAATGCAAAGTAAAATTTGTCCAAGTTGGAGAGCTTTCCATATTCCCGAACAGCAACTCCTAGTCCTATTCCTAAAATGTGAAATAAATTACAAAACAAGACATATTAATAAAAAGAGACAAAGGAAACAAAGGGTTGTTAAAGACTGTGTGTAACTTTGCTCCCTCCTTTTCCCACCTCAGCCTCAAACAGTCACACTATGGGGACAGCAACATTTGCTGCACAGATCATAACATCATATATGAAGAGCAATTTTTAATTAAGGTATATGACCTTACCATTATGTTTTAATACCTCCCTAGGCATTATGTTTGGGGAAATGAAATATATAAATGTTCAGTTTACTGAACTGTAAGATTAGCTTGATCATTTGTATTAATGAGTGTTATTTCCTGCCACCCATTTGGATCCTAATGTGTGGTAGAGATCAGAGGGTTTTACTCAGAGCCTTTTGATAATTTAGTCATCAATATTAGTAGCCTGGGGCAGATGGAAGTAATGTTTTCCAAACTACAGAGGCTGAGAGTTAAGGTTACCTTTAAATTACTGCTTTATCTCATAGTTTTCAGATTTTAAACTTAAGATTTCAATTGGTGTGTATGTAATGTATGTGTGTGATTTATTTTATTTTATTTATTTTTTAGTTCGATTTATATGCCACCCTTCTCCAGAGACTCAGGGAGGCTTACAATGCATTAAGCAATAGCCTTCATACTTTTGTATATACCTGCTTAGTAGGGTTTTCGGCCCCCCCTAAGCAGTGTTCTTTATTATACAAAGTCAGTTTATTGCCCCCACAATCCGGGGCCTCATTTTACCTACCTCAGAAGGATGGAAGGCTGAGTCAACCTTGAGCCTGGTGAGATTTGAACTCACAGTAATTGCAGGCAGCTGGCAGCTAAGTGCTACTTAACAGCACTTTAGTATGCTGCACCACCAAGGCTCCTTGCCCATATACTGTACAGACATAGATTAACTTAGAACATTTCTTATTTTGCCTGGCTATTTTTAAAGAGTATAATTTAATGTTAGCATGTTTTATTGAACCATATTTTAATAGAGAAATAAAAGTTGCACTTATTTGTACTGTCTCTTGCTGAAAATACATTGGCAGGAACTATGGGGCAGGGTGTTAAGAATGGGCTCCTTACCACGTGGTTCATTATAAAAGGAATCCAAGATTACTAAAATAGCTGGAGTCAGACAATATACTAAGCCAAAATGTATGGTTTTTTTGAATGTGGCTTCATCTGAAATCTCTGAAATTTACAGCAATGTATCTATAATGTAATTAGAAGATTGATTGGTGTACCTTTTGTCTAATGCCCTATTTGGATCTATGGGATTCTTTTTTCTTTTTAACTCAGCCATTACATAATAACACACTTTGTCTTTATTATGAGTTGATCCAGCAAATTAAATTGAATCATAGATAATACTTGTACTGGTAACTTATTTTTGGTTTTAAAGGTACAGGATAGATGTATAAGACAAATATATGGTAGTTTCAATTCTGTAAAACTTTTTCTGGGAATTTTCTCTACTGATTTCCATAGGAGGTTCCTAAGTATATAAATTTGCCTAAAGTTAGATTAAATCAGGCACAATAAATTAAAATATTGCTATTCTTCTGATTTTTCCTACCATTATCTTAACAGATAGCTGAAACTCATTAAATGTAACTCTGTTTTAACAGTAAACTTAACTAAATGCTTATTCAACATCAACTATCTCTATATGGTGGAAACTGCAATAGCTGAAAATAAATTTTGCAAAATGCCAAAATATGTTTTAGAAATCCCATTATGGACACAAAGGCATCACAAATTTCATCTCAGCTGCTTGACTTTTGATATATCATATATTTTCCTTAACTGTTTCAATTGTTTAAAGAGCTATAAATGTAAACTACTTTGTTAATATTTGCACTGAACTAGAAAATAGTGACTTGGCTCTCTCTTAAATAGGAACATAAGAATAGGAATTTTGGGTTTATAAATAATTATCTTTTATTAAATACTTCTTTATCTAGTTGACTTTGTACTTCATGAAAAAAAACCTATACTTTTAATTCAGATTCTGAAAAAATGGTAAACTATGGTATTTAAGATATTTACTTCTTTATGATAATGTAAACAAAATCAAAGTTTCATCATGTATATCATCACCCTGTTGATCATAAAACTAGATCATAAAACTGATCTAATTAATCCAGCCTCCTCCTTCCAAATAGAATGTAATAAGGATATGAATACAACTCTCCTCATTGTGTGATATTTTTCACCTTTTCCCTTTTGTATTTTCTAGCAACTTTCCTCTTTGCAAGAGAATTACCTGATAACAGGAAAGAATTCTAAGCAATTACTTGGTGAGCCTTTGAAAGGATGAGAATTAAAGCAAGCTAAAATGAAAGAAATAAAACATTGACAATGCATGTATGATGTGGAAATATATTTAGAAATTATATCAAATGATTTAGCTTTTGTTTTAAGTTTAGATTATTCATTTGATTTCTAGAAGAGGCACAAAGAATTTATTTTTCAGTATAAACTGAACAGCTATACTTTTGAGATTAGCATTATCTACCTGAAGAGCCATAGAAATCTCATTTAATGTAACAAGGAGGAATAGAGACACCAAAGAAAATAATTGACATCTTGGTAGACAGCTGTAAAATGACTCAGATGAGTTTCGCATTACTCACATTCAACCGCACCCCATTTTTTGTATTTAATTACAATTTCTTTATCCCAATTTAGCTATGCTTTGATTTCCAAACTTACAATTATAAATTTTTCCACAATAACAAGGTGGATGAAGCATGGTGAATCCACAAGCATGTTGTAAACATGGGTCCCATCTCTGCATCATATGTAGTTGCCCCTTACACTCATTGTACAAAGGGGCATTAGGAAAATATGCCCTGTTCACGATCCAACATTGTACAGGCGGTCTTCAATTTACACAGTTACAATGGTTCATTTAGTGAACATTCAGTTACAATGGCACTGGAAAAAGTGATTTATGATTGTTTTTCACACTTACGACCATTGCAGCATTCCCAAGGTCACATGGTCAAAATTCAGATGCTTGTCAACTGACTCATATTTATGACAGTTGCAATGTCTCGGGGTCACGTGATCACCTTTTGCAACTTTCTGACAAGCAAAGTCATTGGGGAAGCCAGATTCACTTAACAACTGTGTAAGTAACTTAATACCTGCAGTGATTCACTTAACAACTGTGGCAAGAAAGATTGTAAAATTATGCAAAACTCACTTAACAACTGTCTTGCTTAGCAACATAGTTTTGGGCTCAATTGTGGTCGTAACTCGAGGACTAGCTGTATAAGACTATATGTAAGATAAACATCTTTCTACTTTTTAGTATCTTCCTTCTGAATATATCATCTTATATTTGATAGTGTAGTTTGTTTTTCAGAAAGTCTATGAATGTATAATATATTTATTTTCTACTGTGCAATAAAATATTCCTGTTTTCTGTTCTCTTCCTTCTGTATTATTAGAGAAATGTCCCTTGAAACGTTGTAGTTCAATTCTATTAGGAGCACTACATATACGTTGTTGGAGAAGTGCATTCAGCACACTATAGGTGAAAAGTTGCATATCATAGTTTGGAGTCAATGGGGATTTACCAGTGGCTGTTTTATTTCCAGGGAGAATTTAACAAAATCTGACTGGAGCTTGATATACAACCATTCATTTAACAACTGTTCAAAGTTACAATGGCACTGAAAAAAGTGACTTATGACTGGTTCTTGAAGTTACAAACATTGCAGCATTGCCATGGTCACAGGATCAAAATTTGGATGTTGGCAAATATTTACAACACTTGCCGCACCTTAGAGTCATGTGATCACTAACTGCACTATCTTCTGGCTTCTGAAAAGCAATGGAGGCAACTAGATTCACTTAAAAACTGCAGTGATCTGTTTAACAATCATGGCAGAAAAGGTTATAAAATTGGCCATGATTTAACCACCTTGCTTAGCAATGGAAATTCTATCTAGTCCCAATTTTGAGGACTAGCTGTAAACTCTTTGTAGCAGACAGGAGATGAGTTGTGCATTTTTTTCTCCAGGCTTTCCTCACTGGAAAGAACCTGATTCTTTTCAAGTCTTCACATCCCTAATTGAAAGACAGAGGAGGGAGGTGCCTGGCTATAATCTGCCAATTTATCTTTTTGAAATCTACCATTACACTATATTTTGCAATGAAGTATTGCAAAAATCAAATGTATTCATAGAGGATCAGCAAATCCTTCGGAACTTAGCGAGACTGATAAGGACACAAAGTTGCACATCAGTGCACATTTAATATGTACCCTCTGCTGCTGGAAAACAGAATGTCCAACCAACTCTCTTTAAGCTGCTATTCACTAACAGTGAAGAAATAAAGAATAAACCATGTTTTGAGTTTTAGTCTCAAGAACATCTGGTGAAGTTGAAATTTGGCAGATTTACAGATTTCAAAATAAACTGAGTTACAAAAGGTTTAATATTGTAATTTGTAATACTGAAGGTACAGATAGTCTTCAATTTACGACCACAATGGAGCCCAAAATTTATGTGGCTAGGCGAGACAGTTTTTAAGTGAGTTTTGCTCCATTTTACAACCTTTCTTGCTAGAGTTATTAAGTGAATCACTGTAGTTGTTAAGATAATAACACGGTTGTTAAGTGACTCTGGCTTCCCTCATTGACTTTGTCAGAAGGTCACAAAAGGGGATTGTATGACTCAAGGACAACAACCATCGTAAGTAGTCGCCTCCATTGACTTTGCTTTTCAGAAGCCAGCTGGAATAGTGTAAATTGAGGATTACCTGTATTTTATTATGACATGTGTTGTGACAGACTGCTTTAAATGATAAAGAAGCAAATATTAAAATACTTCTAGCATAGAAGGGCCTCATAATAACAGTGCTTCAAAATACTGAACATTGAATGTGTGTATATGCAATGCTATTGGTAACTCTTTTGCCCTAAAAGAGCAAAGCTAAAACTATTCTTCATCAAACTATCAGGATGACAAAAGGTTAAAATCCTTTGCCTTGCAACGAAATGGGAGGCAAATGAATTTTAATAAAAAAAAATAAAGCAAATAACAGAAGCCCAAATACTAGAAAGGCATGAGCCAGGGCCTCCCTAGTGAAGTCTATTTAGACAATTAGAGGTATGTTTGCTCTCCAATTATTTCTTCTCATTGGTTTTAACAGGAGCTTTCCTAAAATCATACTTTTTATTTTTTTAAAACTGAAAAATTTGTGCAGTGTAAAATGTAATTAGAAGTTTTAAGTCCTAGATTTCCATGGGAGATTTATAATGGAACCCTATAAATGAAGACTAAAGGAGTTTACACTCCAATTAAGGTGTAGATGTATAGATGTAATGTTTTGTTTTACATTCCATTTAAATAAATAAATAGGGCTTAAATATAGTGGACTGTGTTTAAATGTTACCTTAAAAATCATTTTTGCCAGACCAAAGTATTTTGTTCTTGAGAAAAAAGACAGGATGTATTGCTGATTGCAATAAAAGTCATCACACATCTACTCAGGTAAAATCCCCATTTAATAGAATTTACTGAACTAATACATTTCTGTTTGAGAGAACCAACAGGAAATATAATGAAACTATGATACATGGGACCTTGATGTAATAGACTTTGCACATACGAAAACGCATATATGTTGCAATTTGTGTCACTTCCCCAATGATGTAAATTGTCACAAGTAGGTAAATTGTATGTTTTTTCATAATGATATGATCACCCAGTTATTGCTGTAATGTCATACTTGCTGATTTACAGGACATTTGTTAATAACGGGAAATCATCTCTGCAATTGGTTCATTAAAATAAGGCTACACTATATGAAAATAATGCTTGGTTATTTTGGTGATATTGGCTGTGGATGAAGAAATAGATATAAGGGAATAATTCTGCCAAAAAGGAGGCTGAAAAAGAGATAAAGTACAGTGTTTATGCGTGTGTGTGTGTGTGTAAAATAGCTGCAAACAATTAATTCAAAAAGAGCAAGGAAAAAGCACATTCAAATGCAGAGTGAAACAGAAGTGAGTGAAAGTAACTAAAATAAGAAACCTCCAATAGAATGAAGGAATGAAAACTAAATGTGTTGAAATGATATAGGATAATGAAATGAAACAATGCTAGTGTTCTAGATAAGGGAATGAGAACAATATGTCCAAGAACAAAACTGCTGAACCAGAAGCTATAAATGCCATGAGATTTTTTTTTAAATGGTAAGGCTGCAGGTGTAGCCTATATAGATGGCAAAAATGGATGTTACTTAGGAAAGGATTGTATGACATTTAAAATACATGTGAAGTCTGAATCTGTGCCCAATAACTGATAGTTCACAGTAATTGTTCAACTACAAGGGAAAGGTAGCAAGAAGGAAAAAAGCAAAAACCAAGAGGGAATAATGTTTGGTGGTAGAATTCTGACTACAGGTAGTCCTCGATTTATAACAATTCATTTAGTGATTGTTCAAAGTTACAACTTATGACCAGTTTTCACACTTACAACTGTTGTAGCATCCCCATAGTCATGTGATCAAAATTTGATGCTTGGTAGCTGACTCTTATTTATGACAGTTGCAGTATCCCAAGATCACATGATCCCCTTGTGACCTTCTAACAAGCAAAGTCAAAGGGGAAGTCAGATTCACTTAACAAGAGTTTGACTAATTAAAAAACTGTAGTGATTCATTTAACAACTGTGGCAAGAAACATCGTAAAATGGGGAAAGCTCACTTAATAAATGTTTCACTTAGCAACAGAAATCTTGGGCTCAATTGTGGTCATAAGCTGAGGACTACCTGTTTATAATTAGGGAAGTGTGAATTTAGGGAAGTGTGATTTGGCTTTGTGCCAGATTGTGACTGTGAAGGCCAGATTCTTCCTGTTTAACATCTTAGTAAAAAAAATGATAAAGTGAATTATCATAAAGAGCTTGTATTAAGGAATGTTATTCATGATTCTGAAGTTGAATGTTGATGGCTGAAGATGAGGGCAACGTATGATGGAAATAGAACATGAATGAAAATAAATTCATGATAAGGAATTGGCTGGGTAATAATTTACAGGGAATGTTAAACAAATAATATGTAGTGAGCAATATGGATTTGAAATTAATATTAAAGATAAAAGTAGCTGCATTAGACAGGGTAAATGAAATTATATATACCTGGTGAAAAACTAGAGCAAATATTTTAATTTGTGTAAAACATTTAGTACAATTGGGAAAAGAGAGAAATGTTAAGCTATGCAAATACCAGTTTGTTGTGAGGAATCAATGTTTCATAATAGAAGTAAAAAGTGGTGTGAATAAAATTGTCCTTCAAACCACTTTGCTATATAATATTAAGAATTGAATATCCCAGGAAAAATGTGAAAATAAATTGAATACAATAAGGGTTAGGTAATAAGTGTGTGTAGTAAAAGAAGCAGAATGAATAATAAATGAATGGGGACTGAATATAAACATTAGTGACCAGTATGAAAAATATACATTCAGGGGATTTGGTTCTACAGTGGGAATGAATGAAGGCCAACATGTAAAACAAAGAAGACCAAAAAGCTATGGTTGGATGGGGTTAATGAGATACTCTGAAAGAGAGAAGGAAGACATTTAAAGAACAAAAGGCAATATATAAAGTAGTAACATGAAACAAAGTTGGTTTGTAAGCGTCGAAAGCAGTGGTGAAATTCAAATTTTTTTACTACCAGTTCTGTGGGCGTGGCTTGGTGGGCGTGGCTTGATGGATGTGGCAGGGGAAGGATACTGCAAAATCTCCATTCCCTCCCCACTCCTGGAGGAAGTATATTGCAAAATCTCCATTCCCACCCCACTCTGGGACCAGCCAGAGGTGGTATTTGCCGGTTCTCCGAACTACTCAAAATTTCCGCTACCGGTTCTCCAGAACCCATCAGAACCTTCTGGATTTCACCCCTGGTCGAAAGGTATGGATCAGTATAATGAATGGTGTTAGCATAAGGCAGATTTGATATGTTTCTATTTCTTTCTCCACTTGATATCTCCATATGACATCATTATTTCGGGTAATTATTTCTTACTTTTTCTGCACTTTTCATAATGTTGCATATCTTGAAATGAAGTAATATAATGGGTATGTATGTAATTAATGCCCCAATCCCAAAGCAGTGTCCTGCCTTCAAATCTGAACAGGTTTAATGGAATTTATGAACAGTAAGCAAAAACTTTTTTATTATTATTTTATTCAGTTACTTAAAATTGAAAGGGACATAGTTTGCTTTGAGATACACACACACACACACACACACACACTTGGACTATTGAGAGAAATAATAACTGAACAAAAAAGTAACACTGAGAGGAAAAAATGGAAATGGAAGCATATTTTCTCTAGAATTTATTTGTTTCTACCATTAAGATGTTCCAGCATTTAACTATAGATCAATATTTAATCTACACGTTTAATGGGCATACTAATGCCAAGAAATGAGTTCAGTTATATGGGATATAAAATAATTATTTAATCAATCTTGGCAGGGAACAATAGTGAAGGGTGTTTTATATTTTTGGGGAAATTTAAACGGAAATGAGTTATACGGTATTTTCAAAAACAAGCATCTATCTCTAGTATTCAGTCACACTGGAAAACCAGTTTCTGGCTTGAATAACATAGAAAGTGATAACACTGTTTTCAGGAATGGAAAGTAGATGAAAGTTCCGATCACCTACTGTACATCCTTAAACAAGGTGGGAAATGCATACCAACCATGTTTTCTTGAAAGCTTTTCAACTCCTTTACCACCAGCAGCTATGTAATAAACCAATACAACGCTCTGTGTTGTTAAACTAATTCAATACTGTATATTAAAAATCTCTGCATTTGTAAGGGTCTAATCACAATGGAGTACATGTGCTGCCTCTGAGTTTCTGTATTCCTCCTGTTGTGTTGCATTAGTGGATGGTTCTGAGTATGCACACAACGCAGACTGCAAATTCTGTGTTCTGGGTCACATGACCACAGGGGAGGAGGGAGCCTTAGAATGAACGGGGTGAAAAATATTCCACCTTGCTGCTTTACTGCATCTCCCATAAGGATACATTGGGGAATTTTTTCCCCTTCAAACCCAGCCTAAAGAGGCCCAGTTTCAAACTTGCTTGCTTTTGTTGACTTCATCTTCCATACCAAACTTGGCAAACTTGGCATGCTGACAGGGGAATCTTGAAGATTTGAAGTCTATATATCCGAAAGTTGCCTAGATTGAAAAACATTGCACCACACCAAATACTGTCCCATTCTATTACACCTTGAGACAATAATCTTACTGATGGTTAGAGACCATGCCGCTTTACCTATTTTCTTTTCAACATTTGTTTGGTTTGGAAAAAGTAAAGGTATCTCAAGTCAAGTTCCCAGTGGCTGGAAAAGATCATTTGTTTGCTTGACAATAATATGGAAGTGGTTCATTACTCTCTACTTCTGTGATGTTTTTCCAAATGCTTATTGCCCTCCTTTCAAATAGGATCCAACCTGGCTATCTGAGACAGCTAACTCCACCCATGTTGCCGCTTGGATTTTTAAAGTCCTACTTGGGTATAAGTGCCACTAAACACAGAACAACCTGTTTCTAAATAAACACAGTTAATCTCTCACTGCTGACAACCCCTACATCTACTTAGAAACAAATTTCATCCAGTTTCACTTTAGGTTAGACAAAGCATTTGCAATAAAACACTCACTGAAGGGATCATAATTTTGTCGTTATCATGACTTATATGATAGAAGACTGGAGGAAGGCAGAAACATTTTAATGGAAAGGAAAGGAATGTTCATTTGGATAAATATACTCAATTAATTAACAACAATGGGACCAGTCCTGTGAAAAGATGTAAGTTCATAAACTGAATCACACCTGACACCAAGGTAGACATGAAGCTGTGGAATTCCATGGGACCCACCCAGTTCTAAATAGATACAGCTTTAGAATCATCTGAGCAGAATAGAAAGATTTTGCCATTTAAGATTTTGCTGTGATTTCTTAATTTTAACAACTTTTACAGAGGGCAGTACTGAACCAGCTCTTCGATCCCGGCAGTATTTCACCTCACCAGCAATTTTGGATATTTAATGAAGGAATTTTAGAGTTTTGTCCACAATGGCAACAAGACTGATGAACTTTTCGTATAACGTAGTGCATAGGACTGCGATGTCACCCGGGCACCTTATTCCTCAACCGGTCTAACCCTCCTCCCAGCCGGCTAATTTATCTTCCTCTGCTCCCAAGAGCATAGGGAGGAGTGCCAGAAGGAAACGGCAAGCCCGGGTAGTCTTTCAAGGAACCTTTCCAGTTTTTGCGCGATTTGCACATTGAACCACCTTTCTTGCGGGTCTCCATTGTCTTCTCCCACGAAACGCGGGCAGGGGGCGAGAGGAGACGAGCGCCGCCGCCGTCCGCCCTTCCCTCCCCGAAAGGTCTCCCCCGCGACTCACCCAGAACCACGGCTAGGATGGTGCTGAGAAGCAGCCAGTTATTCTTCAGGAACCGCTTACAATCGCATCCCTCCTTCTTGCCCGGCGGTTCCTTCCCCATGGCGTCTCCGTTCAGCCGCTGCCGCCCAAGAGAGGCTGGGTCGGGAAGCTGGAGGGACACGGGCGGCCCGGAGGGGTCTGGGGGGGCGGCGTCGGAAGGCAGGTGGAGGAGCGGAGGGGCCGCCGAAGCGTCAACGGCAGCAAGGCTCCGGCTCAAGCTCTCCGGGCTGCCCTCGCGTTCCAGCGCGGCTCTGCCTGGGTGCGTGTCTGGGGGATGCGCGTGGGGAGGGACGCCGAGGTTTCCGCCGTGCTCGTGGCTGCCGGGCGCGTTCGCAGCTCTGCGGGTCTCCTCCGCTTCTGCCGCTGCTGTCTGGGGCTGCTCGACGCAGAGGCGGAGAAGCGGCTCTGGTGCGCGCGCGCTCGCTCTGTCTCTCTGTCTCTCTCTCCCTGTCTCTCGCCTCCGCCGCGCTCTGCCGCCTTCGGACAGAAGCGCCCGCCCAGCCCTTGCCCGGCTGCCCTGCGCTGCATTTGCGCCATCCTGTTTGCAGAGAGTGGGAGGGGGGCGTCGCCCAAGCCGCTTGCCATCCGCGTGATTGTGACGGCTTGTGCAAGGAAGAGGAAGGAATTCGAGGCGTAGGGGCAGAAGGGCTTTTCCCAGCACAACCTCACCCTGAGGTAAATTTGTGTGTATGAAGAAAAGGAGCCTAAGAGGAAATGGATGTTTTCCTCCCCTCCATACACTCCATTAAGAGAGAGTCATCTCTTGCTTCTATCCCAGTTGGCAGGGCCGGATTTAGATGAAAAGAGGCCCTAGGCTATTCCACTTATGAGGCCCTTTCACCTCCCGTTTTTAAGTTTGTAAATTACATGAGAGATAATAAAAGGCCCCTCTTGATCTTGAGGCCCTAGGCTGAAGCCTAGTTAGCCTAAAAGAAAATCCGGTCCTGGTCCTGATCAATCTTGCCCTTCTAGATTCTAGATATCTAGAATCTTGCCCTTCTAGATACATTGAGATACATCAACGTATCTGGGGTTTGGTTTGGTTTTGGTTTGGCAAAGGTACAATGATCAAGCCAGAATGGTTTAAACTCCCCCATTTAGTTTTAATGTTCTAAAATTTCAATAGAAGAGAATATTTGTAGCTCAGGGTTGAATCGTGAGTTACTTGGTTTTGTTGTTTGCTTGTAGACATTTCATTGCATTTTGGCACAGTGATATTATCTACAGCTAATCCTCGAGTTACGACCATAATTGAGTCCAAAATTTATGTTGCCAAGTAAAACATTTGTGAAGTGAGTTTGCCCCACTTTATGACTTTTCTTGCCACAGTTAAGTGAATCATTGCATTCGTTAAGTTAATAACAAGGTTGTTAAGTGAATCTGGAGTCCCCATTGACTTTGCTTGTCAGAAGGTCGCAAAAGCTGATCACACGACCTTGGGACACTGCAACCATCATAAATATGAATTTGCCAAGCGTCTGAATGTTGATCATGTGACCATGGAGATGCTGCAAGGTCGTGAATGTGAAGAAACACTCATAAGTCACTTTTTTCAGTGCCGCTGTAACTTTAAACGGTCACTAAATGAACTGTTGTAAATCGAGGACTACCTGTAGTTGGGCAATGACGCCTCTGCAAGAAAACAACCAAGCTCACAAAAGCAACGAGGACCCCCAGAGCCCCAAGATTGCCTGTTGGGTCTCTTATCCAAGCAGAAAGCCACAGCCTTTCCCAACTGGACCATAGACGAGAGCTGATAGACCAATTATAAACCATGATTATTTATAACGATGGTTTATTGAATAAATAATGATGACTTGATTCAGACAGGATGTAGAATAGGGATGGACGGGTTCATCTCTCCTTACAACCCCAAAACAAGCCATATTTTGTGAACCAGGCTGTTTGCTGAATAGTCCAGCCACCATGTGTAGGAATAATACTGATGAAAATGAATTCCCTCCCCTTCCTGTTTCATACAATATTAGAGTTTATTAAAACAAAAAGCTAATGGAGAAAAATCTTTGCTGTTATCAAGTTATTCTTCAGACTGTTATTCTGATGATTTTGGCAGATGAAACAAGAACGAGGGGAAAAATTTCCCAGTCGCACCATATCAAATTGTAATGACTTACTACATCTTGACTTTACAGCAGTTAACCTTGAAACAGCACTAAGTAACCTAAAGCCATCTCTATCTATTGGCCCTGATGGATTATGTGCCTACTTGAAAAAGCTTGCCACTGCCTTCAAGATCAATCTCACTGTGTTGTGTCACCTGTAAAGTCATGGAATCGATTATAAACCAGAAGTGAAATGCTCCTGGTTCGGACCGGATCACCCGATCCGGTAGTGATGGCGGCGGGTGTTTCGGAGAACCGGTAGCAAAAATCCCTGCCCCCGCCCATGCGCAATCATCAGAGGCTTTTTTTTAATTTTTAAAAGCATTTTTTCTACAACATCTTCGGCCAAAAAAATGCTTTTAAAAGTTAAAAAAAAGCCTCCGATGATCGCGCAGCTCAGCTAGGATCGTCAGAGGCTTTTAAAAGCATTTTTTTTACAACCTCTTCGGCAAAAGAAGTTGTAGAAAAAATATTTTTAAAAGAAAAAAAACCCTCTACCGATCAGGCAACTCAGCTGGGATTGTCAGAGGCTTTTAAAAGCATTTTTTTACAACCTCTTCAGCCAAAGAGGTTGTAGAAAAAATGGTTTTAAAAGTAAAAAAAAAAAAGTGGCCACGCCCACCCAGTCACATTACCCCCCACCAAGCCACGCCCACAGAACCGGTAGTAACAAATTTTACATTTCACCACTGTTATAAACCAATCCATCACCCTCCACTTAGAAATAAACAACCTGCTTTCTAACAAGCAGTTTGGCTTCAGAAAAAATCTGTCCTGTAATCTGCAATTCCTACACTTCAGAAACATTTGGACCACACATCTTCACCAGGGTGAAGCAAATAGACACAATTTTCATAGACTTCTGCAAAGCCTTTGATTCAGTGGTGCATGATAAACTACTGCTGAAACTTAGTTCTTACAGCATCTCCGGATCCCTGCACAAGCGGATAGCCACGTTCCTATCAAAAAGGCAACAAATGGTCAAAATAGGGAGGGCCCTATCAAATCCAGCACCAGTTAATAGCAGTGTCCCCCAAGGCAGTGTCTTAGGATCTACACTCTTTCTGCTTTATATCAACAACCTATGTGATCACATTAAAAGCAGCTGCAGTAAAATTGTAGTATTACAATACTTGGAGAGCTGGTTAGGCATAGTGGTTAAGGCATCATGCTAGAAACTGGGAGACCGTGAGGCATAAAACCTCAGAGATCGCTTTAGGCATAAAACCAGATAGGTGACTTCGGGTCAGTCACTCTCTCCAAGCCTTAGGAGACAGGCAAACCATTTCTGAAATCTTGCCAAAAATACTGCAGAGACTTGTCTAAGCAATCTCCAGGAGTCAACACTGATTCAAGGGCACAAAAATAAAGAAATAATTTATAACACTAAACCCTTAAAGGCTGCTCATTTTGAGAACTGCTACATTGAAATGAACTGTAAATTATTTTGACCAGGAACAATTAAATTGAACTGTGAACTACTAAACCAATAGTTGAATTTAATTGTGATGATAATTATCTTTTAATCTATTAATCTGCTTTGATGATAAACTGAAATAATGTTACAAAAGATAAGTGAGATAAATTGGAGGAATATATATTTTATCTCAAAACAAGAAAACACAGATAATATAAATTTAAAAATATTTTTATTTCTTAGAATTTAATGTGAATTCCATCAGGGTACGTATTATTTTTTTCTGGTACATGCCAACAATTATGAATGGGGAGAAAAATTCCAAACTGATGTTAGAAATAGAGTTCTTGAAAAATTTGGATGAATAAGCAGTTCTTTTTTAAAACTGGTTTTAATATGGGGGTTGACAGATATTGGCACCTATCCTGCTAAAGATTCAATTTAGCAGTTTCTGTATGGGCAACCAAATACAAATCTGTAATAAATATGTCCCAATCAAATGAAAAAGAATTAAACGTATCACAAACCAATGCATCAACCATAAAATTGCTGAAGTTGTTTAAAAAATTAACAAAATAAAGAATACCCGAGAACTTTTACTCTGGAAACATTTGTACCTATCTAATTCAAAATCATATCATCAGTGAATATACTCGGCCAGCAACAAAAGGCAATATTTGATTTGATTGTTTTTAACTATTTTCTAAATCTTTATACAGTATTGATTTCCTCTTAACATTTTTCTCTAACAATGACCTTAAACTATTAGTTTCAAAAATAGTACACATGGAAAACACTGCACTAGAATTAGCCAAATCTGCCAAATTATTCAGAAAGTTCATATCCTGCTGATGAATTTTGGAGATCACAAACTAAAATAAAAAGTAAGCTAGCCAAGTTGGTTATTCTGCAAACTCAGCTACTCTGATTAGTTTATGGTTTTTGAAATACTGGGTAAATAAACCAGGGTTCAATTAATCCAGAGTAAGTATGTAAATAAAGACAAAGTTCTTCAACTGATAATCCCTGTCAATGATCTGTAGTTTGGTCTTTGAATCAAAGTTATTTCAACTTTTGATACTACTGAGTCAGGTGTATTAGTGTATATTGTCTGTGAGATCCTTACCTTGCTTTTTCACAGCAAAAGCACAACAATTCTATGCCCAGTTTTGTTGGCTGTATTCTAGGATACAGCCTATCTGTCAACAGGAGCCTTTTCATTGACTTTTTATAGTGGAGCTTCCTAAAAGTATGTGGGACAAGGAAGATAAACAGTAATAGACAAGACAAAACTGTATAGATTTATTTCATTTTTCAGTTTCATATTTAAAATAGTGAAAGATTCCTGGTGTTTGGGGGAGTTGCATGCAGCCATGGAGCCTTAATGGTGCATCACTGCTGTAGAAAATTGCATAAACCACTGTAACCCTTCTAGATTTGCTCATATTCCTTTCCATTGCCTAGGTTTCTTGGTCTTGCTATCTTTCAGAAGTATCAGAGAGCAATTTGCAGCAATCTCAGAAGATAAAGAAAGTTGATTTAGAAGGAGACTTGACTTGCCACTTGTCTGCCTAGTTATTTATTCAGGTCTTCTTCTAAGTAGAATAAAGCTTTGGAATCCTTGGCTGCTCATGGTCAAAATTTATTTACAGTCAGGGATTTTTACTCCAATAGAAGAGAATATTTGTAGCTCAGGATTAAATTGCAAGGTCCTTGATTCTCTCTGTGATTGGTTGTTTTCTTGAAGACATTTCTAGAAGCACCTTCTAGCACTGGTGATGTTATCTAGTTTGATAATGAAATGTCTTCAAGAAAACAACCAAGCACCAAGGACCCCGTGATTTTTATTCCATTTGCTCATCAAGCTAAGTTGTTAGAAAAATCTGGCTGCTGATATCATTGGGAAGCCCTTAGTCCTGAAGGCTGAGCTCACTTTATTCTTTCCATTCTGGCGCGGTGGTTGTGGTGGACATTTGCTTGCATCAATGTATGAGGATGTGCAGACCCTCCTTCTCTGGATTAATGGATGTTTATGGATATTTGGGCCTATCCCTAAGGAATATCTGAGTTGGGTTGGGAAGAAACTATTTGAGAGCAACTATTGACTGGTTACTGGCAGTTCAGTAATAGACATTATTACTGTTCTCTCCTTCTTACTGCGGAGCCAAGTTGAGGAACTGCAGATAATGAGTTGGGTGGAACCACAGAAGAAATCTTGGGTGAATGAGATCAAGCATGTTTTAAAATCCTCTTGGAGCTCTGTTCAGAACTGATGGAGACTATGATGGTTGCTTCTTTCTTTCCATTGTGTCTCAGTGTACAGTACAGGCCTCATTGTCTGCTTTTTTGGTGTGTGTTCTCAGAGCAATTGCGGGCTCACTGTGAATGGTTTGCTGCATCCTTTGATGATAAAGTTGCTCAGATCTGTGTTAGCTTAGACTTTAGCATCAGGGAAAAAGTATGATGATGCTACTATGGCAACAACCTGTTCTTGTTAAGAATTTAAATGATGGTCAAATTTGCAGAGGTAAGGGCTACCATTGATACTGTCATCCTTGCCATTTCTGATTAAAATAATCAGGAGACATTTGGCTCCCATGCTTAAGGAAGGTAATTAATGTTTGCTGGAAGGAAGTTATATTTTTTTCTATCTATGACGGCAGTGAAGAAAGTGTCAACCTCTTCCAAATGTACTACTAGTTCTAGTTATTTCTAGTTATAATATTGGTATAATATTACAACCTCAACTGAGCCCAAAATATCTGTTGTTAAGTGAGACAATTGTTAAGTGAATTTCCCCCCAAATTTACTACCTTTCTTGTCACAGTTTTTAAGTGAATCACTGCAGTTGTTAAGTTAGTAACACAATGGTTAAGTGAATCTGACTTCCCCGTTGACTTTGCTTGTCAGAAGGTTGCAAAAGGACACTGCAACTATCAAAAATATGAGTCTGCATTTTGATCACATCACCATGGAGATGCTGCAACAGCCATAAATGTGAAAAATGGTCAGAAGTCACTTTTTTTAGTGCAGTTGTGACTTTGAACAGTTACTAAATAAACTGTTTTAAGTCAAGGATCATTTGTAATGGTAGGATTTAAATGGTGTGAATAAGTAAATGGTTTTTGTCATAATGTCATATGACAGAGATAGTCAGTTTCTGTATTTTGGGTAGTACAACTCCCACCTGCTATTGACTATGGTAACTGGGACTGATGGGTGTTGAACATCAAAATATATGGAGGAGACTTCTTCCTGCTACTAGCATTCAGCTTTCAAGTATTGATTATTGTGTTTGAATTAATTATTCTAGTTTGGAATAAATTATTAAATAGGCATCTGTTCAAATTAATTTACAATCATTCTTCATGTTAAGTTTGGAGCGCAGGAAAGAAGAGACGGACTCCAGGACCTTTTCTTAATCTTTATTCAGCTGGTCCAAGTACAAATCTGCTGTCGCAGCAGTCACGGCTTGCCTTTTAAACTCGCTCGCGCTTCCCGGCTGGCCACTGACAGCATTTCATTTTTCTCGCCGCGACTTTCAACCAATTTGCGGCAATTATGTAAATTCCTGCGTACGTCCGTACATAACAATTCATATTGTTGGTTTTTAAATATGATGCAGGAAGTGTGAAACTAGTTAAGTTTAATTAACCCATTTTTCTTTTCTATTTGCCATTTAGCTCACACCTGGATTCAAAACCATTGCGAGCTCAAATGTGCAAAACATTTATCTAGTTAGGTTCTTCTATGGGCATATAATCTTAGAAGACTTATTTTATAACATGGCAAACAACTGAACAGGGACAAGGGATGTGGGGATTCTGGCTGTATTCTGTGAAGCAGAAAGGATGCTTCATTTCTAATGCCAAAGATGATGCCTGATTATATCTTTGCTATATAAGTTTTTGATCCTTATTTCTAATTGTCTGCATATGGCAAGGAAATAAAATAAACAATTGGAATTTAGGAGTTTCTGAGAAGAGTGTATTCTTCTATGCTCAGAAGAATTTACAGACATTATTCTATTTTATGAACTTCTGACTTACAAACTTTAGCCAGTATAAACTGTCTGCAACTCCAACACAGAAGGTGCTGGAAGTTGGAGAAGGTGGGAAAGAGTTTACAGTGCACCGCATAAGTAAATTTGTGTGAGCCTCCTACTGAGAAGGATAGCTATGAGTGGCTGGTTATATGCCATGGGAGGGTGCTATGGTGTTTAGGGACAGATACATTTGTAATATTGGTATCCTTGAGGGAGGCTTGAACATGGCTAGAAAATTCAGACAAAGAATACAGCCCTGCGGAACAGAAATTTTGTCTTTTGATTAAACTTTCCAACTAAAAACGTGGCTTTCAGAACATTAGCATGAAGAACTAAAATATTCCTGATTGAAAATGTTTCTTGAATTATGCTTTTATCAAATTAAATTATTTGATTAAAAAACCAGTATCTGATTATCCTACATAGATTTGATCTAGTTTTGTTCCTGGCACAAAAATAGCAGAAACTGCAGTTCAGGAAATTATCATTATCTGTACAAAGCCACACCTTAAGAATGTCAGGAGCATTATAAATTACAGAATGATTTGAATGCTAAATAATCCATGTAATCTTTATGAAGAAACAGCATAATAAAAAGTTGTGCAACTGATAAATATTTATAAGTATCATCTATTTCCATTTGGCGTACAGATTGCAGCATAGGGTTATAAATAGAACTGTAGAAGGAGTGACAAAATCTGAGGGCGGAGTTAAAAGAGTCTTGAATGAATCCCTATGTAGCCACAAATAGATTATGTCCAACCCCCCTTAACTTTGGTTGACCCTTATCTAACTCTAAGCAAGTGCTAACTGTTAGTTGAGAAGATTTCTGTGCATAGACTTTTAGCAATAAATCAATTTAATTGGATCTTCAGGTGAGGCGCTGGTTTTTGCTCTTGACAAGAACCCATTGCAATTTTGCTTTCATACATAACATTTGCTACAGTGTTGGGTTATATACAAAAGAAATCCATAATTGATCAAGTAAAGTCCAAAAATGCCAGACAATTCATGGAAGCCTGGCACTCAGACAAATCGGCCATCAAGAGGGATATAGAGATAAACAACATCTACATGCTACTCAAAAGAGACAATCAAAAGGCTAAAAAGGTAACAAAAGACCAAAACACTTCCCTATGAGCATCCAACACCCATATAACCAAAAATTAACACCAAGAGTAATACTAAACCAGCAATCAAGAAATAAAAATATTCCAGTCAAGGAACTACCAATGCAAACAAACAAGCTAACAGTAGAAAACAGCCTAATCAAGGAACCACCAGGTCCATTCCCACCAATACTGATATGGCATGCCACTAGTATATAAAAATAAGCAAACTTCATTCCCTTCTAATATTGATGATGTTACCTAGTTTGGTAATGAAACGTCTGCAAGAAATCAACCAAGCTCAGAGAGCACTAAGGATCCCTCATTTCAATCCTGAGCACAAATATTCTCCTTTATTGATAAATTGACTTCTATTAAGATGACGGAACGTTTTCCCCTCTCCATCTCCTTGAAGCCTCTTAAATGTCCTCAGATTTGTTCTGGAAATTGCGGAGGTCAAGAGTACATTTTCAGGACATAGAGAGAAAGAATCACATACCTCTCAGGACTTCTGATGGATGGAAGTAGTCTAAACAGCAAAATACTATATAGTACTGTATTTCATACTATCTCTTAAATCAGTGAATTGTAAGATAATCATCAAGATAACCTTTCTGAGGGATCCACAAACTCAAAATTATTTGCCAGCCTATGTTGAAATATAATAAAATATTAAAATCCGATCACACAATTTTGAGAAATAGTAGTGGCATCAGAATGGTGTCAGAAAGGCTAAACCTTTTCTTTTTTTCTCTGTTTGCCAAGTGGGGAATATAATGAAAATCCCCAGACAATCAATGAAGAGTCAAAGGAAATATTTTTATTCAATCCAAAATTTCAGCTTTCGATGGTCAGCCTTGAAAAACTGCCCTTTGTCTTACTTTTGATAGGGATTTTTAGTTTAAAAATTTACCCAATCATTATCAATGGAGTGTTAATTTATTACAATACTTTCTACTCTATCAGCACACAAGTCTTCCTCTTATATAATCCTTCCTTCCTTCTATATCCTTTATCTTGTTACCTTAAGATTACAGCAAACATCCTTATTATAGTTAAACAGATGTTTATCTTTTATCTAGAGCTTAAACAATGGCAGTTTATCTTTCCTATACTTGTCTTCTTCTATATGTAATATATAAACCTTCCCTTACATAGACTTACATGTAATCTCCTACCAGTCCACATTTTGTGAACATCACTAAAGAACTGACAACACATAAAGGCGTACTTTCTTCCAACCACGTACCAATCTTACAATTTCACTTTTTTTTTTGCAAGATTGCTTTTGCATGTTCAACCGTGCTCCTTATTTCTATGCTATGATTCCATATATCATTCAGCAAAAGGCCACTGGTATTCCTACTGTTGAGATGTTGCACTTGTTTTCATGATACCATGGTTTTATTTTTTATAGCTCACCATCAGTTCTGTTTTCTCCTGATTTATATTTAGCTCATAAAATTTACTTAAGTAAATTTGTGAAATTTTCTTACTATTTGCCAGTTTTCCCTAGTAGTTGTTTAATTATGTGGGTTTCAGATCCATTTTGTTATATGCTTACTTTTCTGAAGTAGTTTCTGAACTTCCTCAAAATGATTTGCAAATGACACTAAAATGTGTGCCTGGCTAAATAATTCTAAAAATTGATTATTTTTTCTTGTGATGCTATTATATGACGTTTGGCATACCGACTATTGTCCCTAGTCCTGGGTTGGATTTTAGATTTTGTGACTGCTGGCTGGTTTATGTTGCAGGAAAGAAACCTATCCATGTTTTGCAAATAGCTCAGACTTGCTGCTAGTTTTGGTGTTAATTCAGCTTTGTAGCAAGCTAACCAACTAAAATATCTTCTTTTGCCATAAAAAAAAATCTGAGGCCAATTTCACATAGTGATGCTTAATGTTTTTTAGCATTTTCTGCAATGATTATGAGCACATAAAACTTGAAATGTCTTATATGATTTGCTCGTAATAGTACACTTCTGCTTTCCAATTACACATCTATTGTATAGTTACAAGTATCAAGCATCCAGGCCTGCTTAGTATCCATTGTACAAATGTCAGTGTGAGGTTGGTTTGATTAAGAGGTAATGCTAGAGTTTAAGTCAACAAATATTGAATAACAGACCAAACGTAACTACAAAATAAGTGTCCTTTGTGAGTTAAAAACACAAAGGTGCACTGATCATAAGTTTGGAGCAGGGCCATGTTTTCTGCTTATTTAATGAATTAAAAGTTGCTTTTGCCTAGAGACTTTTGGGTGAATGTGTTCAAGACCGTTTGAAATTCCTCACTTGGAAGGGTCATCAGCCAAAGCAGTTTAGGAATGAATGTTCTGGTAGAACCTAGCGTTACATTCACATGATATTTGTCTAAATGGCTTTGTCCATGTGATGAGTAACCAAAGAAGATTCATCTGAGAAAAATGTTAAAATACAACCTGTTAGTATAGTTTTTAAATTCCTCCTCTTTAAACATCTTGTGCAATGTAATTCAGAACACTGACAGTAATTACTCTTACAATTAAATTAACCTGACAGCTGGACAAGTAAGTTTAAAAAACAACATTTGGCAGCCTTACCCTTAAAGAAGTTATGGATGATAAAATATTAGACTCACCTGCCTTTTTTTGCAAGTGGAAAATGTTAACAATTACTTAAGATTGGTTGGCTTTTTCTGCAAAATAATAAGACAGATGAAAGATTGCAAAATGAAAGATATAGTAATAATTTTTAACACAGAGAAAGGGGGGGAGTGGAATCTGGAAATCAAATATAAATCTGATTCAGATTTAGTCACTGATTTCAATGGTTAATTTAAATTCTGTTTATTTTAACAGGTCTAATCTATGAATGGCTAGGTCCAATTCAATACTGCCATAAAATAGTCAATCACTATTATATATCTATATATATAAATGTGAAAAACATTCACCCAGAATCACGAAATCTTCAGAACCATAAAACCTACAAACATGAAATTTGGCACGTATGTTCCTCTTGGCTTCTAGGTGCTCGCTAAGAAAGGATTTTTTGAAATGACTATCAGATCATTAGTATTTCTTATATTACACATTCTGATACTAATTAGCTAGATGTTTTACCTCTTCTCCCAACTTGAAAATAACTGGAGAGAAGGTGATAGCATAGGAGAGGCTTCTGTGGGGCAAGCCTGAGGAAGAGAAGGGGCTAGAAAGCCTGAGGGACAGAAGGGGTGAGGAGAGGCCGATCGTAACTACTCATTAATTTTCAACCTCTAAGTGTCGATTTATCAAACCTGATCACATAGTTTCATAGCATAGCATGGGTATTCAGCTAGTCATATATAGCATGGAAAATTACTGTAGTAACAGGTGGGCTGCTGCCGGTTCGGACCGGTTCAGGTGAACCAGTTGTTACGATTCTGTGCAGTTTGGCGAACCAGCAAATCCCACCTCTGGCTGGCCCTGCCTCCCCCGCTCCACCCCGCCCTATTTTGCCTCACCCACCTTGGCCAGTGGCTACAGTCATGCCCACACCCAGCTACACTCTGGCTCCTTCGCTCACCTGCTTGCTTGCCCAGACAAGGCAACCCAGCTGATCTCCGCGCCTCACCCACTTGCCTGCCTTCACCGTGGCCTACCATGCCGGCAATATGGCCCAGCTGATCTCAGCACCTCGCCCACTCTGCTCATTGCGGCTGCCCACAAAAGTAAGGCGTCAGTTCCTGCCTCTGGCCTTCCCCAGGGTCTACAGGCGGATGCCACCTACTCGCCCTTCATCTCGGGTCGGGGAACGCGCCAGTTCCTGCCTTTCTAAAGGGACACACTTCCCCCCTGCCACCACCCCGGCAAATGGGCTTGCTTACTGCAGGCAGGAGGCCCAGCAATTGCGGAGAATTCGGGTGGAGTGCAAGATGTGGGCTGGGGGGGGGGAGCCAAGTGGTGACAGCTCAGCTTTGGCTCGCCTTCCCCTCTGCCACCAGCTGTGGGAGGAAGATATTCTTTATTTATTTAGTTAGTTCAATTTATATGCCGCCTTTCTCTGGAGACTCAGGGCGGCTTACAATGCATTTAAAAAACCATTATAAAAACATTTATAGGTAAGGTAAGATCATGGTTACAGCCAGCTGGGAAAGCTAAACTGCTGCCCAGCCCAGAGTTGTTGGCCAGGGTGGGCAAGGCTGCAGCTCGCGCCTCGCTTGAAGTTCCCAGCCCTTTGTTTGAAAGTCTCCCCCAAAGAGAGAGGGGAGGAAGTCCTGCCCCGGCCCCTTTGTTGGACCCAGAAGCCTTGCCTGCCGGGCTTTCCAGGCTACGCGGAGTCAGGCGTGATGCCATGATTATCCCTTTGTGTCTGGTCTCCGGGAGATTGGCCAGGAGCACTTGGCAGGCTTGGGCTTTTTCCTTGGGAAGGAAAGGCACACTCATTCTTTCCCTCTACAACTGGCCTTGGAAAAGCCCACCCTCATGATCGGACTCCCTTTCTTTCAATACTTGGGCGGGGAACCCAGGCTTGGAGCAGCAGCAATAGTTTGGAGCTTGTTAAGGAGGACATCTCTGCCCCAGCCATGTGTTTTCTAGGGATGCTTGGAGTGAAAAGAATGCAATATGCTGGTGCTAAGCTCCTCCAGGGTTCCTTGCATGAGTGCTGGAAGAAAATTGGCCGATGGTCAGCTGCAGCCAGGCTCTGGGCTTGGAGCAGCAGCCGCAGACAGAGTTCAGGGTGCACAATCTACTCCTCAAGCTCCCTTGCCATGAGTGACGTTGAATTGGTCACTCCCACTCAGTCACATGACACTCCCAAGCCACGCCCACTCAACCAGTCACTAGGCAAACCGGTTGTTAAATTATTTGAAGCTCACCACTAATTATAAAAGTAAAATCAGTTATTTAATTACATATAATTATAGAATATGAACAAGAAATATCACAGCTTACTGAGATATATGGTCATGACTGCGAGAATAAACTTTGCCCAATATTGTAAGAAAGATACAACACCCTCGATATCTGATTGGAATCATAAACATAAAGAATACATAACAATGGCAGATTTAATAATACATATCCGCAATAGAAGTTAATAAAATTTAAACAGAAATGCTTTCCATATATATAAAATATATCATGCAGTAATGAAATATAAATACTTACAAATACTTTTCTTTTTTCTTTTCTTTTCTTCTTTATATTAATATTCACAATCAACATTCCCAACCATAATCAAGGTCAGTGATCTCAGTATTATCAAGCTAAAGGTTTCAATCAAAAGATAATATAAGAAATCTTTATTATACAGTATTACAAAATAATTAAATAAGTGAATACATTTCTAAAGCCTAGTAATGCCACACTTAGTTTTAATTGTACAGTTTATGCAACCTTATGTCATGCAGCATCTCAGAATTATAGTTAACATTGACATAAAACCTTTTTTCTTCTTATCTTTCTTATCTTTATATTTTCTTCTTATCTTTCTTTACATTTAAAGAATTATCTTTAAATGTAAATCATTACCTAAATTATAATACCTGCAGTTTTTATTTTATATTGTATAAATCCTGCAGCATCTAATGTCTGAATTCCATAACGTGTTACTTGCATCTTAAAATACAATAAAGCAATTAATTACAAAAATAATTGAAAATGTATTTCCCAAAAGGCAGCTTGTTCAATTTGAGCATTGGTGGGGACCAGTGATAACATCTAGAAGTCTTATTTCTTTTAAAAATATTTTGAGGCTGCTTATAAAATGAAAATTCTACCAAAGTAACTTTCGCATAGTTAAAGAAATAACACATTAGTTATGTTAGTTAATTTTCATTTCCTTTAGGCTTGTGATTGTCCACAATGACTCCCCTAGCCTGCTGATGACTCATTGCTGTGTATATTTAGTTTACTTATGTATTAAATAAAATGTATGCATTTATTGAATAAAAGTTATTTATTTATTTTTATTTGCCACACATCTTGCAATCACACAACCTTGGGCAGCTTACAATTTAATAAAGATATTATAAAAAATTAAAATCGTTATAACTATTATTACATAAAATAACATAAAATACAAGGTTGAGATTCCCTCTATTGGACTCTGTTCCCTCCCTGAACAATCTGCCACTTAGTGCTCTTCACTACTTGCTCTGTAGTTGCTTCTGTAGTGGTCCTCTGCTGTACCCAATTTCAATGTTAGAACCCAGGCTGCTTACTGGTACTCTGGGCTAGTTACAGGTACTTGGGCAGGGCTGGTGTCAGTACTCGGTCACTTCTAAATGCCAATGTCTGTGCCACTTGGAGGAGACTTTCCACTAGGCTTCAAATGGCTGGGGCCATAATGGCTTGGCTGGAGATTTTCTGGGTTCTCAACTGCAATTGACATTCCCGATTGTCAACTTTGCATTAATTTTGCTGCCAACAAAGCTCAAATTGTTGATCTCTTGATGTCTCTAAGTACAGATAGTCCTTGCTTACCAATGGTAATTGGGATCAGAACTTCTGTTGTGGAGCATAAAGCATGATGTCAAATGACCATACTGACTTACCACAATTCCAGCAGTCCCACCTGCCACTATCAGATGATTCCACATGCTCGCAGCATCTGGTGATCACATGAATACCATTTGCAATCTCCTGCTGGCTTCCCCATTGATTTTCCTTGTCAAGTGAAGATCACAAAATGCAATCGTATGACCGTGGATTGCTGTGACACTATTATTGTGAGCCAATTGTCGAGCGCCTGAATTGCGATCGTGTGAGTATGGGAATGCTGCAGCAGCCACAACTGCAAAAACCAGTTGTATATTGCCTTTGTTCACTGCCATCATAACTTTAGTTGGTTGACCAACTTTGAATGGTCATTTAACAAATGCTACCTCTATTTTATTTTCAACTCAACAGTTATTGAACCTTATGTAAGATTCTCTGTGTGTATGTATATATACACAGACACATGCTCATTTTTATTGTTTCTTCCTTTCCTTTATTCTGTTTTAATAAAGTCTTTTTAAAAAAATAAATAGTATTTTCTATTTAGCTGTCATTCAGCCACTCTTTTTACCCTTTTTTGTTCCTTTTTCTTTCACTGCCACCTCCACATTTTCTGTTACAACCAAGCATTTTTAAAAGGGATAATCACATAAATAATAGTGTGTGTTGAGTGTACTTAAAGGAGAAAAGAAGGAAGGCTGCATGTGTTTCAGCTGTTGCATGTCCTTTCTTTCACAGTAAGGCACATCTTGCCTCATACTATGGTTTTAAGCAATGGCATTGAGAAGGTAAAGATGCTAATTTTAAATAACAACTGCCTGTGCTTTCCCCAACATAGAGAGGAGTGATTGTAAGGCATTTGTGTAAAACCTACAAATGTGTCTTTCAAAATTTGTAGCATAGTCATTTGCTGCACTATCAATATTAATTGCAGATAGTTTCATTAGTTGCTCAGCTGAATAATTAATTGCTGAATAATCACATATAATGAAAGTGTTTCATTGTTCCACAATTCTTATGTGTTGGTATAAATAATGAAAGAGTCATGTTTTCCTGTTACACGTTTAGTAAGAATATATCATATTCTATATTAACAAAAAAATCAATGCTTTCTGGGAAAGGAAAAGAATCTAGAAGTGCTACAAAGAAAAGAAGACACAGCTTTCTGTCGCAAATGTTCTGGACATATTGGGGAATAGGAATAGAAAATAGATTGTACACAGTGTTCTAGCCCACTGCTGTGATTGATTAATAAATGTACTGCGATCCCTTGATTCCATACAGTTAGACTGCCTATAAGTCTCCAGAAATAAATAGGGTCGAAAGGTTCATGTGCAGTATTCTACCTTTAAACCTTGGAAACTGAAGTAAAAATAATATGTGTGTATGTTTAAGGAAGTGCTAAAATGTATTAAAATATGCATTGATGTTATATGCAGATTTTATTATTTGTCGGATTTATATTGTACTTTTCTTCCAGAGTGTTTAGAGCAGAGCTCTGCAAAGCAATCCCTGCAAAAAAAGTAATAAGTGCTTCTGACTCATGAAAGCACAGCATCTCTCTGCTAGTCATTAAAGCAGGCTGACTTTCTCCGCCTCCCGCCCCCATGTTCACATGGGCCTCCTACCCCAGATTGCTTTAGAATTGACAAATCATACATACCAGGGGTGGGCAACTAAGGCAACTTTGCCACCTGTGGACTTCAACTTCCATAATTCCTGAGCCAGCAGGAATTAAAGTCCACAGGTCATAAAGTTGCCATAGTTGCCCACCCCTGGTATGTATGATTTGGCATAGTTGCTCACTACTAATACATAGTGTTCCTTCCTCTTATTTCCCTCCCACAGCAAAAGCCTTCCCACTATCTAGGAGCAGATAGCGATTGGCCCAAAATAATGCTGAGAAATGATGCTGATTCAAAGTGTGCTGTACCTGCTAAAAAAGCCAATGCAATCCTAGGCTGCATTAAAAGAGGGATTGTATTAAGAACATGCAAAGTGCTAGTACTGTTTTACATTGCTTTGGTAAAATCACACTCAGAATACTGCATCCAGTTTTGGTCACTACGATACAAAAAAGATGATGAGACTCTACAAAAAATGCACAGAAGAGCAATAAAGATGATTAGGAATCTGGAGGCTAAAGCATACAATGAATGGTTTTGGGAACTGGGAATATCTAGTCTAGTCTAATGAAGAGAAGGACTAGAGGTAACATGGCAGCAGTCTTTCAGTACTTGAGGGCAGGGGTGGGTTCTACTTACCTTTACTACTGGTTTGCATTATGCCTGCGCACGCACTCTTCCGCGCATGCGCAGATCATTATGATGACAGCCGGGTCAGCGGGTGGAGCCTCCCACCGGTTTTACTACCGGTTCTATAGAACCGGTCCGAACCGGGGGCAACCCACCACTGCTTGAGGGACTGTCACTGAGAGGAAGGGTTAGACCTATTCTCCAAAGAAATTGAAGGCAGGACAAGAAGCAATGATGGAAACTTAATCTAAGAGAGAAGCAACCTAGAACTAAGGAGAAATTTCCTGACAGTGAGAACAATGAAGTCAAATGGCTTGCTTTCAGAAGTTGTGCTCCATCACTGGAGGTTTTTAAGAAAAGATAGAACAGCCAGTTGTCCAGAATGGAATAGGGTCTCCTGCTTGAGCTGGGGGTTGGAGTAGAATACCTCCAAAGTCCCTTCCAACTCTTGTTACTCTGTTACTCTTTTATATATAGAATGAAGCTGGACTCAAGTCTCCAGTCCTCTCCCAACACCCAAATCACTATACAGATTTGATGGCTGCAAATAAGCTGAAAATTTCTAGGATTTTAAATAGAATAGAATAAAAAATCTTTATTGGCCATATGTGATTGGACACACAAGGAAATTGTCTCCTGTGCATAAGCTCACAGTGTACATATAAATAGCAAGGTCATAGATCATAAATCATAGTTACAATCATTAATCATAAGTTACAAACAAATGATAAATCATAAGAAACCAATAGAAGAAGACAGTAAGAAAGATGAGAGGATGAGAAAAGATGAGAAATGAGACAGTGCTTGGGAATTAAGTGTTCAGCAGAGTGATGCCATGGAGGAAAAAAACCTTTTGTGTCTGATTGTTTTAGCATGCAATGCTCTTTAGCAGCTTCCTGAGGGGAGAAGTTTGAAATAGATGCAAAGGGTGCATAACAAGGAAATGTCTAATAAATGGATCAAATTTCTAATACTCTTCTTCTTCCCACAGCCTTCTTCCACCTTAACTTTAAAGTAACTAGTTTTTCTACTTTACAATCCTCTTGTGGTTGAATGATCAGATGTCCGAAAACCACAGTGATTAAAAATCCCAGCAAATTATATTCCTATGGCTTTATCATTTAGATAAGTCTAAACAGAAGTACTAAAGCTTAAAAAAAAAAATCAGTGCAATACTCTTATTGAAAGGGTGTATAGTTACATTAACTGCTGTTTATCTCACACATGGAAGATTTGACTATCTAAAATGTAAACACCAGGAAGCGTTACCTAAAACTGATCAAGTGGGAATATCTTGCCTATTTTGTCCGGGCATATAGAGTTGGCCCTGATTAAAATCTGGATAGGGAATCCCAGTGATCTAGGTTTAAAAAATCCCAGAAGATGACAGTGACAAATCACTTCTACTCCTTCCAAGAAAACTAAATTATGTAATTATGAAGTCATCAAAATATGAGCTGTTCTATGGAGAAGTATTAAAACTCTAGCTCATGTGTGCGCTCACATTTTCAGTGCTGGGCGTACCGGTTGTTAATTCATGTGCTGCCCACCTCTGGTTTAAACCAGAGGTGAGCGGCATGTGAATTAACAACCGGTTCGCCCAGCACCGAAATTGTGAGCATGCGCATGCATGCGGCTTAATAAACGTGGCTAAATAGGGCAGCATAGTACTGGGGCAAGTGGGTGGCTTGCAAGTCGCAACGACCGGTTTGCCTGAAATGGTCCAAACCAGAAGCAGCCCACCACTGGTTAAAACTAAAACCTAGAATATGAGTCAGGCTGGTTGAATCTTACTGTTGCCTACCTCAAATATGAGAGGGACACAAATTAAGACATTGCCCAGATTAACAAGGTATGTATCAGATGTTGGGGAGCCAGCACAATCTGTTGATAAGTGAGCAACCATACATGGATAAGACAAGAGAATTTGGAATTAATTGGATGCTAACACAACAGTAAATCTAATGATTTTGAGGGAGATTCATACATTTTATGAAGTGTATGAGGGAACTATGAGTGGAGACAAGACCTGCATCCACATTAACTGAGAAATATTTACCACACTTCAAAGTAGTGAAGAAGACACTGCTTTCATTCCTTGAGATAGATCAACTACACATTACATCCCAGGCTCAAAAAGACCTAGAAGGACAACTGGATGTGTAGCCAACACCTGAAGCTAGAATGCTCCTGCCATCCCCTTCATTACAGAACACAGCTGATGTGAGGAATAAAATCATGGAACCACAGCCAATCCTTGAGACTGATTACCAAGGTTCAGTGGAGAAGTACCATCAGATAATACTCTAGAAGATGCCAATAGGGCCCTCATAACAATCCCTACTATCACCATAATTCAAACCAATAAACTGGTATGCGTTACAGCTGCTGTAATCTGGAGACATTTGGTTACATGATCAGTAATTAGTTACATAATCAGTAATCTATATATACTGCTCAAAAAAATAAAGGGAACACAAGCAGAAGACATCCGAGATCTGAATGAAAGAAATAGCCTTATTAAATACGTTGTTCTTTACATATAGTAGTTTATACACTGCTCAAACAACTAAAGGGAACACAAAACTACTGTATGTAACGAACAAAGTATTTAGTAAGGCTATTTCATTTATTCAGATCTCGGATGTCTTCTGCTTGTGTTCCCTTTATTTTTTTGAGCAGTGTATATAAAAGCGAAAACCACTCACACCGTAATCACGAAATCTCCAGAACCGTAAAGCCTACAAACTTGAAATTTGCCATATATGTTCCTCTTGGCTTCTAGGTGCTCACTAAGAAAGGATTTTTCGAAACGACCATCACAGCATTAGTATTTCCTATATTATTATTAACAGGCTGTGATGCTAAGGAGTTCTACTCCCCCTCCCCACCTGAAAAGAAATCTGTTCCAAATGCAAAACACAAGCAGAGGAGAGGAGTTTCACTTTCAGTTTTACTTTCACAGCAGCAAATAGGGGATAGGATAGGGGAGCCTTCTGTGGGGAAACCCGAGAGAGAGAAGGGATAGGATAGGAGATGTTTCTGTGGGGCAAGGCTGAGGGAGAGGATAGGATAGGGGAGGCTTCTGTGGGGCAAGGCTGAGGGAGAGAAAGGGGAGAGAAGAGGCCAATCGTAACTACTCATTAATTTTCAAGCTGTAAGCGTCGATTTATTAAGCCCAATCACATAGTTTTGTAGCGAAGCACGGGTATCCAACTAGTAGCAGTATATACTGGAAAATGAGGTTGGAAGCTAAGATCTGGAGGGAAAGCCAGCTCTCTGTCAAAGAGAGGGATAGAGAGAGTCAGCTGGTAGAACTACAGAAAGGTGTGGAGATTAAGGATAAGACAGCTACTAAAAAAAACACAATGACTTGAAACCTTAGAGCAGGGATAGGCAACTATGGCAACTTTACAACCTGTAGACTTCAATTCCTAGAATTCCATGGCTGGCTCTGGAATTCTGGGAGTTGAAGTTCACAGGTTGTAAGGTTGCCATAGTTGTCCACCTCTGTTCTGATGAGGATGATGCTGATAATGCCCTAGAGCAGGGGTTTCGAACTCACATCATCACAGCGGCATCATGTGACATATCGGGACTTTCCCCCCCTTTGCTAAACCAGGTGTGGGCATGGCCAGTGTGTGACATTTCTGGCCAATGGGCCGGGAGTTTGACAGCCCTGCCCTAGAGATTGCTAAAGAATGGCTAACAACACTGGTTACCAGGCTAAGGAGGTAGATTAGAGAAGCAGAGGCCATGAAGATAAATGTTCACATAACATAACATGCAAAGTGGCTGCAGGACCAGAGAGCAAACCATAGAAATCTCCCTAAACAGGAACCAGTCACCATCACTTGATAACTTTAAGAGTTTGGTTTGAGGTGCCTCATATGTTCTATGGATGAGATGAAGGCAATGTTACGATATGGCATAAATATGATCGTATACTTCAAATGTAAAGATGAGCTTTAAATGTACACAAAATCTATCTAATAATTAGTTTTGACATAAGGGTTAATGCTAAAATGCTAATGTTAATGTTAAAGAACTAACAATGCTTTTGCGGAACATCAGGCTTCCATGACTACACAAATTTAATATTACTTGCCTGGAAAGACCTTTTCTCACTTTCAAAACCTCCTTCACCCCTTTGGAAATTCCGTAATCACCAAAGTGTGTCTTAAATGTTAATTGGTAATGAGTCAACAAGGAAGACTTAACAGATTCTTTGGGAAATCAGTTATGATGCAAGACTTTGTGTTAGCTAACCTTTTGTCTGTTGATATCAACCAAGTGTTAATGCCAGTGAATAAATGCTGTGCCCAGTGCAGATTGTTTCTCTATTGCATCTTCCTGCTTGTTTAACATAGTTTCTTTACGAAGGCAGGGGATTTCTAAAGCAGCTTGTAACCTGCAAGACCAGCCTTGCCATTCGGCGGAGTGAGTTACCCACTTAGGCAGCAGATACTATGGGTTTAGACAGAAAGTGGCAGCTGTGTTGAGAATCAGAGATTTATATGCCACACGGCTGTTCTGGCAATCCAATATTCTGTTTTCAATGTTGAGATAGTGTTGCCAGTGTCAAACTATGATTTAATTTTCAGTTTGATAAGCTTCTGCGTGTGGACTCTGCCAGGGATATCAAAGCAGCCAGCTCTAGTAATAGCTCTTGTTTCCATTGAGGGTATTCTCAAGTGCAAAATGCCTTTTCTCAAGGATAAATTCTTAAATTCCCCATTCCTCTGGAATGATATGGTAAATGCTTTCTAGGATGATAACCATATTAGAAATAATTAAAACTCAAGGGATTTTTTTTTCCCCCAGAATTTCTTTTTGAGGTTCTGTGGGATGACTAAATGCTTCTTAAGGTACATTTTAAGCAAGCAGTGAATAAAGTAGTATTGATCTGTTTTTAACTGTATTCAATTGTTTTCATTGCTGGAAGATAAAGAGTGGTTAATTATTAATTCCATAGGTGGCTTTTCTTGATAGGTGTTCTGCTACATCTAATATTTGTGTTTTAAATAAACAAGACTAATTTGTGTTTTAAATAAGCAAAACAGTAAGGAGAGATTTCTCTAAAATTCACAATATAGGCAGTCCCTGACTTATGATTGGTCACTTAGCGACCATTTCAAAGTTATGATGGACCTCCCTGAGCGTACTTATGAACTGGACTTGTTCTGATAAACCCTCCCCTCACAGCTACATGATTACACTTGACCTCCAGCTGAGTACCCAAAGTGTTTACCCATTTGTGGCCATTTGCATTGTTCCATTCAAGGGATCTTGTTTAATGATGGTTTTGTCAGAAACTGGCATTTACTTTTGGTTTTCAGCAAAACTGGCCCATAGCAAATCATTGGCTCGCTTAATGTCCACCACAAAAAAAGATTGTAAAATCAGACAGTCATATGGATGACTTGATTTATAACCATCATGTATTATGATTGTGATGACCAGGCTCCACTGCAGTTATAACTCAAGAACTACCTGCAACATTTTTCATGCTTGATATTCATAAAACGGCACAATAACAAATCAGGCTGTGGACCACATAGATTTAGCAAAGTTAATCCTCTCCTTTTCTGCACAGAATAAGTATCTGTGCAGATGCCCTATCTTGGTCTTTGTTTTTTCTCTCTGGCAACCAATAGCTTTAAGATATGTTGTACAATACTTGTTCTGAAAGCTACTGGAAGCCAGGTACTACACAAGCTGGAAATGACTGTTCCCTGCTGGCAAAAAACTCTTGATGAGTTTCCTTTTATTAGAGCCGTGGGATAAAGAATAAACTGGAGGCATTATGTGAGCTGCTGTGACTGAGGCCAATTTCAAAGGATAAATGGACCTAACTGACTTGTAAAGGTATGATCAGAAAATAAGGCAACATTGGACAAACACAGCTACATATATTTCATATTACTGCTGTTGAAAATTATGGTAGCTAATTTCTAGTTTGCACCTAGTACACTCCCAGTGAGCCACTATATTCAGATAAAAGTAAGCATATACTGTACACTAGCTAGTTCAGCAACCAAAAATACAATTGACGTTTCCTAGCCATGCAGTCAAATTAAATCTTTGTCCTTACAATTTCCAACTTCAGCACTCCAACTACAAGCAACATATCTTATTTTCAGGTTCTATCAAGTTCAGACTGAACTTGACTATGAAACTTGTCAACTTCCTTTTCTTTTCTTTTTTTAAATAGTCTTTATTTACATTTTCCATTAAAATCACACATAAAATAATATAAAGAAAAACATATAAAACACACAGACATTACAAATGACACACATGTAATAGGTACTAATAGTACCTCACTCGATATACGTTCAATGTAATATTATATTCCGGGGGAGTCAAAGCAATTCATTTCTCTATTCATTTCCCTTAGGTCTAACCAACCTCACTTATTCGTATAATATAGATTTCTCCTTATTAACCTTTTCACTTTAATTTAATTTATAATTTTCTTTTTTCTAGCCAAATATATACTTTTTCCCAGGATAAACATGTTTGCGTCTGGTCTTTGTCTTTTAATTTTTTAGTCAGCTTGTCCGCTTCCGCACAGTCCAAAATCTTTTTTATAATTGTTTCCTCAGGTGGGATATTTTGATTTTTCCAAAATTGCGCATAGGTCAATCTCGCCGCTGTGATAATATGAATCGCCAAATACCATAGATCTTTCTTGATGTTATCCGGTTTGGATCCGAGCAAGTATGTCTCTGGTAGCCAGTCAATTTTTACATTTAGTATCTCAATCAGCCATTTTTTTATGACCTTCCAAAATTTCACTGTTTTTGGGCACGTCCACCATTGATGGTAGTATGTGCCTTTTTCTAAACCACATTTCCAGCATACCGCTGATTGTCCTGTAGACATTTTCGCCAGTCTATCGGGGGATAGGTGCCATCTGTATATCATTTTGTATATATTTTCTCTATATGCTGTAGAATTCCTATTCTGTATCAGTGGGTGAAGCACAGATTTGCCTAACTTTCAAATTAAGGGGATGTCCACCTGTAGTCTAAATGATATTATTCAGTCATTGCCTGTGTTGCACTAGGTCTGTCATTCCTGTATCTTTTTCAACTATGAAAGCAATACTGTTCCTCCTTGTTTTTTGTGTGATCTGTAGCATGAGTACAGTTGTAAATGGCATAATCTGAGAATAAATAAATGAATAGCAAATAGTCAATTTCAATTTGCTGATGCCAAAACCTAATGTATAAATGATTCATTTCATCTTTCCAATATTTATGTTGTTACAGCCCAGGTTTCTAATTTTATCTTGGAAGCTTTTGATTTTCTTTGTGTGTGTGTCTGTGTGTAACATCAAGAACTAGATACCACGAAGACTTACTATATCACTGATCATCTGTCTCCAGTATCTTCCTATGTCGCTGCTGCCCAATAGATGTACCTGCTTGCTTTGGCTGGGCAGCTGGGATGACCTTCATGCTTTGGTGTCCGCCTGCTGGGAGTTTATATTCTTGGCATACACTCTTGTTATTCAAAGCTAGCCTTCCCCACAAACACCACCCAAATGAGCTGGGGGAATATACTCTTAGAATTAAATAATTCTAACCCCAGAAATTAAAATTACAACTGCTTGCCCAATTGCTTACTTATTTTCTTCATTTCAGCAGTACAATTAAGACAGGTAGAGTCATTTTCTTGCTGCTTTGGAAATTGGAAACTCTTATCTGATCTACAGCAGAAATCCCTGAGATTTATCAGAAGATTACATGAACCTTATATCTATTACTTCTTACAGGAGGTGTTCTTCATGCAGTACATATAGATAAGAGGTTTATCGCTTTCCTGGGCAATTATGGATTAAAAAGTCACTTCACACAGTCAAACATTAGTTATGGCACATATATTTCTACCTCATTCATTATCTCTCCTGTTCTCCTGGCTCCCAAAGTGACAACAGGGCAAGGTCCAAGATCCAGCAGGAAACCCAGTAATTACTGTGGAACCCAGTGCTGTCCTTTGTACATTGGGAAAGAGATGATCCACAGTCTTACGACAATTGACACAAAAATCCTGCTGCTAGCAGTTCTTACTTCATTATCAAGGGATGACAACGAAAGTTCTATGTGGATGATTAGAACTATCTATATGCTGATAGTGGAAAAGTCAGACTGGGTTCACATTTTGCAATGAACTGTGGTTTATTTTGATAATAGAAAAGAAGGCACAGTGATCTATTTCACACACAGTTCCTAAATTCAAATAAAAAAAAAGTCCATTATATGAATTCACAGACTCTGAGATATGTAGCTGAATAAAATTTAAGGCAAGAAACTGCATTTTGAATCACCTTTGATAGATTGATTTTACATATTCATTACTTCCTGGACGTGTTAGCATAAAGCAGCATTTTGCACTTGAGAAACATCCTAAAGACTAGCACCACATGGAATAATCAAGTCCAGAAATGGCAAAATACATCTAAAATCTGACAGAAGGCCAATCTATAGTGATTTTTTATCACTATAATAAAGTGATATGATACCAGAGGTGGGTTTCAGCAGGTTCTGACCAGTTCTGGAGAACCAGTAGTGGAAATTCTGACTACCCTGGCTCCATCTATTCTCTGCCTCCCAAGTCCCAGCTGATTGGGATGCAATTGGGATTTTGCAGTAAGCTTCCCCTGGTTTGGGGAGGGAATGGAGATTTTACAGTATCCTTCCCCTGCCACGCCCACCAAACCACGCCCACCAAGTCATGCCACGCCCATCAAGCCATGCCCACAGAACCGGTAGGAAAAAAAATTGAAACCCACCACTGTATGATACAATGTGCCTATGTATGCATCTGAGACCAACACACTTTGTCCTTGAGACTGATTGGGATGAGCGCATATTTGTTGTCTCTGTGTGTTTCTACTTTCCTCTTGAATTGCATCTGTGGTGTTTATGTGTGTGCTGGGAAACACAGCACAAACTGATATGCCCTCTCTAGGTCATATGACCAGAGGGGAAGAAGGGCAAGGGCACAGAATAGTTAGTCACACCTCAGCCGTAGCCTGGATTCAGCCCATTTTTGAACTTTATCTTTCTTTTGATGGTTTCTCCTGCAAAATGATATTTTTTCCCATTCTATTCAGTTTTTTAAAAAGTATATTGACAATGAATAGATAAAGAAGAGTCTGAAGCTTTTTTACTTAGTTCCTTTCTAACAATCTCTTGGATTGGAGATATTGATAAATGAGAAGAGTTAGAGCGTTCCCTATCATCCTAAAAAACAATTACTGTGTTTTCCCGAAAATAAGACTCTGTCTTATATTTTTTTGAATCCTGAAATAAGCGCTTGGGCCTTATTGCCATGTGCTCAAAAGCCCAATTGGGCTTATTATCAGGGGATGTCTTATTTTGGGGGAAACGGGTAAAAAGTCTTTTAAAAGTAGAATACTCACCAACAGCTGGAAAACACCCTAATTGTTTTCCAGTTGACAACTGAAACAAGTTATCTGTGTTTACCACCTGCTTCCTCTCCGGTGTCAAAGATACCTGGGTGACAGTGGTGAAATCCAATTTTTTTTATTACCAGTTCTGTGGGCGTGGCTTGGTGGGCATGGCAGGGGAAGGGTACTGCAAAATCTCCATTCTCACCCTACCCTGGGGCCAGCCAGAGGTGGCATTTGCCGGTTCTCCAAACTACTCAAAATTTCCGCTACTGGTTCTCCAAACTGCTCAAAATTTCCGCTACCAGTTCTCCAGAACCTGTCAGAACCTGCTAGATTTCACCCCTGCTGGATGGGCTCATTTGAAAGCAACCTGTATATTTCAGTTTCAGCCACTGAAAAATATCCTGGAAAAAGGCAAAGGGGAGCTATCCTGTATCCTTTCCATCCTGTTGTCAAGAAAACTACTTGAATAAATCCATTAAATCACTAGGAATCAAGCTGAACCTGAAATAATTTTTATAGAAACATCAGAAAGGTGAGATCTATTTGGACAATAAAGATGCTTCTGATTACTTCCTCATAAGAGTGGTATATCCTGCACGTGTCTGTGTAGATGAACTTGTGCTGATGATAGTGCTTTTCTATATGTAACTGAGCTTTAAACCTGTTAAGGAAAAAATCAATTTACAGTTTAAGTTTTCTGAACTTTTTCAGAAACTTTTTAATTTAAGTTTTCTGAAACTTGCTTTTTATAAAGAACAGTAGCCACATAATGATAGAATTCAATCTTTTAGTTTTATTTAGTTTTATTTTAGCTGAATTCTAATCAATTTATTAGAGGGTTTGTGTTCTTGCTATAAATAATTTTACCATGTTTCCCCGAAAATAAGACCCTGTCTTATATTTTTTTGAACCCTGAAATAAGCACTTGGCCTTATTGCCATGTGCTCAAAAGCCCGATTGGGCTTATTATCAGGGGATGACTTATTTTGGGGGAAACAGTTCTAGATAGACATATCATGTATGTATCAGGCCAGCACACAGCAGTTTTTAAATAATAATTCTACCTTCTTGAATTCCCTTTAATTTGGCTGTGATGACATCTTGTGGTAAATTAACTTAACTGGAACTTTCATCCTGCTAGACCTACTAAGATGAATAACTTTCTCTCATACAACAGAAACACATTCTTTCCACAAGGGTGCACGTTTTTCAGTCTTCTGTCAGTAACAGATTTATAAATGACAGCTTTACTATGAAAGATAATAGTGCTTAATCTCAGCAATGGAGACATGAAGTATTCTTGCACCCTCTTTGTAGCGGGATTACTATTTCCCGCATAAATTGTGGAACTTGCAAAAGTGTACGCACTTCTCTGGAACAGCCTCAAGAAGCATCACACTTACTGCTCATGAGATGAAACTTTCTTTAGTCTGTATGAAATAGGCTCCAGAAAGGATCTACTCATGGACATCCTTTGGAGAATATTAAAAGAGAAGATTATGTGTTACCTCAGAGTGCTTCACTAATGAACATTTTTTAAGAGGAGAAAGTGTTGAAAGACAACAATAACAATTCAGAGCATTCATAGTTCTCACTTGAGGACAATTGTAAATCTTGCTGGATTTGGTGATAGTTTATTTCCTACTGGTAAAGACGTGGAGACGATTGAGCAGAGATGTTATGAAGTAATAGTGGGTATCCTCAGCTATTGGAGAAGAAAGGAATTTAGTATTGGCATGTGTTTGAAGTCTAGAACTATCTTTTGGTCAGAGAAAGGTTAACAATGTAGTTTAGGTACTAAGCCCAGGAAATTTTGTGGTAACTGCAAAATATTTCTGTTTTACATAATGTACCATTTCCCTATTGCCACAGTTCTCCATCTTTGTGTGCGTCACATGAGGCCACAGAGAATTGACCCTTTGGTTCTGTTGTCTGACCTAATAGGCAGCCTCATGCTATTGCACAAGCAGGTGCTCTTCTCACGTTCTTGTATGGGATCTGTTTTTAAGGAGGCTCTGGTTTCGTTTTTTTTAGCTATACCCAACTGGCTCTCATTACTTCTGCCAATCTTTGGGGAAAGGCAGGGGTGGATTCTACTTACCTTTACCACCGGTTCACAACGGGATCGCTCAAGCACACGCCTTGCTTCTGCGCATGTGCCTTGCTTTTGCACATATGCAGATCGCTTCTGATGACGTCAGGGTCAGTGGGTGGAGCCTTCCACCGGTTTTACTACTGGTTCTATAGAACCGGTCCGAACCGGGGGCAACCCACCACTGGGAAAGGTGGACATACTGCATTACTGTATTTCCAAACCATGCTATAAATAGCAGCTTCTCATCATATTTGTCTTTTGAGAAAATGTATATGGTCCAAATGTTGCCTCTGCAAAAAAAAAAAAAAGCTGAAGAAACCATGATGCACCTAGTTAACTGTTGTAAGATCACACAGACTGACTACAAATATCAGCATAGCAAAGTAGCAACAATGGTGCTGTGGAATATCTGCAACAAATACCATCTCTCTGCAAGCAAGTATATGATGAAAGGAAATGTTTCGTGGATGCTTGTGTATGTCTGGGTGCCATATTGAGAATTTAGGACTAAATTGTTATAAAATAACAAACAACGTGTTTTAAAGTTTAGCTTCCTCATTGTTTTCTGAGAGTTATCCACTGGAGTTCAAAATGTTGATTAGACATAGTCTATATAGAAACAAATGACAATTCTCTTTCATTACAAAGAAGATGATAGTGGAATGACTTCAAGAAAAGCCCAGAGCATATGTAATTTATGGCCTGTGAGAAGGAAATCGTGGCTTTGCTTTGTGGCCTTATCTAACAATTCCAATGCTGTAACCAGAAGAGCCTTCTGCATATGTTGTCTGGATGGCATACACACAGAAGCTTCTTGTGTCTCTCCTTGACAACTACCGGAAGCAACAATCGGTATTCCTGGCTGAGACACTGAGAGGACACACACAACACACTTCAATGAGGTTTTCTGTTAATGGCATTGGGAGCTCAGCAAGATACAAAGTGAGAAACAACAACAGAAGAATAACATAAACCCAGCTACAGGATTTTTTAAAAAAAAGAGAGGAAAAGGTACAATGAGCTAGAATTGGGGACCACGTTTTGATAGGAAGGTATATGTTTTTGGAAACGTTTTATAGTATATTATATGTTGACATAGCTGTAACTTTCATTAAGTTATTTATTGATTGCTGTTTATTTGCATTGTAGAATTATACTGCTAGTGTGAAAGTACACACTCGTATTCAATTGTACATAATTTTTAAAATATCTAGTAATCAAATTGTAATTGGGACTAGGCTTGCTGCATCCAATGCAACAGAGAATTCCAGATGTTTCAAAAACTTGTTTACGACACTCTGAGTATTACACTTTTACTACTTCTAGATTTTTGCATAATGGATCACCTTCTTACCTACATGTACCAAGATTTGTGAGTGAATCCGTTTTTTGAACTGCCCTTTAGAGGGCACTAGAAACTTACAACTGATTAAAAAATACCTTGTTTTTAAAAAACATTTAGGACAATGAGATTCTATATCTTATCAGGTTATATGATAAATTCATAAAAATAAAACCATGGTTTGTACTACTTGACTTTATCTTAAATTTTTAATAATACAAAAAATGGCCAAAGCTCCAAGAGAAATCTCTCTGATGAAAGCAATTATATAAATAAAATATAAAATTTCACAGTGTCAAGCTGACTGGAAGTGTTTATATCTTTTCCCCTTGTAATCATCATAACTGCCATGAGTTTGTTCATATTCACCATGTGTCTATTTACAGATATCTTTTTTAAAAATAACCTTTCACCTATCAGTTGTCAAAGGAGATTTGGGTGACACATATAGCTGTTTTCCACTATAATTTTATTCCTAACAACTTTTTGAGTTACATTACATAGAGAAAAACTTGACTATTTTGAGTGTATATTTTGAAAGAAAAACTGCAATTATTATATCTGGTAGCAGGGTAATCTTATTAATGTTATCCCACAGTATTTCTCATGACGATAGAATTTCATCACCATGCTATCAAATCTATTTCTTTAATATTAATATTATATTTATACTAATATTATGATTTAGTTATCAGAGAAGTTATTGAATTATATGCCTCTGATAAATGTTAAGACATTAACAAAATGTTAAATCAGGTTTAAATATATGCTGCAAAGTCAAAATAGCCTAATTTTGTGATTTTTCTTAAATTTACAAAAATCAAAATACATCTAATTAGACTTATTTGTAGACTTATTTATATTTATAGATACGTTGATAGTAAAACTCTGTAATACCTGTTAAGGATATGGAGAAGTTTTGGAGGCCTGGCAAGACATCAAGATATGTCACCTAAACATCAGCCTCTCCTTTAGGAGAAAAAAAGAGGTCAGTAGCAAGAATATTTGCTTAATGGACTTGGGAAGCTCAAACAAAAGTTCTGAACACCATTTCTTTTCCTTCTTTTTCAGTCATGGTAACAAAAGATAATAGAAGTGACATTTAGATGAAGAAATCAGGAGTTGGCTGAAGTGAGTTGGCTGCAGCGAGTTGGCCATGGCGAGTTGTCGTAGACCCATTTTTAAATATATTTTTAGGATATGGGTTTATTTCCTGAATTAATATCCCCCCAATAATTTTTCATGAATTAAGAATTATATATATTCTCTTGCTAATGTAGTCACTTACAAGATTTTAAATCTGATATTCTTCTGGGCTCCAATTCCAAGATCCACAATGAGCAGCATGTTTGAAAAGTGATTTATAACATCTAATGTTATTTCTAGAATTGTATGAATCATTTCTTCAATAGAAATGCAGCATCTAAGCTAAGGCTTACTATCAGATGCTATCACTATTGTGGAACTGGCCAGAGAGGTACAAATATTTTTAGTAATAGATTCATAAAGAATAACTCTAAAACATGTTTAAATCTCTCACATTTATAGCACTATGATAGACCTTTTTTGTAATATTATGATTTATAATTTGTAGAAGTAACATTTCTGCTTATATCCTTAGACACAAATATCCTTATCTGCCAATATGTAGTTTTTATTCCTTCTGTAACGCCTATCTGTTTGTACAGTGACAAATAAAAATGCTATTTACTATGTAAAAAAGATCTAATATAAATGTAGCAGCATGTTATTATCCCCAAAAATTAACTGAAAACCAGATTCTGGTGTTTTGCAGGTTATTCTACATTTTGTCCTTTAACCCTGGACTTGAAATTACAATCAGGCAGTTCCTGCTACTTTACATATTTCTTCCTTTTTAAAGTAAATCTGCTGAGATTCTTCACAAATATTCCTATAAAGTAGATGAACTTTCAAGCAATTAAACCTGAAATGCTAAAAAAAGAATTATTGTAAGACTGCTTATTTGCAAATGTCATTTATACTTGTACAAGGACAATGATCTAACCTTAGACGAAAAACTCCAAAACAGCAGCTGCCTTCATATTCCTAATCGTTATAGTCAACTGCTATACCTAATTTTGACATTGAAAAGGTCAGACAAGCATGTAAATAAATGTTTTTGGTTAAATATTTCAGTTATCATTATTTTCTATTGCTTTTGTCTGTAATGTCTATATGAAAAAATTCTATTCTATCTTACCGAAGAGTAAAATTGGTGTAGAGAATTAGCTCTGCTTTTCAAATGTTAATAATGATTTCAAATGTTAATAAACTTTCATTTCTCACAATTTATGGTTAGTGTCAGCTCAAACAACTACATTATTGTTCTTGGTTCTTTTAGGGCAGTGAGGGCTAACTTTTTTGCCGTCGTGTGCCAAAAATGGGGGGAGCGCGGGGGGTCGTGTGCACGTGTGCCATACCCATAATTCAATACACCCTGCCCCCAGCGCATGCGCGTGACCCCCCCATGCTCCCCCCACTTTTGGCACACAATGGCACGGTGGGCCCAGTAGGCCCGTTTTTTGCCCTCCCCAGGCTCCAGAGGCTTTCTTAGAGCCTGGGAAAGGCGAAAATGGCCTTCCTCCCCCCAGAGGCCCTCTGGAGGCTGGAAATGGCCCATTTGGTGACTTCCAGTGGGCCCGAATGCATGCGTTGGACCTGAGCTAGGGCAACACTTATGGGTCCGTGTGCCACCTGTGACATGTGTGCCATAGGTTCGCCATCACGGTTTTAGGGGATCAGGTAGAAAGAAACAACCAATAATTGAATCCCATTAATGGGATTATCCAGAAATCTTCAGGTTCTCTGGTGGTTTCCATGTTATCTCTGGGTGGGACTGCTCTCACCATTCTGAGAAATTATGGGGAAGTTGCAAAATGGGAAGGAACCTGGGAAGAAATGGTTCAAAATCTTCTGAGAATCTCTGCCTTAATAAATCTATCAATAAACGAGGATGGGAAATTCATCTTGCAGTTTCCAAGATTTTACTCCTAATTCTAGCATTAAAGACTTCTTAGTGAACTATTTGTTGATCTTGTTAACCCTAAAGAAGTAGATTTACAATTTGGGGGTTCTCCTGGATCTACAGCTCTTACTGGAACAGAGGTAGAACAGTTGATCTTTGTCCAGCTTATCTGGCCTACCAGTATCTACCTTCTTTTAAATGGAAAGGTAAAGGTAAATGTTTCCCCTGTCCAGTCAGGTTCGACTCTAGGGGGCGATACTCATCTTTGTTTCTTAGCCGAGGGACCATTTTCGTGGTCATGTGGCTACAGTATGGCTATGCACCAAAGGCTCAAGGAACACTGTTACCTTCCCACCAAAGTAGTACCTATTTATGTACTTGCATTTGAATGTTTTCGAGCTGCTAGTGGGCAGGAGCAGGGACAAAAATGGGAGCTCACCCCATCGTGTGGCACTTGAGTCTTGAAACTGCTGAGCCATTGCACCCCTTAGCAATTGCTCTCATACATGAGTTTGGATGTGCAAAATTCTTGCAAAGCATTCAAAATATTATCCAACACTCTCAAAATATTATTCTAGCAACAACTGAAGGTTAATACATAAGATCCTATATAACATGGGATCTGGTTACACTCAGTACTGAATTCTCCAGATGGGATCTGCCTATTTAATTCAGTCTTTTCAGGGTGAAATGCTATGGATTCTCTTACCTCCTCTCATTATGAGGTTACAGGGCTAGAGATAACCAAGAGATGACCACAAGGGAAATTGGCAAGAATCATTACAGAAACACACTCTTTCCAGGAAGTGATTGGTATTTTTTTTTTATACCAGAAAAATAATGGGAAAACTTCATGGCATTAACAACTTTCTTCACTAGGAACATGCAGATAATAGCAAGCAAGCACAGCTTAGTCATTGTAGCTTACTTTTTACAGGAAAAACTGAATCCAGTCATTAAGTGAATCCAGCTTCTCCATTGACTTTGCTTGGCTGGGAATGTTGCAAATGGCACTCAGATGAACCTTGGATGCTCAAACCACTGTAAATACATGCTGGTTGCCAACAGCCTGAACCATAATCATGTGACTTGCAACGGTTGTAAATGCATATAGTAGTCATAAGTCACTTTTTTCAGCACTGTTGTAACTTTGAACAGTTGCTACAGAAATAGTTGTAAATTGAGGACTATCTTTACAATATGTGAAGCTTATGATATTGCCATAAGAAGCTGTTGTTCTTTCTTGCTGAGTTGTAGTAAATTATTCATGGATTTGTTGCAAATATCACTAATTTAAATAATCCAAATATGGGGACCTTATTTTTAACCCCAATTGTTTTGTTGCTTAATCTAGGCCATTATTTAATAGTAAGAGCTAAGAGGGAATGTCTATTGCTGGCTTGCACAACTGATAGAGTGGAAAAGCTGCATTGATAAATTACAAATCATAGTGGGCTGTAAAGGAATACCAGGTGTGCTGATCAGCTATTTGATGGCTAGCAGAGCAGAGCCGGTGTTGACATTGCTAGTGGCTATGAGGTACGGAAGCATTAGAGATACCTATCATCCTCTCTACCCCAAAGTCTTTTGGGTTGGTTAGAGTGAAAGTATTGTCAGGCGTGAAAGAGCAGGACCACACATGAAGTTCCAATTAAATGGATGTATTACTAATCATGTCTATGCACAAGAATCTACTCAACTAACAGTTAGTACTATCTTGGCATTAGATAAGGGTCAATGGAATTCAAAAGGGGTTGGATTTAGTCTGTGTGTGACTACATAGAAATTCTATGCTGATTTTTCTTTTGATTCCACCCCAAGATTTTGCCACTCCCTCTCCTACATGTACTGTATTGATTTTTTAAAAATGCCTGTGTGCCACATAAGGCTGTTTGGTGGGCTACATGTGGCATAGGTCTGGTCTATCATCAACTTAGTTTAACATAGTATGGCTAGTATTTAATATAAACAAATACTTTCATATGTAATGCTATCCCTGATTACATTTAAATCAAAAGCTAGCTATCCTTACACAAATATCCTCTTTAGTCTTATTATGGATTTTTTCTCACTGGAAATGAGATTAGCTCCATTCCTCTTAACATTTCACAAGTCCCAAAAGTGGGGTGGGGAGTGCGGGGGGTCGAGCGTGCACATGCACACACCCATAATTCAATGTGCTCCGCCCCCCCGTGTATGCACATGTGACCCCCCCGCACTCCCCCCGCTTTTGGCACGCAATGGTCCAGTGAGCCCAGTAGGCCTGTTTTTTGCCCTCTCCAGGCTCCAGAGGCTTTCTAGGAGCCTGGGGAAGGCAAAAACGGCCTTCCCCACCCCACCCCACCCCCGGAGGCCAGAAATGGCCTGTTTCCCGATTTTTGGTGGCCCCAAAAGGCCCAAAAATCAGCTGGCTGGCATACGCATGCACGCTGGAGTTCAGCTAGGGCAACGCTCGTGTGCCCACAGATATGGCTCCGCGTGCCACAGGTTCGCCATCACGGGTCTATAGTCTATATATATATATATATATATATATATATATATATATATATATTTTTCGTACGTTTTATGTGTATTTTTCTTTAGCCAGGTTCTACCTACGTAAGCCAAGATATAGTCTAGAAAACCAAATTTTCCTCGCTTAACTTAGATAATGATAATTCTGAGTTTGGGGTACACTGTTAGCTTGCCTCTTAATTAGAGTTAAATAAAGGTAGTCCTCAATTTATGACCACAATTGAGTCCCAAATTTATATTGTTAGGCAAGACCAGTGGTGAAATTCAATTTTTTTTACTACCAGTTCTGTGGGCATGGCTTGGTAGGCATGGTGTGGCTTAGTGGGCGTGGTTTGGTGGGCGTGGCAGGGGAAGGATACTGCAAAATCTCCATTCCCACCCTACTCTGGGGCCAGCCAGAGGTGGTATTTGCCGGTTCTCCAAACTACTCAAAATTTCTGCTACCGGTTCTCCAGAACCTGTCAGAACCTGCTGGATTTCACCCCTGGGTAAGACACTTGTTAAGTGAGTTTTACTCCATTTTACGACCTTTCCTGCCACATTTGTTAAGTGAATCACTGCAGTTGTTAAATTAGTAACACAGTTGTTAAGTGAATCTGGCTTCCCCATTGACTTTGCTTGTCAGAAGGTGGCAAAAGGGGATTACATGACTCTGGGAGACTGCAACCATCATGAATCAGTTGTCAAGCATCCGAATGTAAATCATATGACCATGGTGATGCCACAATGGTCAGAAATGTGAAAAATGGTTGTAAATCACTATTTTTCAGTGCCGTTGTAACTTCGAACGCTCGCTAAATGAACTGTTGTAAGTTGAGGACTAACCATAACTACAAAGAAATGAAAACTGTCCCATAGAGAAAGTGGTATCAAAAAGCTCCATTCTATAGTGGTGAAATTACTGGTTGCTATAAAAGTGACTCCCAATGGGTGAGTTCAGAGGATACCAATCATTATACTTAAATTATCTGTTAACAATTACAGTTAGTGCAAGGTGCCAGGTGATGTTGGAAATGGCCAAGGGTTTTGTTTAAAATAATCTAGTACAGGTAGTCCTCAATTTACAACAGTTCATCTAGTAATGTTCGAAGTTTTGATGGAACTGAAAAAAGTGACTTATGACCATTTTTCACATAACAATTACAGCATCTTCATGATCACCTGATCAAAACTCAGATGCTGTGCAACTTCCTTCTTTATGATGGCTCCACTGTCCTGAGGTCATGTCATCACCTTTTGAGACCTGACGAACAAAACTAATAGGAAAGTCAGACTCACTTAACAACCATGTTACTAACTTAACAACTGCAGCGATTCACTTAACAATTGTGGCAAGAAAAGTTGTAAAATAGGGCAAAATCACTTCACAATTGTCTTCCTTGGCAACAAAAATTTGGGTTCAATTGTGGTCGTAAATCGAGGACTATCTGCATTCCAATGTATATTAGATTCTGGGCACCACAGGTTTTAGATTCTTTCTTATTCTACAAGAGATTTGTTTCTTAGGCAATATTGGGGTCAGTGTGTGTGTGTATGTGTGTGTGTGTGTGTGTGTTTGAGAGAGAGAGAGAGAGAGAGAGAGAGACAGACAGAGAGTGTGTAGTAATAGATTTTACATCAGACGAACAACAGAAAATGACTATGTCCACCCACTCGCCAACCTCAAGTGGAGAGTATAATAAAGAACAAGAACAAATGAAAGACTGAAATTGTATGCATGCCACTAGGTTGATTTCAATAAAGCTGGTGCTAGGAAACAAGAAAAGTGAGTTTTAGCACAGTGCTTATCTGCTGTTCAATCTTGAGCTACAGGTTTTAAGCTTATACAAGCAATTGATATTAATATCTAGAAATCTTGATATAGAACAAAGAAATACTAGTTGGTTGATTTCACATCTTATTTCTAAAATATTTAGTTATTTAAAAGAAATTAACTTTCCTTGCTTTCTAAAAGAGTGACACATGGTAGTTGCAATACTATTTTCAATGTAGAACAATGGCTATATTCCAAGTGAAATGACAAGAGTTAAGACTGAGGCCAAAAATATCACAGCTTAAAAAAACTAAATGTGATTGTAAATCAAGTTGTGATTAATTCCAGATGAAGTGAAAACTCAGTCTTGATACACTTAGCGATACTATAAATATTTGGCATGATCCTATCCTGGGTCATGTTGATTTCAAAGAGTCTTACTACCAGATAGGTGTGTTTAGAATTGCATATTAATGTGACAAAACTATGCACTAAGAATAGTTTCTGACTCAATTGCTCTGCATGATGCAGAACAAATTATTCAGTTTTTTGGATTCTAAAAACTAAATCAGAGAAGGTTTCTTTTCTTGGCAACGACTTTGATTATCTTTCTGTTTCCATAGAAAGGCATGCTATGCAGTTAAAAATGATAGTTTATTGAAACTATGCCCAAGTGAGACTAGCATTCTCCCAAATGGGAAGATGTCCAATTTTCTTTGGAAGGTTAAAAAGAGTAAGGACGATGTAACTTTTATCATCCACTTTTAATTTTTCAGATAGTGAGCAAGCAGACACACAAGCTGGTATTGCGAACCTTCCTAGATGCTAAAAAGAAGTAGTCCACTTTTAAGTGTTATCTGGGATTCACCATTCCTCACCGCTGTAAATTTTAAATATGCATAATCTACTTCTGCAATCAGCACCATTTCGGAAAAGTTAAAACCATAAACATCAGCAAAATCAAACAATTAAGGTGACAAATATTTGAAAATGTTTTAATTGATGCAGAACACTGTGAATGAAGCTTCAGTGTAATCTGTACAGTGCCAAAAATTCCATTTTTAATTACCTTGGATATTATGTCAGGTAACCAATATTTTGCAATATTCTGCATTGGCTCCCGGTGGACTTCCGGGTGCGCTTCAAGGTGTTGGTGATCACTTTTAAAGCGCTCCATGGCTTAGGGCCGGGGTATTTACGGGACCGCCTGCTGCCACCAATTGCCTCCCACCGGCCAGTTCGCTCCCACAGAGCGGGCCTCCTCAGGGTGCCGTCAGCCAGACAATGCCGGCTGGCGACCCCCAGGGGGAGAGCCTTCTCTGTGGTGGCACCTACCCTCTGGAACGATCTACCCCCAGAGATACGAGTGATCCCAGACCTCCTGAGTTTTCATCGGGCCCTGAAAACACACCTTTTTCAGTTAGCCGGGCTGGCCTGATTTTATTTGGTTTTAAAATTTGACATGGATTTTAAATTGGAATTTTAATCTATATGGGCCAAATTTTATATAATTTGTTTTAAATAATTAGTTTTAACTTTTTTGTATAATTGTTTTATTATGGCTGTTCACCGCCCTGAGTCCGAAAGGAGAAGGGCGATATAAAAGTTTAATAAAATAAATAAAATAAATAAAATAAATACTTGGTGTGAGATTTTTGGAGAGGATTGGAAGGCATGGACGGGCTTCTTCCCTTCTGATTCCATCCAGTTTTTACTTTGCTCAATTCTTTCCACCCTTACCCCTCTCAATCTGAATTTGCTTTCCTAATTGCTTTCAGGAAGAAGAAAAAAGCAGACACCTCCATGATTCAATTGAGAAGGGGGAAAAAATTGTTCAGGCAATGTCTGGGTTATCTTAGAGCATTATTTGTTTGTTTGTTTGTTTGTTTGTTTGTCAAATATGTACAAAATAGCAGGTATAAGTATGAACATGGACATGAACAAAGGAATGAATACAAATAAATGGCAAAAGTGGGTCAGGGACCGTAGGCACGCTGATGCGCTTATGTATGCCCCCTTTACGGACCTTTTAGGAATGGGGGGAGGTCCATGGTAGACAGTTTAAGGTTGAAGCTGTGCGGATTTGAGGATGTAACAACCGAGTCAGGTAGAGCATTCCAGGCATTGACCACTCGGTTGCTGAAGTCGTATTTTCTGCAATCGAGTTTGGAGCGGTTTACCTTGAGTTTGTATCGATTGTTTGCCCATGTATTATTGAGGTTGAAGCTGAAGAAGTCGTTGACAGGTAAGACGTTGTAGCAGACAATTTTGTGTACTATGTTTAGATCAGACCGCAGGCAGCGCAGTTCCAGATTGTCCAAGCCCAAAATTTCAAGCCTGGTGGCATACGGGATTCTGTTGTGAGTAGAGGAGTGGAGTGCTGTTCTCGTGAAATACCTCTGGACCCACTCTATCGTATTAATGTTCAATATACAGTGTGGATTCCAGGCAGACGAGCTGTATTCGAGAATAGACGAGCTGTATTTGAGAACTGTATTTGAGAATCAACAAGTTTCTTGTTGAAACTTGCCAATCTGTCCTCTCAGGGGGAACTATAAGCTCCATTTTGCACTGCATTCTGCAGATCAGACCCTCTTTCCGTCCATCATGCTTTGGCTTGGTAGCAAAAGGGCAAGTACTTGGTCCCTCTGTTGAATCTGAAGACCCAAAGTGTCAGATTCAGGTGGTGACAGAATGACCGCTTCCATAGCATATGCAGGTAGGTTTGTGTGGACAGACTAGAGTAGAACAGATGATCAGACGTCATCCTTTTGAATCTCTCAGCCAGCCTGGAGCTGAACCCTTTGAGCCAGTGTTAAATTCGATTTTTTTTACTACCGGCTCTGTGGACGTGGCTTGGTGGGCATGGTGTGGCTTGGTGGGCATGGCAATGGAAGGCTATTGCAAAATCTCCATTCCCACCCCACTCCAGGGGAAGGATACTGCAAAATCCCCATTTCCTCCCCACTCCTGGGGGAAGGCTATTGCAAAATCTCATTCCCACCCCACTCTGAGACCAGCCAGAGTTGGTATTTGCTGGTTCTCCAAACTACTCAAAATTTCTGCTACCAGTTCTCCAGAACCTGTCAGAACCTGCTGGATTTCAGCCCTGCTTAGAGCATTCTGGCTTCAAGAAGATGCTTAAGATATTTCTGCAGAGAAAAACCTAGAAAAACTATTCAGCTACTATGAGTGAGTAAAGGAAAAGAAGGGAAGGGGGCATCCTAAGCCACCCAATTCTCCCTGTAGAAGTAGAAATATATTGCATGTGAGTCTTCTTGGAATGTAATTTACTAAGGTGCCTACATTTTGCAAGCAAGGTTCTTCTTAATAAATTGGCAGCATAACCTTGCCATTATATGTGAAATAATTTGTAGGTCAGATAAGCTGCAGATGGATAGACTGATTAACCCTTTCCTATAGCTGGTGTATATAGGCTGCAAAACTACTAAATGGCAGCAAAGAGATATATAAACCTTTGTGTGGATTTGTACCACCCAGATACAGTAGTTCCACTCTATTTGTCTACTAGTTCTCCCTTATAAATATCTTTCTTGGATTGATTTTAGCCTGTGATCCCCCCTCCCCCAAATAACTGGAATAGCAAGTTCTCTTTCCCAGTAAAGAAGCTTTTAATTTTTCCTTGGACCACCATAAACAGAAGTATTAAACCATTGTTGGGAATACTGCATCTGCTTGTTAAACATACATACACACACTAACACACTTAGTGTTAATTTAGGTCAGCTTTGTGGAATAAAGTTGACAGTTTTGAATATCACAAGAATTGGTTTGAAGTAATTGCATAAGAGAACCCCTTTTTTTTCAGTTTTAATTTCATGTTATATAAAGCCGACACAGCTTCTAAAGACATTAACTTGCAATTAGCAAAATATCTTTTCTTTTAAACTAACAGTATTTATCTGAATAGATCAGTAATAAAAATAACATAATCCTACCCTGCTTTTTCATCATATTCTCTGCAATAACATTCTAAAAGGGGGGTACATGTTTATCAGTCCTGCAATTAAGTAATGGTGTGTGATAATGATATATCTGTTTGGAACATTTCAACATATAGTGAAAACATATATTTCAACATATAGTGAAAATAGAGAGAATGTAATTTATCCTCCATCATTGCTATCCTCCATCATTGTTGATAATTTTAGAGAGAGTATAAAATAGAAATAATTGCTGTGTAAAATCAAATTTCATAATACATTTCACTTTATCTACCTTAATGAAGAAACTAACTGTGCATATTAGTCATATGACTATTGTATAACATGGTGGTGGCTAGGCCTAAAAGAAAATTAGTTATATCTATGTCCTCTTGAAAAAGATGGAAAATGTTAGTTTGATTTGGGTGAAATTACACAGAAAGCAATAGGATTTAGGAGCATTGCTTCTTTTAGATTTGGACATTTAACTTAACCCAAGCTAGTTAAATTAACATAAAATGTGCCAGTACTTAAAATGGAATTATAATAATAAATAATAATAACTTTATTGTCATTGTACGTATATACACAGTATACCCATACAACGAAATTCACTTAACACACAAAGACCAGGTCCAATACACTAACAATCCCCAAACATACTCCCACCCACCACAAATTCCTCGCCCCTAAACATCCACGCAACAGACCAAATAATGCTGTCCAACAGTTCACTGATAGTGGCCCTTTAGGTCATTGTTGAGTGCAATTATAGCTCTGGGATAAAAACTATTCAGAAAATGTATACATCTTTATTTTGAAGTAAACTTTTTCAAATTCAATGAGTCTTACTTCTGTTTGTTTTAGGATTGTATCCATGTATTTAGAATTAAGATAATTGGAAATAATTTTAATATATGTATATCTAGAACAGGAGACCTATAATGTTTTTAAATTATACTTATTAATTTTATTTATTTTTATTTATTTTTTATTTATTTTTTATTAATTATACTTATTATCACTGTTAAAATTTTCAAGAAATGGATGAAAATTCAGCCCATATTATGAGGAAAATATATGAATATAACATTGATAATACATTTTCTGTGTTAACAAATAAAGTTGGTATATTAAGAAAAACAGTTCCTCATTTTTGAACAAAGATAGGACTCTGAAACATAAAATTAATTCTTCTATCATTTCCACTTTAAATTAAAATTGTGCTCATATTCAGCAACATTATAGTATGAAACTGTAATGTTCATTTATAATCTTAATTTTAGTTATCAATATAAAAATTCACTCAAAAACATGCTACAGATAACACATTCTCTACATAATTTAAGGGATTTTATCCACTGTAATCTAAATAAGATACATTTTGTGACACCTTCCCCATCAAGTTCTGGTTTATTGATATGAAGAATTATTTACTTTTCATTAAAGTTTATATTCATTGACAAAGAATATACAGTGGAAATAAGCTGTAAACTATAAAATCTTAATTGAACACAGGAAAGCACATAGAACTTTATTTTTCAGCCTTGAGATTACTAAGCAATTACAATAATTACTTTTTAAACTCTTATCTAAGTGTAAAATTATATACTGTAGTTACATTGCTGCCTGTTGGGTTTCAGGTTTGTAGTTATATAGTTTCATTAGGAAAATCCCTAACAACTCTGTTTTTCTAGAACTGGGCTGAAAAGAGAAACCATGGTAAGAAAGGCTAAGAACTCTCCAACTAGTCAGGTAAGAATCTGGAGGTTTAGTCTGATCTGGAGGTTTAGTCTGACTAAGTCTATCACGGGGGGCGGTGTGTGTGTGTCAAACTCGCATCGTCATGTGACATATCATGACTTTTCCCCCTTCGCTAAACCAGGTGTGGGCATGATGCATCTGATCCATGGGCCACAAGTTTGACAGCCCTGGTCTATCATAAATGTCTTTTATTTGGATACTTTTGGAAGAAAGGATTTTCCTGGAAGATCTTAAATTAGCTCCTTTCCCAGTTTCTAATATTTAGGAATGTAAGGAATACACTATGTTTCTAAATATTATGAATTCACTGCAAATTTGAGAATGCAGCTTCTAAAGCAGGGGTTGCTAGCTGGTGGGCACTGTTGGATCAAGGAGGAAATTTGGAATTTGTCGTGCCTTATGTTCTAATTTGTGCAATGCTATAACTAGCTGAAAAAGATTACTGTTGCTTCAGCAAGACAAGATTATCAGAATACAGTTTAAATATTTTAATTAAATAGCAAACATTTTAATTGAACTGATTTAATCCTTAAACACAAGCTTAACACAAAATTCTGTTCTTCTCACTGTATAGCTTTGGGACAATCGCTATCTCTCAACCTCAGAACCCATAAATTGATCCAAATACCTTAGTATGGTGTTGTGATGCAACAACTGAGTGTAAAATTATTCAAATTACAATTGATATATATATATATATATATGCTACGTGGTAGAAGTTAGAAAAGGTGCTGTAGTTTCCCTACATTTTTTCTAGTACATATATCTATCAATAAATAATTACCATCCATATAAATCTCTCTTAGTATTCATGGTTCTTTGGTTGATCTGTTAAGCACAATGAAGAGGGTATATCTCAGAAGTAGAATCTATCATACCAATATTAAGATTAAAGCAGAATTAAATTTGTGTTCTCTCATTTACATATTTAATACATTTTCAATATTATTGCCTAGTGTATATGAAAACATCTGTTTGGAGTTCATGTATTGTTACATAATTGCTCAAGATTATTTACAGGGACTCTTAATTTAGTTGTCAAAAATATTTGCCTGGTGCCAAGATATTAAAGCAACTTCCTATTTCCTTTGCATAAACGAGTAGTTGAGATACAGAGAACACGTAATTTCACCCACATTCTATTCCTACTTTTTAGAGGCTATTAAGTAAGCCTACTAGTAAGGCAAAATTGCATTTCTTCTCTCTTTCAGCCTACACAAAAACACAGAACACAAAAGCACTCTTAATCAATTTCATACAAAAGGTAAATTTAGCTTGCAATCCAAAACAGTAATATGCAACTTATTGTAGATTCTTTTCCTCAAATTTCGGAGCTCGGATGACCCCAGCAACCGTCTACTATTTGTTAAAAATTGTCATTTTATAGGCAAGCTTAAAGACTAGCCAAAGAAGTAATGCTACTGATTTAAGAGTCTTGTTAAAGACATACTGCTTTGATGATTTGATTCATTAAAGCAGCAACATCTGTTTTCAGGTTTACAAAGAAGCCTGAAAAAATTGGAAAATTTTAATGAGCCCTGGGGTGTGCTAAGTTTACCCACATGGAAAGTCCAGAGCACTTAATTCAAAACAGTGCTGAAGCAGGCACTACCCACTTTATGGAAAATTTTAGAGGTTTATAAGAAATCCTTTGTAAATTATGAATGTGAAGATGGAATATGATGTATTGAAAAACATATGCTTGGTTTTCAAGTTTACTGATAAACCTAAGATAGTTCATCTGTGTTAAAGTCTTAAGAAATATCAATTAACGCTAACAAGAATTGCATTTCTGACATGGATTTGTAGTTTGATAGTAATGCACCATTGGTCACTGGCATGCAGAGAAAACCTATGTGTGCTGATAATACAGCTTTCAATTTATTTAAAAAATGCAAAAGTGCATGCAAATAGAAATGCTTATAAACCATATTTGAAAAACAACTGCTAGTATCAGATAAGCTACAGCATCAATATCAGATAGAAGTTCATTTAATTAGAATGACAAAACACGCTTCATGATGTCATACCACAATTGTACATATTTGAATGCAACATAACACAAGTGCAAAAGGGTGGAGTTTACAGCTTTTCTCATCTGCCCTATATCCCATAGATAGCTGTGCACATAACTCTTTGAATTCATGAGCTAGGTTGCATTCACATTACAGGAGAAGCATCTCGATGATCTATCAGCTCTTCAGAAGCTACGATTTGAGATTTTGTATGGCCAGCAAAAGATGCTATTCACTGCCAATAGCTTTATTTATGCAACTCTCACCATTTGATGTTATTTTCAGAGGTGATAAAAGCAAACATGCATTCTGCTTTGGGCACTTGGTGCCGAAAAGGTTCACCATCACTGTTATAGACTTGGAAGAATTTGTTAAATTCATCACAGCTGTGTGTGTGTGGGGGGGAATTAAATATCATGGAACAGAAGATCTAGCCTTTTAATCTCAAAACTAAAAGTTCATCTTACAACATAAGTTCAAATCATGAAAAGATCATACAGATCCTCTTATGTCAACAAATGGGGCTCATATGAAGAGCAACAATTTAAAATATTGGGTGAGAATTAGTGTTTTCCTTTTTCCGCTCTGCATAGGAATAGGCATTATCATCACCATTAAATTAATTGCAACTAAACATTTCGTTTTTTCTGGAGGTTTTGGTACAGGCAACTCCTTAGGATATGGAACTGGCCTTATTGTAGATGATAAATGAGGATAAATCAATTCTTCCATGCCGTAGGAATGGCAAACTGCATATAGCATGAATCTAACACTTCACCCAGCAAATGTTGGTGGCCCAATTCTCTGTGTCACCTGTCTTACAATCAAAATAAAGTTTATAGCATCTTTTAACAAGTGGGGTGAAGTTTCCTTTCTGGGACCTAAATGTTTACTCACCACAAACACAACAAAAAGTATCAGGAGAATTTACACAATCTTCTGGCATGGCAATAGTATATAGGTAAACACAACACTATTACAATCAGCTTAATATTAATTTGAATACAGAGACTATATAGTTAAACTGTTTATACTGTGTATTCTGGCCCCAGACCAATAAGGAACTGCTCTCCAGGAAGACTGGGCTCATGTTCGACATGTTCGACATGTTCAAACATGATTCAACCTGCAGTGTGCTGTCCTGTGGTAGTTATCATGTATTCTTTCTTTGTCTTGAGATTATTTGTACTAGAGAATAATAATATTGATTTTGTTCAATAACTATTACAAATATGCTACTATAGTTAAAATATAGTACCATGATATTAAGTGAACAGATGGGATCACAAATAAATTAATCTTTTTTTTAAAAAAAATTGAATTTATTTTGAAATTCAGCATGGAAAAAATCTGCTGAGAATATACTATGTATTACAGTCCACATGACAAAATGGTTGTTGACCAGTAGTTTCAAAGAGGCATCTGTTTGGCTAGTGTTGTTAATAGAATACTCCATTAGATTAATCCTGGGTATGTATTAGTTCCTCCATCTTCATTCACTGCTTCAGTTCCTCCATCTTCATTCACTGCTTCAGTTCCTCCATCTTCATTCATTGCTGATTCTGTGCTTGCAATATAACTTTTAGATATCATAATTCCAGGAATAAATCTTGTAGTTCTAATTTAAAATTAGAAAGGAAAAATGCAACATATTAATCTTTCTCCCCACCAAAGGTTTTTCTTATCAAATAATTTACCACTGAAATATGTCATTGGCTAAAAATATATTTCATACTTTGAAATTTCTTACCATTACAGAGATAACCCATACAAGCATTTTAAATTTCTGCAACTTAAAAATGTATTTTTGCACAAACACAGTGGTATTTTGATAAAAAGTACCATAGTATTTTATGGTAGTTCTCAAACTAAACCTTCTTTGAATCTCAAAGAAGGGAGAAGCGCTGATATCCCCTACCTACCATCTTTATTACTTCTTCATAAAAATACATTTGTAGAGTGGGATACAGACTCGGCTAAAATTGCCAGAATTTTAAGTGAAGAGTTTATAAAGCCGATCTAAACTCTATTAACAGATGTGTTACACTACTGTCCCATACTACTTATCAATCTATTAAATAGTGAGAGTAATCACTAGTGACCCTCCCACTTATGCACATAGTATATAGAATGTTGCTGTGAGTCTGTAATCCTATTCACACTTATTAGAATGACTTTGATTCCCGAGCAAAGAGCTACAGGCTTAGAATATATCATTCTAGATAAATAACAAGAGAAACAAGATGCTGGCTCAACAGTTTGGCTTAATTGTGCCGAGTTACAGTACCCATCATCCCAGATGTTTGTTGAGGGGGGGGGGGAATTCCCGATTTCACAACCTTTCTCTCTCTCCCCTCTTCATCTCCTGCCCTAGAACTTCAGTCTAAGCAGGCTACAATATTTGAAACGAACTTTTATGACGTGTCCCTTTTCTGGAATTACATTTGGCCAGCGGGGAGGGGGCTAGTCATTCTAGTCTGTTTAGTAATAATGGGAGCAGGCGGAGGAAAGAAAGGAAAGAGAGAAATTACGCAAGTCCCGGGGTATTTGGCTTTAACATTCCTGCGACAGAGCGTTTTAAAAGAAAAGCGCTGGGAAGGACGAGGAAGTGCCGAAACCACTTACTAGCCTGTCCCTGGCTAGTCCGGGCACTCACGTGCCAGGGCCGATAGCGGGGGTGGGTGAGGGGGGGGGGGGAGGGAAGAGTCCCGCGCTGGGGTTTGGCGTCCTCGAGGCCCCCTATTGACTAATGGCTTCCCGCCCTCTTCTCCCTCCCCTCAGGATCTGGCATTCGGCTGGCTGCTGGCAGCCCTCACGCGCCCTCGCTCGCCCTATAGTCTCCGTCGCCTGGTCTCCTTTCCCGCCCCCCCCTCCGCTCCGCTTTTCTCCGGCAGTCCACACTGGCGCTGAGGCGGCAGCTCCGGCCCTCAGAAAAGCGCGGGCATCGCCGCTGAGGGAGGAAGGGAGACTCGCGCTTATCTCTACTCTCCCACCCCGCCCGGGAATTATTAGGCGGCGAACCTTCCCCGTTCCCTTTCCACACAGCAACGTTTCCCCCACTTTCCTCTGCAAAGGAAGCAGGCAGCCTCTGATGAGGACGGGGGGGGGGGGGGGAAGCATCCTTTCACACAGCCCCCTATCGGCTTCGCCCCAACCTGGGACCACGAGGGTGAAAGTCGCGCGTGTCAGTGTGTTTGTGTACGAAACTAGAATAAGCGCCGAGTCACACCTCCCAGCTCCTCCCCGCCTCTCCTCCCCCCCCCGGCCTCTGTTTCTGTTAAAATAAATAAATAAATCGCTCCGAATGGAGAACTTCTTCTCAGTCGCCTGGAAAGGTGGAAGTCCCGACTCGGTCTGCCTTTAACGCGCAAGAGGCTCCCTTCGCCTGGAGCTGCTGCTGCTGCTGCTCCCGGCGTCGACGACGGAGGGGTAGGGCGGGGCGGGGGCGCCCGTGCTTGGCCGAAGAAGAGACGGGCACCTGGAGGTTTGTTGTGGAAAACTTGGTTACCTGGTCAGTGGATGCTGCCGCCGCTGCCGCGGAAGGAACTTTGCTTGCGGGCAATTAAAAAAAAAAAAAGCCGGGTCCGTCTTGGCGCGCCACAGCTGGGGACGCCCGTCAGAAAGAACCCCGTCGCAGAAGATTTGGGATTTGGACGCCCCGTTGCCTCGAGGGGGGCCTTCGCCAAACTCTGGGGAAAAAACGTGGGCGCTCCCGTCAGCGACCCGCTCCGGATCTGGAGCGAGGCATCCGAAGAGGGCCATGGCTTAAGCCAACGTACGTATCTTTGGGACGGGGGGTCGGCGGGAATTAGCCATCTCCCTCTCCCGCCCCCCGGTTGCGTTTTGGAGCCACGGGGCAACCCTGGCTTGATTTTTTACGGGAAGGGGGGGGGGCGTTTTATTGACGGAATGCGATCGCCTTTTCAAACCCAATCATGGTTTGTCTCAACCATGTTTGTTTGACTCTGTTGGGAAAAGACTTAGTTTGGGTATTAAGTAAGATCAGCCGAGCCTTCCTTCTTCTGGGCACCGTGAAAGTGTTTTTCGGGTTTTTCAGACGCGTCTTTCTCCGCACTTTGAATGTGTCAGGCTGTGCGTTTGAAAGGGTATCTCTGATCCCGGGATTGCCTCTTCCTAGCTCTTTTTCCCTCTCAAGCAACTTTTCCCCTGGGCCCCCCGTTGCGTCCCTCTTTTCCACTCATGTGCCCCCCCCGCCCCCCGTTGCATTGGCTGTGGAAGGAAGCGCTAGACGGGGGTCTCTCGTTCCCTCCCTTTCCCTCTCAAGTCATCCAAAGCCCTGACGGGGAATGGGAGGAGAGAGAGAGGGGGAAAAAAACGGCATGTGAAAAAGTTGAAACAAATATTCCCTTCGGGAGATTTGTCATCTTGTTGATCATTAAACTGAGTTAGATCTAGCAGCGCTTGATTTCTCCCCTCCTCTTTTGCTTTGCTTCTAACTGGAGCAGAGCGCTGGGTTTGCTATCTGCTCCTCTTGAAGGTTTTAAGACTGGCTGGGAGACTTTTCTATGAATATACCTCTGAACCTCTGTCCAATTTTCTGTATGTTCAGGACTGGATTGTAAATGATCGGGACGGGATAATAGGTGTATCACTGTGATCTCCCTATTCTGTAATAAGAAAGGAAAGAAATTCAGGGTTGGAAAACTGGAGGTAATACAAGATGTGTTACACTGCCTTGCCCAACTTGGTCCCCTCCTCTCTATATTCTAATTTGGATATTGTAGCTGACTAATGTGACTTCCTCACACGGGTGGCTGGTGTTGGCTTTGTGTCTACAGTAAGACAAGTCGTTGCTGTTATTTTATATTCCTGGCGGTTCTTTTTCAAATATGCAGGTGAGACCATAGACCATAGTCTTAATCTTGCTCTAAATTCTAAACAATTTCCTTCAATTCAGCTGCAGATTTCAAAATCCTGGAATGTGAAGTGATCCTAAATAAGACTGTCTTTGAACATGTCTAGAGTGTTATTCTCTTCTAACCAATCATCTTTTCTAAAGCTTCCCCTTTGTGTATTGTTTCCTGGAAAACCACAGAATCATGATTTAGCTAAAATTGGAGGAAATAAGATGAAACTGCGAGGTAGTCAACAGGTTTAAGCATTGGTGCTGCAATGTGTCCATATTATATTCAAATTTTACCTAAAATTAATTACCATTAAAAGAATTGTAATTTTTTTTATGTACTGCAAGAGTTTACATAAATCTTCAGCAAATTTGTTTTTTATGTCTAACATTGCAGAGAAGTCAGATATATAGTGACCAGGAGGTCATTGTTGATCCTTTTCATTTATATCTTACTAGTTATGTAAATCACATTTTATGAAAGCTGATATTCACTCTGTCTTCAAAAGCCATCTCTGACTTTTCACACTTCATAGCTAAAATCTGATTTGAGTACAGGATAATACTGAAGAAAGGACATGAAGTAAAAGAGTTAAACATTTTTTTTGAATGGTGTTTTTTCTAAAGCAGTCATGTGTGACTGCTGACTAGTTTTAGCTTTTTAAAGGCAGATTTAATTACAGCTCTCATGGCATGTCTAGTTTGGCTTTCTGATATGTATGAATGAAATACGTGTAAGAAAAGTAAAGTTTGTGATGGTGAACCTATGGCACGCGTGCCAGAGGTGGCAAGTGGCGCCCTCTCTGTGGGCATGTAAGCCGTCGCCCCAGTTCAGCTCCGCTGCGCATGCATGCGTGCCTCCCACTGGCCAGCTGGTCTTCGGGTCTCTTGTGCGCATGTGTGGGACAGAGCGTGTGTGTGTGGGCCCCGTGTGCACATGCGTGGGTGTGTGCGTGCATACGTGGGGACCATGCACACATGCACAGGCACCATGCACGCATTGCATTTTGAGGATTTGGCCACACGTGTGTGCATTTGCACGTGTGTGCGTGAGCTTTGGATACTGAGTCTGGAAAAGGTTAGCCATCGCTGGTATAGGGTATATATCTATATATCTACCATCTCCCTCTCCCTCTCTCTCTGTATATATATATCTTACATAAAAGAAATGCTGGAAAGAAGTGTGTTAACAACTGATTTAATTTAGATATTATCTGAAAAACTTTGAGGAAGTGGTAAAAACTGAATGGCTTGTGGCCTGGATTTTAAGCTGTATTAGATCAGACAATTTACGTGCTCTTGTTTGTTACCCTGATTAGCAGTAGCTTTTGGGCTCCTCAGCCAAAGAGGTGTTCATACTACTTGTGCTTAACTAGAGATGGTAGAAATTATGTGAGAACTTCCCCATTCAACATATATGCCTTAATACCAAGGTATTTGTTTATGAAGCCGTATAAGTCTTTTCTGTGCAAGAACATAGTAGTTATTTCACCTGTTTCCACTATTGTGAGAATTAGAAAAATGATACTGCCCTTCTCTCTCTCTCTCTACCAGGAGTGGCACATAAATGTCCACCTCCAGTTTAGTTTAAACTCCTGGAGATTACAATGACACAGTCATGTATTTTTTGGCATCAGTGCAAAAGCTTGACATTGCCTTCTTCCAAGATGTTTTCCTGATGGTCTCCCATTGAGTAATAATCAGATCCAGTCTTGCTTAGCTTTTTCAGTAGCAGCCAAGGTTGACTAGATACCAACTTCTGTTAGAATGTTAATTGTAATTGTATAGATAGTTAAAAGTAGCTAGCAAAGACAGACAAATGCATTCAGTTCATATTGGTTTAGTTTCTTATTTTGTCAGATTTTGCACTTATTTTATTCTGGATTAGAATACGTTCTGCATCACATTTTTTGGGGGAAAATTGAGAATCAGTGAGATATAGTAGTTAAGAGACTGGGTTATGGAGGATGGAGCCTCCAGTCTCAATTCTGTCCTCACCATGAAAGCTCATTGGATGTCTTTGGACCAGTCAATCTCTGTGACTCAATCTACCTCTCACAGGGTTTGTTTGGAGAAGAGATGAGTGCTCTAAACCATATGGGCTGAAGAAATTAAAGGGTGTTAAGTCAATTAATTAAAAGTCTGTACAAAATGTGCATGTTTAACTTAAGCTATAAACTTATATACATAGTTTTTCCCCAATGTCCATTTATTTTACAGGCAGTTTTCTCTGTAGAACTTGTGCCTGTATTTTGTAAAATGTTTTTTGGGATTTTTTAAAATGGGAAAATTATACTATTATATTTATGAAGATATTTGTAGTAATGGATAGTTTTTTGTATGTGTGAATTATGTATATTCATCCTGAAATGAGAATTAAATTAAATTAAAAGTATGGAAAAGGAAGAGAGTCATTTATCTTTACATTTTTTTGAAAAATACACAGAAAGAAGTTATATTTCCTACCAATATATGAATTTCATGCAAAATATACTATTTTCCTGCAAATACCGTACATACGCTGGAAGAAAATTTGTAAACATTTTGATGCAGACTTTTAAAAATATCACAATGATAATAAAACAAAAGGATAGGAAAAAAACAGGGCTAGAAACTGAATTCTGGAAGAAATTGAATGCTGCTTTTAGACAAGGGTGTCCAATCTTGGCAAGTGTTAAAACTTATAGACTTCAACTCCCAGAATTCCTCAGCCAGGTCTTAAAGTTGCCAAGATTTGGACACCCATGTTTTAGGTCCGGGGTGTCAAACTCAATTTCATTGAGGGCCGCATCAGGGTTATGGTTGATCTCTGGGGGCTGAGCAGGCGTGGCCGACTGGGGTGTGACCAATTGGGTGGGCGTGGCCAGCTTGACACCACTCCCCAATGATGGCATGTTTCCTCTTTGCATTGGGTAGACTGGGCAGAAATCACGCTGGCCTGATCTTTCCTTTTCACATTGGGTAGGTCGGGCTGAAGCTACACTGACCGGATCTTTCCTCTTCGCATTGGGTAGACCAGGATGGCCCTGTGAGCCAGATCCGACCATATCGCAGGCCGCATCCGGCCCACGTGTCTTGAGTTTGACACCTCTGTTTAGATACTTAACGTTTTTGAATGGGCAAGAGTGTGGAAAAAGGTACAGATAGTCCTCGTCTTACAGCCATTCATTTAGTGACCGTTCAAAGTTACAATAGCAGTGAAAAAAGTGACATGGCCATTTTTCACAGTTACAACCTTTGTAGCATTCCCCTGATTATGTGATCAAAATTCAGATGCTTGGCAACTTGTTCATACTTACGACCATTGCTGTGTCCCAATGTCATGTAGTCATCTTTTGCAAACCTTTGACAAGCAAAATCAATGGGGAAGCTAGATTCACTTAACAACCAGGTTACTAACTTATCAACTGCAGTGATTCACTTAACAATTCTGGCAAGAAAGGTCATAAAAGGGGGCAAAACTCACTTAATAAACATCTCACTTAACATAAAGTTTGGGCTCAATTGTGGTCATAAGTTGAGGACTACCTGTATATGTACTTTAACTAAAGGATTTCTGCTCTGTTGATCTTAGAAGCCACAGTCATTGGTGGATAGAAATTGTCCATGGTAGTTTTGCTGGTAACTTTATTATATCAAAGAATCTTGCTTATATTTTCACTAATATTTTAATTGTTCAGCATAATTCCTAATGTCCAGTTCCTATTGCATTGTTAATAATTTTGATTACTAATTGATTAACAACAACAGAAAGACTTAAGTAGATGAAATAACACTATTCACACTAATAAACCAAAATGTGTTGTCATTTTGTTATAGAGGAATAAGAACATGGAAGTACTGTACTGTAGTGATTTCTTTTACCTTAGGACTCTACAAACCTGTATAGGAATGCTAAATTCTCTGACTTCAGACCCCAAGCTCAAGGGGTATTGAACCAACCAAGTTGTTTTGATGCTTCCTCTGTATCCAAAGGTTAGCTTCAAAAATTAGCTTTTGATCCATTTCTTTAGATAATTCTTCTTTACTGCTTAAATCTTAAACCTGCTTTTGGACTTTGGAAATAGAAGACAATTTTTCCTGAGAGTTTTGGTTGCCATCTTATGCTGTTTTATTTATCTTTTTAGTGCATTTCTACTCTTTCCTCCCCAATCCTATAACGATTTCAGAAATACATTTTCACAATTTAAAGTAAACAAGTATGAAATAACAGAATGAACATTAAGCTGAGCTATAGTTTAATAAATCCATCTTGTTTAAAACTTGGTTAAGATTAAAGGTTTTTTTCTCTCTCTACTGTAGATAGTGAAATTTGGAAGATTACTGTATTTATTTGCAAGAAAATATCTCTGGAACTGAGATAACCTCTCTTGTGGAAAGGTAGGAGGAAGAAGAAAATTATATTCACTGACTTAATAATTTATTAATAACAAATTTACTGCTGTAAAATAACTAATCTGTCTATGACCCAGCTGATCTCCTATCCAACAATATACCAACTAAGTTTTCACACACAAACCATTCTCACTCATAGAAACTTAAACAAAAGCCTGAATCTCCCTCCCCCCCTTCCAGCAGGCATAGGAGATAGGAAGAAAAATTAGGGAAGGGATAGCTGCACTGAGAAGGGAAGAGAAAGGAAGATACAAAACTGATGTAGATGAAGTAAATGGAAAAAATGAAGTGAAGAAAAATGAATCTCTAATTAGGCATCTTTAAAAAATTAAATTCAGCAGGTGAGAAACTTCTTTAGAGCAGTGACTAATCTTCAGATTGATCTTCAAAGGAATCCATTTAGCAATGCTATCTGAAGTCTTTTGTACCTTTGCCCATTTATTGGTTTTCAAAATCTTTTAATGAATGATTTTCCTTCACCCCCAAAACATATATTTTGAGGGAAAGACCTATATGCATTTCAAATAAATATGCTGATATCATTCATTATTCTCCTCTTCCTTGCATGTTTTTTTTTTAAAAAAATTGATTTATATGCTGCCCTTCTCCGGAGACTCAGGGCGGCTTACAATGCGTTAAGCAATAGCCTTCATACTTTTGTATATTTATTTATACAAAGTCACCTTATTGCCCCCACAATCTGGGTCCTCATTTTACCTACCTTAGAAAGAATGGAAGACTGAGTCAACCTTGAGCCTGGTGAGATTAGAACTTGCAGTAATTGCAGGCAGCTGAATGTTAATCACAGTGCCTTAGTCTACTGCGCCACTCAGGCCCCTTTCATAGAAAGGTTTTCATAGAAATCGAGCAGAGTGTAATTCTTATAATTCTGGTTTGGCTCTACCTTTTCCCGTTTTATGCAAATTAAATTGCATATGTCCAATGTATTCAGTATTCAGTGAAGGAGATTTTTGGTAATAGGTTTCACTACCAAATTGTTTTTGCTGTTATGACAATTTTGTTAAACTTTAACTTAAACCTGATTTCCTGTAGCTAAGATTATAGTGTTAGGTCCTGCACTCTATGACAATAGGGTCTTTACTGCAGTTTCTGAATGATAGTCTTTTGGGTGCAGGAAAAATCCTATAATATTTCCCCTTAATATTTTTTTATTGAGATGAAATAAGTCAATTTCACTCAGTCTGTCTTCATAATCCTTATTTCCAGTCCTTAATTGCCCTTTTCCACATCTTTACAGTCTCAGAATTTTCCTTGCGATGTTGATAGAATGGGCAAATTGCCTTGTTACACTGCTGTCACATTTCAACCTGTGATAAACTTCAGTTCCAAAATCCTTTTCATGGAACTCCTCAATCAATCAATGAGAATAGAAGTGGAAGGGACCTTGGAGGTCTTCTAGTCCAATCCCTTGCTCAAGCAAGAGACCATATACCATTACAGACAGGTGGCTGTCCTGTCTTTTCTTAAAAACCTCCAGTGATGAAACACCTACAACTTCTGAAGGCAAGCTGTTTCACTGGTTAATTGTGCTCACTGTTAGAAAGTTTCTCCTTAGTTCTAGGTTGCTTCTCTCTTGATTAGTTTCCATCCATGTTTCTTGTCTTGCCTTCTGGTGCTTTGGAAAATAAATTGAACCCCTCTTCTTTGTGGCAGCCCCTCAAATACTGGAATACTGCTATCAAATCACTATCCTATACATTTGCATGTAAGTTTCCCCCTTCCTAAATGAATAACCTTTTAATGGTCTGCAGCATGTCTTTCTGTTCCTTTTTAATTCCACATTTCTAACCTAGCAAGGACTGTTTAAATGTTTCTCAATTTCAGAGGCTTAGCTATTTTAGTTACTTATATGATATTTGTAACTATCCCTCCCCCCATATCTTGCTCCATTTATAAAAATGTGAAAGAGTACAAATATTGAAGTGTGGTGCCTTATTTGATACATTGCTCCAGTTTGAGGAATTATTGATGAGCAGAGTCTGAATTCTGTTTCTAAGCTAGTATGGATCCATCTAACAGCCATGTCATCCAGCTTCATATTAAACTAATTTACTAATCAGACTGTGTTGCAGGACTTTGTCAAGTATTTTGCTGCATTTGCCGCAATATATGGCACAAAAGCCTATGTTATCAAATGTCATATGAAACAAGATCTCTTTGTTTTAGTATAAGGCCTACCTTTGTATCTCTTGGAAATTTGTATTAGCCTTGCTAATATATAAGGCCTTTTGAACTGAGTTTTCTGAGTGACCCAAACTCATGACATAATCTAAATCTTTGCCTGAGTCATTATAGTGTGTCAGAAGGGAAAGCATCTAAATTGAATTTAGCTGTGAGTAAAAGTGGTAAGGCTGTGGAATTTTTACATACTCATCAGTGCAGACATTTCATGATGAATTATCTTAAAATGTGTAATGCTATGGTGCTATCCAACAGGAGAAGGAATAACTTTTGGAAAAATACTTTTTTTGCTTTTGTGGTTTGGCCTTAGTGTTTAACATAATAATGTGTTGAATACTCAAATGCATCTCTCATGAAATGTATAAAAATTGCTTTGTAGTAATACGTTGATATAGTTTGTGATGATTTACAAATGTGAATAAAGAATTATTACAGTAAAGAACATTTTTGGAATATAAATTTGGAACATAGAAGGAATCTTTCTTTTTGCAAAAATTTAAGACTCAACCGATTCAGCAATCTGGGACAGAACTGAATTGTGATTCTGCTCTTGATATATGTCAGCTTCAATGATGTAATTGATTTTGTTTTTTTCTCTAAAGTGGGAGGTTGGTAGTTCTGAATTGTAACAGCAAATCCTATAGGAAATTATTAGGATATCTGTCCATTAATGGAAGATCAAGAGAAAATGGGTTATGCAGCAGAACAACGATCCAAAACGCACAGGTTGTATGACTAAAGAATGGTTAAAGTAGAAGAAAGTTAATGTTTTGGAATGGCCAAGTCAAAGTACTAAGCTTAGCCTTATAGAAAGGTTGTAGAAGAACCTGAAGAAGGCAGTTCATGTGAGGATGTCCAGCAACATCTCTAAGTTGAAGCTCTTCTGCAGGGATAAAATTCTTGCAAGCTGATGTTCAGGAAGGATCAGTCACAGTTGTTGCCCAAGGCAGGCACATCAGTTACTGAAAGCAAAAGTTCACGTTTTTGTCACACACCAACATATATAGAGTTTGAATTATTTTCTTCAATAAATTGAGGAACAATATTTTTGACTCATTTGTTTAATTGGGTTCTCTTTATTAAATTTCAGGAGTTGTGTGGAAAAAAGGTTGTCAAAGTTTGCAACAAGCAATTAAATCCAGAAAACACACACAGGTAACTGATTCAGCAGGATTCATTAACTTCTCTTTATATCCATAATAACACATGAAATAAATATACACTACCAAAAGCAGATTTTTCAACGTGGTAGTAGTTACAGGCAAAACACAGGCAGAGGACAGCAGAGAAGAGTTTAAGTTTCAATTTAGCAGACAGACTAGTTTTTTTTCACAGACTCAGAGCTCAGCACAGCATGCTTAAGTTTCTGTTTCCAAATGGTCCTCATTGGTTTAGTTGCTATGCCTATTCATTGGCTGACTGTTACCATGTCTCTGCCAGTCATGAATTCTCTGACACTCCTGCCTTCGGGACTGGAATAGACATAAATCCAATTAACTGAATAAAGATCATGTTTTAAGTCATATTTATGCAGAAATGTTGAAAACTCAAAAGGGTTTGCAAACTTTTTGTAATTCCATTGTAAGCGGAATTATTGGATTCAGTTCTAAATGTTGTTGTGATAGCAAATAATTGATTGGAAAGAATGTAATATAGTGTTGGAAGGAATCTCTCAGAATATTTTGCTATACTAACTTAATGGGTATAATAATAATAATAATGTTCAAATATTTTGAATGAGGTGTCAGCAGTCTTAAATCATGTATGATTTTAAATAGTTTTCATCCCCCCTCCCCTTGGTCTGCTTTTAATCAACAAATAGATGTATTTCAGAAAAAGAGGCAGGCATGAATGTTGCACTTTCACATTGCAGTTCACCCTTGATGCCAATATCTGAAGTAACTTTAGAAGTTACTTTTATGGCATCATTATTGAAATTGGTTTTGCTAGTGGGCAACTGAATTTGAGTAAGCTAAGACTACTCTACTTTCTTCTAACTGAAGCTTAGTAATTTTAAAAATTGCTATCCATACTGACTAGAATCATAGAGGTTAGAAGGGATCGTTGATGTCTTCTAGTCCAACCCCCTGCCCAAGGTAGGAGTCCAACCAAATAGATGTCCACTTTTTTCTTGAAAACCTCCAACAATGGAGCACCTAGAACTCTGAAAGTTTCCACTGTTTAATAGTTTCAGGAAATTCATCCTTACAGGTAGTCTTAGATTTACAATCATTTGTTTAATGACTGTTCAAAGTTACTATGGCCCTGGATTTATGACCAGTTTTCACATTGCAGCTTCCCCAAAGTTATGTGATCGAGCTTTGGGTACTTATGATGCAGTATCATAGGGTCCTGGGATTGTCATTTGCTACTTAGGGAGCTTCTGATAAGCAAAGTCAATTGGGGAAGCCAGATTCACTTAATAACTAACTACATGATTCATTTAATAACCAGTGATTCACTTAACCATGGCAAAATAAAATGGTACACGACTCATTTAACAATTGTCTTGCTTAGCAATGGAATTTTGGGCTCAATTGTAGTTGTAGGTTGAGGTCTAACTGTATTTAGGCTCCCCTTTGATGAGCTTCTTCTCATTGCTTCTAGTCCTACCTTCAGGTGCTATGGAGAATAAATCAACAGCCTCTTCCATATAGCAGCCCTTCAAGAATTGAAAGATAACTATCAAGTCTCACCTTGAGTCGTCTTTTCATTAAGTTAAACATCCTAGTTCCTTTAGCTGTTTTTAGGATTTATCCTCCAGACCCCTTATCTTCTTTATTGCTTTTCTATGCACTTGTTCTAGGGGCCAAGTTGCTGTACTGGTGCCCTAGCTACTTGAAATAAAGTGAACTATAAAACAAATAATTACTTTCAATTATCGAAATCAACAGATGGACATAAGCTCTAAACAGTACAAGACTTTGAGTGTAGTTAAAATATTTAAAAGAGTTACAAGATGTTACTAAAATAAATACGAATATATTTTCATCATAAAAAGGCCTATAGGTTTAAATGTTTTTCAGATGCAATTAAATGAGTCATCAATAAGTATGCTGTTATAGAACCGAATCTGTTCAATAAAAATGATGTTTTTATTGATGATTATTTTGAACAGAAATCTGTTCAATTATAAATGTTCATAGAATTCTTTTCTGAACTTGTGAAGTTTGCAACTCGTGAGTGCATTTGGAAAAGGAGCAGCTGGCTCCCTCCATATTGATTTGATAAAAACAAACACAGGAATGAATGGGCGTGGGGAGGACAATTCTAAAATTATAGCTGAATGGTCCACTGAGGTGGACCAAGGTGGAACAAATGAATGCATTTTTCACATTGATAATCAGGCTAATATTAGGTAAGATGGGCATCATACAAGTCAAGCAAGCAGTAAGAAACTGAAAAATCTCAAAATTAGGCTATACCACGAAGACTGGCATTTACATTTTAGTTTAGTTATAAAGAGAATCTATAAAGTGAATACATTAACAACTTTAGATACTTCAAGAGAGATGGTTTGCTGCAATGATTAAGACACTAGGCTAGAAATCAGGAAACTCTGAATCCTAGTTCCACATTTGGCATAAAACTAGCTGGATCACCCTAGACTAGTTATTCTCTATCAGGTCTAGGAAGGAGGCAGTGGCAAGCCACTTTTGTAATCTTGTCAAGAAAACTGCAGGGACGTGTCCTATTTATATAAACTTGGGGAGAATATACTGTGTTTCCCTGAAAATAAGTCTTATATTTTTTTGAACCCCAAAATAATTGCTTGGCCTTATTTTTGGAGAGGTCTTATTATTTTGGAGTGCATGGTGCAAGACGGGTCTCCTCTTGCCATCTTACCTGATTTCCAGTTCTGTCTCCCTAACCCTAACCAGAGGAGATGGTGAGGATCGGCAGCACATGCGGTTAAATATTTAGGGGAGGGCTTATTTTCAGGGAGGGCTTATATTCGGGGGGCTAATTTTAGCGCATGGGCTCAAAAGCATTCAACACAGTGGTGACATCTAAAATTTGTTACTACCGGTTCTGTGGGCGTGGCTTGGTGGTGGAGGTAATGTGACTGGGTGGGGGTGGCCAAATTTTTTTTTTTTTACTTTTAAAACCATTTTCGGCGAAGAGGTTGTAAAAAAATGCTTTCAAAAGGCTCTGACGATCCCAGCTGAGTTGCCTGATCAGCAGAGGCTTTTTTTCTTTTAAAAGCCTCTGACGATCCAAGCTGAGTTGCCTGATCATCAGAGGCATTTAAAAGAAAAAAAGCCTCTGCAGATCAGGCAACTCAGCTGGGATCATCAGAGCCTTTTGAAAGCATTTTTTCTACAACCTCTTCAGAGGTTGTAGAAAAAATGCTTTTAAAAGCCTTTGACGATCCCAGCTGACCTGCACGATCATCAGAGGCTTTTTTTTTACTTTTAAAAGCATTTTTTTGGCCGAAGAGGTTGTAGAAAAAATGCTTTTAAAAGTAAAAAAAAAAGCCTCTGATGATTGTGCCGCTCAGCTGGGCATGGGGATGGGGCAGGGATTTTTGCTACTGGTTCTCCGAACCACCCGCCTCCATTGCTACTGGATCGGGCAATCCAGTCCGAACCGGGAGCATTTCACCCCTGATTCAACACCATCATTCCAGACCTTCTTCTAATTAAGCTAAACCAGCTAGCGGTACCTGAACACACTTGTAAGTGGATCATAAGCTACCTAACAGACAGGTAGCAGCAGGTGAAGCTGAGCAGAATCACATCAGTTACCTGTACAATTAGTACAGGGCCTCCACAAGGCTGTGTCCTTTCTCTACTTCTCTCTATATACCAATGACTGCATCTCAAAGGATCTATCTGTTAAATTACTGAAGTTCGCAGATAACACAACAGTGATCAGTCTCATTCGAGACTGCCCAAGGAGCTGCTGATACAGTTCTACAGAGGAATTATTGAGTCTGTCACCTGCACCTCTATAACTGTCTGGTTTGGTTCTGCAACCCAACATAGACTTCAGAGGATAATTAGAACTGCAGAAAAAACAATTACTACCAACCTGCCTTCCATTGAGGACCTGTATACTGCAATGAGTCAAAAAGAGGGTTGTGAAAATATTTACAGACCCCTCGCATCCTGGACATAAACTGTTTCAACTCCTACCCTCAAAACGACACTATAGAGCACTGCACACCAGAACAATTAGACACAAGAACATTTTTTCCCCAAACACCATCACTCTGCTAAACAAATAATTCCCTCAACACTGTCTAGTTACTAGTTACTAAGTCTGCATTATTATTAATTTTCTCACTGTTCCTATCACCCATCTCCTCCCACTTTTGACTGTAACCTTGTTGCTGGTATCCTTGGTTGCCGGTATATTGCCTGTTTCCTAATATGATTTGATTGCTTATTTGTTCCATATGACTATCATTAAGTGTTGTACCTTATGATTCTTGACGAATGTATCTTTTCTTTTATGTACACTGAGAGCATATGCACCAAGAGAAATTCCTTATGTGTCCAATCACACTTGGCCAATAAAGAATTCTATTCTATTCTATTCTATTCTATTCTATTCTATTCTATTCTATTCTATTCTATTCTATTCTATT
>WNWU01000002.1:7971686-7992622 GCA_012654045.1 Ptyas mucosa
TTCTATTCTATTCTATTCTATTCTATTCTATTCTATTCTATTCTATTTTAAAAGCCCAATTCGGCTTATTATCCGGGGAGGTCTTATTTTCAGGGAAACATGGTAGTAGGTGGCTAAGCATTTCTTGGGTCTTTATAATCAATGGAGAACAAATTTTAGAAATTGCTTGGATTTTAGTATGTGTGTGTGTGTGTATCTGTGTATATACGTGCATGTGTGTGTGTATATATATATGTACATATATACATACATACACAAACACACACATTTTGTGCAATAAAATTTAAAATGAGTGTTGTTTATATCTTTGGTCAATCGAATTGTTATTCTTTTATAGGAAACTGCACATCCGAGGAAATCACTGAAAGATTATCTGATCTTCACAAATATTGGTAAGGATGTATTGGATTTCAACCTATTCTATTGTCTTTTTAAAAAAATGTATAGCCATTTTTTTTTTGAGCTTTGGTTTTCCATTGTGGGTTCAGAACATTTTCTGCATGTGATCTATACTGAAGTGAACTTTTAAATGGGAAACCATTATGGGAATTATTGAATGCCCTGGAAAGCAGTTGCTGGGGCAAATGGGGTATTATCAGGAGATCCATAGTATAAGTGGGGTTACATTATGCGAAGAAACAATTGCTAATAAATAAGAATTGCTCTTCCTACTTTCTTGTTTTACTCTGTAAGCAGTGGATTCCTATCATTCACTTTCTTTCCTGTAACATTATTTTAAAGGAATAATTAAGAAAACAGTTTAAATAATCAAGAGCGCATTAACATGGGCCAAATAAAATCCTCTGTTGTCCGCACTGCACATAAAAAATATGTCTACCATGTAATCAAACACATTGTTTCTGAACAATGTGTTCAGTGACCCTGCCAAATATAACAACTTGTTTTGCTATGTTTGTACTTTTGTAAGGTATTTTAAAACTACAGAAAATAATCATTTTGATTTGCTATTGATTTATAGTATTATAGAGCACATGGTTTTTCCGATAGAATAGCCACTCTTTATTTTCATGTTCTTTTTCTTGAGAGCCAGTCACCTGTGTTGGGTACATTCTGCTTTATACTAAAATAAACCCTGGCAATCTAAGAACGCTTAGTGGTATCTGTCCCTGGCTGAAATGCAAACTGTGATTTATGCTGTGATCAGGCCTGAAAATAAACGATACTGTTTTTAATCAATAAATGTTCCTGCAACCTACAACGTGAACATTGTAAAAGAACAATTTAACATTTATTTCTTTTGGTTAAATAAATTGAACTAAGTAAGACTTGTGATTTCTCAGTTTGCAGCTGTAGACTGACATTCCTGTTCTTTTTAATACAAGCAACATACGGCCAATAGGTCTTTAAAGTAAGTAGATGAAGCGCATGTGAGAAGACAGGGGAAGCATGAAAATGTGCACGGGTGTGTTTGATTTTATATGCCTCTGTTTATGCTTATTATATAGGGGGGCCCATTTGATAAATCTTTTCCTTAGTCTTTGAGTATAATTCAGTGATTATAATTTCTGTAATCACTTCAGTCAAGTAATTGTCATTCAGCACTGGAAAAGGCTCAACGTTCCAACACTTCACAGCTAAATTATACTTATCCATATTGCCACTCATTTGTAGAGTAAGCAGTATTATACGAAGAACAGAAAACAAGTAAGTAATATCATGTTAAAAAATAAGACATTAGGTGATAAAAAGAAAATGAATGAAATATAGTTGAATAGAGGTCCACGCTGACATGGTATACTACAACTCTATTGTTTTCTCTCCATTCAATTCATTCTTGTTTCCAGACAAGCCCATCACTCCAAATATTGCCTTTTGTTCGTTATACTCCCAATTTCTCCCTTTTGGAGGATTATGCCATTCCAACCAATCATAATTTTTATTGGTTTTTTTCCTTGCGTTTATCCATTCACTCTTCCATCTCATATTTGTTTGCATTCAGATTCCTGCACGCACTCTAAATGACTAAGTATTTTGATGTATTTCTTTTGTACTGTCTACTGTGACTGTTTTATTAACTTTTCATTTTTGCCTTTAGTCTAGTTGAATGTTGTTGTGTTTATATTTTTATTTATTACATATTTGTTTGTTAAAGTTACTTATTGTTTTAACTGTTGCAAGAGTTGCACTTGTGACGTGGATGGTCATGCAAATGTGATAAATAAATAAATGATAAATAAATAAAATAAGTAAATATTAGACTGAGCTAGAATAATCTATTCATGCAAATAAATAGAGCAGCAGTGCTCAAATTATAAATGTAAAGGCAGAAGGGAATTGTTAATGAAATCAATAAACCATATTCTGATTTCTCTCAGGCTTAACTAAATCACAATTTCCCACAATCATTGAATAGTAAATAGATGGACACAAAAGGGAAGGAAGGTTGGCTTCTTCTGTACTTCTAAACGAGTGTCTGCAGCAGTGGCCACTGGTTTTAGACTTGCAGGCATAAGTGAGTCATTGAAGGCTTGTTTAGTTTTAGTTTAGCTTACTTTATTGTCATTGCACATGGTACAACAAAATTAAATGCCGTCTTCAGTGTATATTATAACTATAAAAATAAAAACATAAACATACATCCTTTACATTCTATATAATTGAAATTGAAAACCCGATATTGCACTATACCATAGAATTCAATATGATTATTGCCCTGGCATAGAAGCTGTTTTTCAGCCTATTTGTCCTTGTTTTTATTATCCTGTACTGTCTGCCAGATGATAATAGTTCCAAAAAAGGGTGCCCAGGATGAGATGGAACTTTAAGAATGTTTTGAACTTTCTTAAGGCAGCAGGAGCTATAAAGCTCTTCTGAAGAGGGGAGAGGGCAACCAATGATCTTCTGGGCAATGATATTGACTCTCTGGAGTGCTGTCCTATCTCCCACTGTGCAATTTGCAAACCATACACAGATGCAATAAGTTAAAATACTGTCCATGGTGCAGCGGTAGAAGGCCACCAGTAGTTTTTCACTCAGTTGTTGTTTTCTGAGATGTCTCAGATAGTAAAATCTCTGCTGGGCCCTCTTGACCAGTGCTGCAATGTGAGCACCCCAGATCAGGTCCTCTTTCATGATAACACCCAGAAATGTAAAACTGGCCACTTGCTCTACTCAATCTCCATTGATAAGCAAGGGTTGGATGTCTGACATATTCCTTCTATAGTCCACTATAAGCTCCTTGGTCTTATTTGTGTTAAGGACCAAGTTATTGTCTCTGCACCACTAAAGCAGCCATTCTACCTCATCTTGATAGGCAGACTCATCCCCCCTGGAGATCAGTCCCACCACTGTTGTATCATCTGCAAATTTAGTAATAGTACTATTAGCGTGAGTGGAAATGCAGTCATGCACATAAAGAGTATAGAGTAAGGGACTCAACATACAACCCTGTGGTGTACCAGTGTTAAGAATAAGAGCTAAAGAGATATGATTACGTAATCTGACCCCCTGAAAGCAGCCAGACAGGAAATCCATAATCCAAAGGCAGATTGAATAAGAAAGCCCAAGATCCATAAATTTAAACATTAGTCTATGTGGAATTATTGTGTTAAATGCAGAGCTAAAATCTTACATTTTAAAATTTTACATGCATGCAATGTATGCATGTACTGTATGTTAACAAGAAGCAGGACTTGGATTGCCTGGTTTCATACCCACATTTTGGAACCAATGACTATCACTGCAAATGCCCCCATCTCAGAAATTTGAGCAGCAGAATGAATCATTAAAGGCAATTTGAACAACCTAATCGGACATACAGATTCAGAAAACTCTGATTTTCAGGAAACATCTACAGAAAAAGATATAATTTAAAAAAAAATTAGACTGCAGAAATGGATAGACTAACACTAAAGATAAAATAAAAAGACACAGAATATTTTCGAACGTGGGACTTGTTTTATCATTGGTTGGATAATACAGGTAGAAAATAGGAACTGAAAAAGCATTATTATATGAACAAATTGACCCAGACAGTATGCTGTTCACCAAGCACTTATTGTATGTAAAGAGAAAATATATAAATAAATTGAAAAAACAAACAAACTCTGATTTTCTAATTTTCATTTTGTTTAGCGTCTGCTTAATTCTTCTTCTAATACAGCTTATACTTACAAATTTAGATACCCATCCATAGAGATAGTCAAGGAAAATACCGTATATACTCGAATATAAGCTGAGTTTTTCAGCCCGTTTTTCAGGTTGAAAAATGCCCCCTCGGCTTATATTCGGGTCACGAAAAAAATGCCTAGCAAGGGGTCTTGCTAGGGGTGCCTAGCAAGACTCTCTGCAGCCCCCTGGAAGCAAAAACGGGCTGGGGGGGGGGCTTAAAGGGAGAAAGAAATAAAGAAATCCTCACCGGAGATTCCATGTGCACTGAGCTTGAGTTGCGAGCTGATTGAAATTGGCTGCTAGCTAGCCTTCTTGTAATTGGCTGCTAGCTAGTGGGTTCTCCCAGCTTGGCTGTCTCAGGAATTCTGGGAGTTGAAGTCCACAGGTTATAAAAGGGCCACATTTGCCCAGTCCTGGTATCTCTTAACAGAGGCTTCAACTTGCCTGAAATTAGATCAACCCAGTGACTGGGTGGGCATGGCTACCTGGTCATGTGATATATGTGTCTAGGGACTACTCAGAGGGCTGAAAAAAGTCATTTCTGACAGGTCCTCACACTTCTGACTGGTCTTCACACTTATGACCATCCTCACATTTATGCCCATGCAGCATTCTTAAAACCATGTCACTCATTTCACAACTGCTTCTCTTCACCATGGTGACAAGATAGGGCAAAAACGTAAAATGTGAGGACAGTTGTAAGTTCGAGGACTGGTCACAAGTGTGAGGACTAGTCAAAAATTACTTTTTCAGCCCTCTGAGTAGTCCATATGCACAAAAGGACTACCCAGAGGGCTGAAAAAAGTGATTTCTGACAGGTCCTCGCACTTTTGACCAGTCTTTTTTTATTTTGAAATTTACCAGTAGCCGCTGCATTTCCCACCCCCGGCTTATACTCGAGTCAACGAGTTTTCCCAGTTTTGGGGATGAAATTGGGGGGGTCGGCTTATATTCGGGTCGGCTTATACTCGAGTATATATGGTAACTTTATTATACCAAGCATGATACTACTGTATAGTCACAGCTGAGATTTCACGGCCTATGTTAATTACAGTTATTGCATTTCAGGGATGTACACACTGGAAAAATGATTGAGAAGTGCTTCAGGTATCATGTGAATGCCTTTGTGATGTTCATTAAAGCAGTGCGACTTTAATAATTGATTGCTACTTGACCAGGCTTACAATTCCTTCTCGTGATAACTAAAATAAAAATAGATAATGCGGCAACAAAATAATCAATGAAATACAACCTTCATAGCAAGTTATTTTAAGCGGACTTCTTAAAACAGCATCATTTTGGCAGACTCTCACATAATTCCAAAAAAGCGAGGTTGCTTTCATGAATAGCAGAGAGGTGCTACATTTGTCCTGGGTTTGAAGCATTCCTTTTTGATGCATAAAGGTAAAGGTAAAGGTTCCCCTCGCACATATGTACTAGTCATTCTCGACTCTAGGGGGCGGTGCTCATCTCCGTTTCAAACCCGAAGAGCCAGTACTGTCCAAAGATATCTCTGTGATCTTGTGGCCGGCATGACTAAACGCCAAAGGCACGTGGAACACTGTTACCTTCCCACCAAAGGTGGTCCCTATTTTTCTACTTGCATTTTTTATGTGCTTTCAAACTGCTAGGTTGGCAGAAGCTGGGACAAGTAACAGGAGCTCATCTTGTTACGTGGCACTAGGGATTCGAACCACTGAACTGCCAACCTTTTGTTCGATAAGCTCAGTGTCTTACCCACTGAGCCACCGCGTCCCTGTTTTGATGCATGCACAGCTTTAATGTGCATTAACTGTTAAATAACAAATAACTTTTAGAAATGAATGAATGATATTTTATTGAAAGTATATTATTCTTTCCTTACCTTTTCCATGTGCTAGTACATTGCAGTATTTTATTCTAATTTCTATCTTACTGTATTTTTTTAATCCTAAAAGCATAAATTGGCAAGGATGTCATATCCTGGGCTCAGTATAGCTTAATCATTGGACATGCTTTAGCATCTCCCTTTTTAAATTATCACAACGTGCAGGTTTTTTTTTAAAAAAGCTCTTCTTAAGCATAGCTTCCACTTACAGTTGGCTTTTTACTTCATTCATTTGTTTGGTGTTCATTCCATTTCATGGCTGGTTAACTAGTACATAGGTAGCTGACCTTACTGTTAACTTCTGCTTTTAAGGGGCATCATTTCTCTTCATTATAGTTCTCAGTAATCATTTGTCCTTATCCCCAGAGGGTTTTCTCTGTAATTGCCTTCTACTTTGATGTTCACACAATCAATAATTCTGCCTCCTACAGTTAACACAAAGCACGGCTCTGAAGTCTTGCATTGTAATACATATACGTTATTTTATTGTCTTCTCTTCCACTACAACAGGCATAATGCGCTATGGAAAAGTTATTGACTGCTGACCGATGTCTTCAGTATCCGGGGATTTTGACTGCATATCTTTAGGAGAAGAATCCTTTGGCAATGAATGTCAGGGCATGTTCTATGAGCCACCGGACAACATACACTCCTCACAGGCCTGGGATGGTAAATGCGCAGCAGAACCCATCTATTAAATTGCATATAGAAGCTCCTTCTGCTTCTTCTAATAGTAGCACCCCGGGTCCTGCTATTGGAAACCTATCGACCCCCTCACATTTAAAGACATCTTTTGGAGGAGGTGTGGCTCATCAGAGCAATGCCGTTGACTGTAATATTAACTTTCCTGCTTTAAGTCCGAAGAGACAAATGGTTACAAATGGAAAGTCTTTATTCCATGTCCCACAGCATCTAGGGGTAACAACGCCACAGTTTTTGAAGGCAAAGGAGCAAGAATTTGGAAATAAATTTACTGCAAGCACAGTAAAAGGTAGGCGTCATTTTAATAGCCATATTTCACTTTGTTTTCTTACACATTTGGTAGAATTATGATATAGAAAGCTGTATACTTCTATGCTATCAGAACCCTTTAAACATTACAAATATGTTTTTCCGAAAGCAATATAAATATAAATATAATGTATGAGGAGAATTCTCAACACCATATATTCTATTTTCAATAATATAAGTAAAGGTCAAAGTGATTCAAATGGTGGTAGGAGCACTCAGGGCTGTGGTTCCTAAGCTGGAAGAGCGGCTCCAACAGATCCCAGGAACAACATCAGAGCTCTCTGTCCAGAAGAGTGCAGTGCTAGGAACAATTAAGAACCCTCAAACTCCCAGGCGTCTGGTAGAGGACCCGGAGATTGAGGAAGACACTAGACCATCCATAAGGGTGAGAAGCGAATTTATAGTTATTAGAGGGGCAATTATTTGTGGCCAAGAGTTGCACTTTTTATTATTACTATTTAGTTACCTACAGTGACTACTTGTGTAACTAGCAAATTCATAATATCAACAGGGTGATTTGAGTTAATATTTTGGATCCATTTAAGAGACATTTGAGAGATGTGCTGTCTCATATTTGAGGGAATTTAGGAATTCTTTAAGCTCTTCCAAGGCAAAAATGATAATTATTGGGGGAAATCAGGAGTTTTTCTAGAGTAAAATAGATGCTTCAAGCTTTTGCAAAATGACTCTGAATGGTCAATGAAATTCAGGCCAAATGTCAGTTGGATTGGCTATCTTGGTCTTGATCTATCATCATATTAATATTAATTCACCTTCATTAGTTTTGTACAGGTTTTATTACTCACTTTGATGTATCCTTGGTTTAAAGTAATATTTTTTTTTGATTCATAGTTCACAGAATTAGAAGGAATCATCAGTGAGTTCAACCCCCTATTCAGTGCAGGTTCTTATGGGTTTACAGTAGTTTGTTAACTTTATCTTGCACAAGTGTCTTGGACAGAATAGAAAAGGAAATTATTTTCAGCTTTGATTACTAAGCAAGTAGCTTCCTTACTTTATTCTTTTTTGGATTTTTGTAAAAGGCTAATATACATGTATAAAACTCACATGACAAAAGTGTTTTATCTATTCAGTGCTGGGATCGGTCTAGAACAGCTTGGTATGGTTAGCTCAGCGTGGCCAGCTTAGCGCCATCACCAAGTTACTCCTACCAACTCACTGCTGCCAAGACACCACAGGAGAATGCTACACAGGCAACACACTTCGGGGACAACTCTCGAGTAGCCAGAGGGAGAGCTGGGTGGGTGAGCAAGCAAGCGGCTTGGCAGAATGGAGACTGGCAGCAGTGGCCACATCCCATTTTCATATCTGCTGCTACTGTCATCCTCAGACTCTTTAGCCCAGAGCTTCATACGGCAGCAGTGGCATCGGTGTGTGTGAAAATGGGATGCCCTCAGTTGCCACCTCTTCCCTGCTGCCTGCCCTGCCCACTGCCGATGCTGCCACTATCCCTGGCCTCTTTGGCCCAGGACAGAGGTCTGCAACCTTAAATACTCAAAGAGCCATTTGGAGCAGTTTCCCACAGAAAGGAAAAGAACCGGGAGCCACAAAACCTGGGTGGGCGTGGCTAGCTCGATGTCACTTACTCCCATCCAGTCACATGACACATCTCCAGCCACGCCTACCCAGGTTCTGTTGCTCCCAGTGCTTTCTTTTCTGTAGGAAACAGGTATCTCTGTCTCTCTGTCTCTGTCTCTGTCTCTGTCTCTCTCTCTCTCTCTCTCTCTCTCTCTCTCTCTCTCAAATATAAATATATATGAATATAAATAAATAAATAAAGCATTTTTCTATCTAAGCACCTGATCTACCCCAATATGGGAGGGAGCATACTGTTTCAGATAGTATTAAGAGATGCCTTTCTACAGTGTAAACTGGATGAAACAAGCAGCTACATGACTACGTTCTGGACCTCATGGGCTAGAAAGAGATGGCTTAAATTACCCTTTGGAGTTTTGGTAGCACCAGAGGTATATTAATGGAAGCAGCATGAGTTATTGAGTGGGCTCGATGGAATTGAGCCAATAGCTGATGACATTCTTATAGTTGGCTGTGGCGAAACAGAAGAAGAAGCTGAGCATGATCATGATGAGAAGTTAATAGCATTATTGGATCGGTGTAGGCTGGTGAGGTTAAGGCTTAGTGTAAAGAAGTTGCAATTTAAGGTGCACGAAGTCCGATTCCATGGGCATATTTTGTCCTCACGAGGTTTAAAAGCCGATCCAGAAAAGATCAGAGCCATTGGGGAAATACATACTGCTTCCCTTTAGCCTTTCAGCTCCAATCCAAGAGCCCTCAAGCAGTCGCAAAAGAGTCAGTGGCGTCTGACTGTATATAATCAGCAAGTACAGGGGTGCTTCACTCCCACTCTGGAATATGGAGAAAGTCTCCATCCCCCGCTGTCACCCTTACCTTCTCAGGCCAGGTGAGGAGTGACTGGGAGGAGAGGGTGAGGGACGGGGCCAGCCAGTGGTGGTTCAGCCAACAAGGAGCCACAGAAGGGGGACGAAAGAGCCGCAGGTTGCTGACCCCTGGCCCAGGGCTTGGTGGCGGTGGTGGCGGTGGCAAGGGATGTGAAAATGGGAAGTCCCCAGCTGCTGCCACTGCTCTATGCTCAGCCCACCCACTTGCTCGTCTGCCCACCTTGCTGTCCCTCTAGCTGCCTGTGACAAGTTTTCCCTGCAATGACTTTGCAGCGTGGAGTTGTCCTGTGAGAACTTGGTGATGTTGAGTTGGCAGAAGCAACTTGGCAGTGCTGAGCAGGCAGCAGTGACCTGGCTGTGCCAAGATGGCAACACCGAGTTGTCCCATTCTGGTTAGAATTGTTAGTTTCTACACTTGCTTATATATAATAATACATTAAAATATCCCTTAGCTATATATTAGCTTCTCGTATCTGTGTTTTTGTGACCCATTTAGCTTCTGAGTATAAACATCTCAATAAGCCTACAACTTACTATTGCAACAGACTTCTAGTCAACAAAAATATATCATGAACAGTTCTAAATATATTTTAGTTTGCAGGTTCATTTAATATATTTCTATCAAAGTTTCATTTCTTATAGAAGCTGTAGGATTGGAGTGGTTGATAAAATGGGCATGAAATTAATTTTAAGTAAGAATGGCCTTTCTAATTCTGGTTCATTAATTCGTTTTCAGTTTTGAAGACGTTGAAAATACTAACAATTTTATATATCACATAGACATTTATCCCTGACTGATCACAATTATGTGTTCATGTTCTATTTAACTGATTCTTATGAACCTAATCAAAGAGTTGTGGGGGAAAAAAATGAAGTGACCCTCATGTAAGCCTTCTTGAGTTCTTAGAGGAAAAGGAGGATAGAAATCTAACAAATTGAATAACAAATGACTAAATTAAAATGGTTGAGAAGGATTGTTGTAAGATTAAAATACTGTCTGCATAATGTTGCAAATCAAAGATCATTATTCCTGGCCTCAGTATGGGGAAGTAGCAGAAGGTTGAGTAAAATGGAGAATATATCCTGTTTCCAAAATGTAGAATTATTTTCTTTATAGAGGGATATTTTCCTGTGTTGATTAAAATTGCTGCCTATTAAAAATATCAAAACTGCATAGCTAGTACATACTTAGTCCAAGTGGCAATTATTTTCTGACATACTTACAGCTCATGTGACCATTTGCAATTAACCAAAGCACAAAGATATATTTGAAATATATATTTGAAATATATTTGTTTTCCCTGTTGTATTCCCATAATGATGCTTTTGTCTTGTCCCAACATATGTGGCATAAATTATCTTTAGTTATAGTAGTGGTAAAGTAGTATATTTGGCTTATTTTAACACCATTCAAGTGTAGTTTATAATACATAATATATATTATTCCAGAATTTTTCTTTCTGCTAGGATAGAGATTGGAGAACTGACTAGCATAGTAATTGTCTATCTTGAAAGCATTCTTCCCTTTTCCCACCTAAGTAATCTTCGTAAAATTTGGTATTCATAGATATTGTACCTTTAATGCAGATCAAGAATATACTGGACAATGTTTCTTCCTCCTCTTCCTCCTCCCCCTCCTCCTCCTCTCTTCCTTCTCCTCCTTTATGGCAAAAGGAGAGATTTAAAAAAAACTGGATAGAAGTGAATTAAGGGCCTTTTAGATTAAAAAATACTCCTTTTCATTCTGTAAGAATATATACGGAAATAAACAAATATTTTTGTTGTCCAAGACAGGACAACTTATTTTGGGGACAATTCAATCATGTAATTGTGTTTGCAGATATACTTATTTTGGGCTTCCAATGTATGTTTTTGATTTGAGAACTATAGTCTTGACTACAATCCTAGTAGTAACTTGCTGTAATCTATTATTGGTAGAAATTTAAACAGATAATGAGAATTTTTCTTCTTCACACTTCAGTTGAGACAGACAAGCCTGAACACGAACAATTGTATAGCTTTGGTTAATATTATATTACCTATTGCATGTTAAATCCTGATTGTGCAATGATGAACTATAAATATGTTTCACCAAACCCAAAGTGTACATATAAATTCATATTTTTTCAGTGCTATTAAAATAACATGGGATATTACTTCAAACAAGATTTTTGCATTTTTTCTTGATTAATATTGAACAACTTTATTAGATGCATAGATCCCAATATTATTACAAGTCCTAATCTTATACTAGCAATTAAGGCATCGTTGTTCAAATAATATTATTGTTTTCTGTAATCCTTGTAATCTAAGCTAAGAATATGAAACTATTTTTTCTGGGCACCAGCACTCATTTCCATAAAAGAGCCAAACAAAACCAGCTTAGGTCTGAAAAAGGAATCTTACATACTTTATAGTAAAGGTCAGCAATTCATTGTCTTCTAGTTGCATATGCCCAATACTTCGTCTGTGGTCACAGTACCTCTAAACCCCCTCTTGCTTGACAGACAGGCTGAATCTTTTGGACTGTTGTTGCTTTATCATGATTTTCTATATCAAATGAGGGTCAAAATGTTGGTCCTTCAAGTCTAAAAATTTTTTTTTAAATGTACAGAATGGAAACAGTTGATATTACTCTCTCTACTGATGTCACCTATTTATTAGCTACACACAACCTGTTTTACTCCAAAGCAAATCCAAAAGCGAAAACATAATGCTCAGGCAAAAAAAGATTGCCTACTTTGTTCTGAAGTTACAGAACTTTAGTTTTATTTCTATGTAGACCCTGTTTTTCCATAAATCCCATCTTTCTTCTCATTAATGCTTTAAAGTTCATGTTCTAATTGAACATGGGGCCAGCGGTCAGGAATGGGTTAATGCTCGTCTGATATTCATGGACCAAGTTTGCTAGCTAATAAGCTCCTCCTCTTCCTCCTGCTTCCCAGCTTTCAGACTCAGTCTGATCTGGGCAAGACACTTTGTGCTGAGCTGCCCATTTCTAACCGTTGGATCTCACATTAATGAGATTAATTTTTTCCAGCTTGCTCCCATTACTTGGTCGAGCTTTCCAGCGTGAAGGGTCTAATCCCTGAGCCCGCTGAAGGCTGCTTGGTGGCATAGGGGGCTGGCGGCTCCCAGCCTCTGGTTGAGCCTCCCTCCTTTGGACAACGTGAAGGGCTCACGCCCTATCCTGCTGGAATCGCTGGATTCAATTGGGAGTCTCCCAGTTTTGCTGGTGGCAGGCTCCATTTTTGTTTTCATTCTGGCTGGCCACTTCTTACAGAGCTTCACCAGATCTTCACCTGAGAAGCAGGGCATTTGCAGGAACCTCCCAGCATTGCTGGTTGCAGGCTCCGACAATTTCCAGCGGGCCGGCTTCGCACCGACTACAGCTGAAGGCCACGTGTTTTGGTGATATTGCTGCCGGTAGGCAGCTCTTGGAACGGCGTCTCTTGGGCTTCGCCCACACACACAGCAGCTTACCTCAGTTTCGGAGGTTTTTATGGTCAGGGCGCTGCACCCAGATTTCAACTTCTGCTGTCAGCGCTGCAACGAGGCACCATCTCCGGTACTGTTTACCCCTTGGGGGATTTGGGATATTTCGCTGGGTTCCTCCTTCTTCTTCCAGGCCACCATTGCCTGAGGGCCCTCTCCCTCGGCGCTCTCAGTGGCCATTTTGTCTCGGTCGCGTGCACTTTAGAGGCCCAGCAATTTCTGCCTCGATTTCAAGATGGCCGCTGCTAAGCAATCCAAGGCACCTAAACTCACCTTGCAAGAGGAGGTTTAACCAGGCACCTCTCAATCTGTTCCTGCAAAGAGGGGCAAGAAATCCACTACTTCTGTTAAGGCTTCTAAAGCCAGCATTGCCAAGGCCAAAGAGGAGCTTAGACTCCATCAGGCTATTGAACGGTCCATACAGAAAGCCCTGAAGGAGGCCTCTATGTGGGATCAGGACCAGCCCACCCAGATCCCTGCACCGGCCACCCCCAATCCTCCTGGGTCTGCTTAGGCTCCCCAAACCTCCACTCCGGCCTTTTCCCCTGATGGGGATCTCCCTTCGATTGGGCAGGAAGGGGTCAACGAGGCTCTGTTTGGGCCTCAACCTGTCCCTTATCCACCCGGGCCCCAACCCGAGCCACAGGCAGTCCCTACTATCATGGCTGCACCTCAGGAGTCAGGAGCTGACAGATCGGGGCCCCTCATATCTCCAGATCTAGAGGTCTATATCCAACAGGCCATTCAGAAGGGCATCACGGTGGAACTCCAGCACAGGACCTCCTCCTGGCTGTCGGAATCTCCGTCTCATATAGACGTGGAGGGATCCTGTTTGTCCACTGAGCCGGCTCCGGCCCAGGCTTGTGCCGCTTCTGTGGGATCTTCAGTTAAGGAATCCCTAGCGGGGGAGGAGTTGAGAGATCAGGACATGTCCGAGGACGAGGATCTGTCCCCAGATCAACCGTCCTTTTTGGGTTTATTCAAACCACAGCTGTTTCGCTCACTGTTACACAAAGCCAAAGCTACAACTCGCCGAGGTCTCTCCAGCCAGGCTCCCACATTGGGGGAGGTTATCACCCCTGCAGTTCCCTTGTCCAAGGAGCCTACTTTTGAGGCAGAAGAGATTCTGGGGCCCAAGTTGTTTAAGGATGTGTTACAAAGGCAGTGGTCTTCCCCAGCTTCAGGTCCAAACCTTAATGGGTTAGACAGGTGCCTTTATAATCTGGCCCCTGATATTTCTACTTTACTACAGGTTCCTTCCGTAGACTCCCCAGGGGTCACTCTGTTGGCTCCATCTAATTTGACGGGCCCCCCAGAGGAGAGCCTTCACCCGGAGGAGCATTCACTTGTTAAGGCCCACCAGGCTACCGTTTGGTCTGTCAAGTCGGCCATGGGTGTGTCCTTTAACCGAGCCTCCATTCTTTGGTTGAGACAGCTCCAGGATCGCCTGCTGTCTCGGACACGCGAACACAGGATATTAAGGTGTTGGCAGCGTTGGAGTTTTCAGCGGACGCCACCTTGATTGCTTCGTAGTTTGCTGCCAAGGCCATAGGTTCCTCAGTAGCTGCTCGTCGGTTGGTTTGGCTCCAACAGTGGCAGGCCGATTCCAAATCCAAGTGGCGTTTGGCTTCCTCCCCGTTCGAAGGGCCTAGACTATTTGGGGCTCCACTGGAACCACTTTTAGTGGAATCTAGGATAAATGCCGTGTTCTGCCTAACATGTCCCGCAGATCTGATCAACACCCATCGTACTCCTTTCGCCCCTTTTGGGGTCCAGAGGGTAGCTATTCGGGAAATAGGCCACCCAGATACTTCTCACCTAGGCAGTCACACCCGCAGGATCGCCAGGGCTCCCCGGCTCAGCGGGGTCAGTTCAAACGTCCCTTTTGGGGGGGGCAGGGTCGCCCCTTCTGCAGAGTCCATTGACTGCATGTCCCATTCTCCCATTGGGGGCCACCTGGCTCTTTTTGCCGGCCAATGGGAGGTGACCTCCTCGGACGCTTGGGTCAGGGAGACGGTCCGGTCGGGCCTCTACCTGGAATTCCTCTTCACCCCCCTGGATCGTTTTCTCTGATGCCCCCTCTTGCGGGATCAGTTGGCTCGGCTCCTAGTGACATCAGCCATTCAACACCTTTTGGAGATTCAGGCCATAGAACCGGTGCCTCGGGAGCAGCACGGACAAGGATTTTATTCTCGCTTGTTCGTCATTCAGAAATCAGCAGGGGGATGGAGAGCAATTCTCAATCTCAAGTCCTTGAACCATTGGGTTATTTACTGGCGGTTCAAGATGCAGTCCCTCCAATCCATCTTGGAGGACATCAGGGTCGGGGATTACCTCACATCAATCGACCTGACGGAGGCTTATCTCCACGTCCCCATTCATCCGGCTTTCCAAAAGTACCTCCGGTTTTGCCATGCGAGCTGTCACTATCAGTACCGCGCTCTCCCATTCGGCCTCTCCTTGGCTCCCCGAGTGTTTACCAAATTGATGGCAGTGCTGGCGGGCCACCTCTGGATGCTGCTGATATGGATCCAATTCTACCTGGATGACCTTCTGGTCCAATCTCGTTCGGAGCAGCTAGTGCATCGGGATTTGGAGACCACCCTCCGGGTCTTGATGGCCCACGGGTTTTCCGTCAACCTGGCCAAGAGCCACCTGGTACCGACAACTCGCATTCAACACCTAGGGGCCATAATCGATACAGTAGAGAGCAGGATCTATCTCTCTGAGGATCGCTTGTCTAGCCTGCGGTCAGGTCAGTCACACTGGGGGGACCAGTTCCTCTGGCGTCCCTGTCTCAACTCCTCAGAAAGATGGTCTCTTGTATAGGCATTGTCCCGTGGGCCCGTCTCCATTGCAGGGCCCTACAGTGGTTCCTGCTCTCCTATCAGAAGCAACTCCTGGGGTCCTCCCACCGCCCTGTCCAACTTCCACCCAAGGTCCACCTGCCCCTCCGTTGGTGGCTCTCAGGGGTGGTCCTCAAGGGGAGGGAGTTCAGGAAACCTCATTGCCTTGTCCTAACCACGGATGCCAGCCTCCAAGGATGGGGGGCTCACCTCGCTTTGGCCATGACTCAGGGCCATTGGACTCGGTCCGACTTGGCCCACAATATCAATTGGCTGGAGCTGCGGGCCATCCATCTAGCCCTCCGAGTGTTCCAGGACAAGATTCAGGACAGACACATCCTAATCCGGACAGACAATGTGGCCGTGAAGGCCCATGTGAACCGCCTAGGGGGGACCCGCTCTTTCCACCTCATGGAGGAGGCCAAGAGACTGGGAGCCTGGGCGGAGATTCATCTGAAGTCCCTTCAGGCTTCCCATATCGGGTGGCGAACACCCAGGCCGACTGGCTCAGTCGTGCCATAATGGACCAAGGGGAGTGGGAGTGGACCCGAACCTGTTTCGGGAGATCACCGTTCACCTTGGGGTTCTGGTGCTGGATCTCTTCGCCACCTGGGCCAACCGTCAAATGGAACGGTTCTTCTCAAGGTTCCCAGAGCCAGGAGCGGAAGCCATGCACGCCCTGTACAGTGGCTGGCCAGCCAGCCTCCTGTACGCCTTCCCTCCCCTTCCCTTAGTCGCCAAAGTCATCAGGAAGACTTTAGCGGAACGGGCGGAGCACCTTCTGATCGACCCCCCATTGGCCTCACCGCCCCTGGTTCGCAGACCTGCAGTCCTTGTCTGTCCTCAACTGTGGCGCCTTCCTCCGGACAAAGTCGTCCTTCGTCAGGGTTCTCTACGGCACCCGGACCCCAGCTGGTTACAGCTGACCACCTGGAGGTTGAGCAGCGCCTGCTGAGAGAGACCAGGCTGTCATCGAGGTTCATCACCACCATACTGGCTGTCCGCTGCCCCTCAACGACCCGGATCTACGATTCTACCTGGAGGTCGTTCACCAGTTGGTGCAACAGACGAACCATCGTTCCCACGGCTGCCTCCACCGAACAGGTGTTGGAATTCCTCCAGGATGGATTCGAGACAGTGTTTGCTCCAAACACCCGTCGCAAGCAAGTAGCAGCCCTTTTTTTCTATTCTCTGTTGCGGGTCCAGGGGCTCTCTGTCTGGCCGTTCTCTGAGATGGCAATTCCTTAGGGGGGCGACCAACCTTCATCCCCCTCCGGTCCACAGGTACCCTACGTGGGATTTGCCCTGGGTCCTAGATGCTTTAACCCGGAATCCTTTTGAACCCCTTCAGGAGGTGGGGTTGCGCTTCTTGTCATACAAGGTGGCCTTTCTACTCGCCATCACCTCGGCTAGACGGATCTCGGAGTTGGCATCCCTCTCCATCAGAACTGACCTTTGTTTTTTCCATTCAGATAGGGTCGTCCTCAGGTTGGACCCTATCTTTCTTCCCAGACTGAACACCCCCTTTCATAGGGCCCAGGAATTGGTTCTTCCTAATTTCTGCCTTAATCCAACCCACCCCCTGGAACGGGCCTGGTACACCTTAGACGTCAGGAGGGCCCTCAGGATATAACTTCGGAAAACCTCCTCTCTGAGACGGACAGAGTCCCTCTTCGTCTCATTTCAACCTGCTACGCTGGGTCAGAAGATTTCCTCCACTACATTGGGACGCTGGTTTCGGGTGACTATCGCTAAGGCTCATGAGGCCCAAGCCTTGCCAGTCTCTCGCCGCATGACGGCCCACTCTACATGGACTGCTTCTACCTCGGCTGCTTGGGCTACCCAGGCTCCCTTGAAGGAGGTTTGCAGGGCTGCTGCCTGGGCGTCCCCTACCCCGTTTATCCGCCATTACACACTTGACAGTTTCGCCTCAGCGGAGGCGGTCTTTGGCCGTCAGGTGTTACAGCAGGTACACAGGAGGTTGGCCTCACTGGACCGGGCAGGTCCCTCCCAGTAGGACCTCTGCTTTGGCATGCCCCATTCCTGACTGCTGGCCCCGCGTTCCATGAGAAAGGGCGTTGTCTTACCTGAACGCCCGTTCTGATTGCAGTGGGGCCAGCGGTCAGCCCCACCTGGTTTTTCGCCCTTTCCGGTTCGTTGTGGGTGTACTCTGAATTCTCTTTCAGCTCAGCGTGTCAGTCTGCCACATCCTCTTTCATCAGAAAGCTAGGAAGCAGGAGGAAGAGGAAGAGCTTACCAGCTAGCATACTCGGTCAATGAACATCAGACGAGCATTAACCCATTCCTGACCGCTGGCCCCACTGCAATCAGAATGGGTGTTCAGGTAAGACAAACGCCCTTTCTAAAATTTGTAATAATTACAGCATCCCCTGGTAAGAGTTTCTTTCAGCTAGGAATATCATATGTAGAATCCCTTCACTGCTGGTGTTGCTTTAGACTTTTGATATTTGTTGTGAGCAAATGGATGGTGAAATGAGTAGAGATCTGGAGAACTTTCCAGAGCAGTTCCCTCACTACCACCGGAGGCCATTGAAAGATGTTGTCCAAGAATTTGTTCCTGGGAATATCACTCTCCCTAACAAAACACTTTTTTGCACTCTTCTTGTCATGATGATTGTTTCCTTTTTCCACACTGATCCCTAATTTATAAACCTGTTGCTTGTTTGATCAACATTCTGCTTGCTCATAGCTTGAGTGTCAAACTACTTTTATCTTTTTAATTATATCCTCCCAGCACCTTTTGTGTCAATTGAATGCACTAAATTGTGATTTCTAATTTATTTTTAGTCTGTTAAAAAAAGCCTGCAGTGCAACCAAATTAATTGTAATTAATATTACTGATGTCAGGCAGAAACAACCAGACCTACACTTGGAGAGTTCAATTGGCTGTTTATTGGCTAAAGCCTATACATAGGATTCTTCTCAGACTGATGGTTTGTACCTGGGTGACAGTAGATAAGGCTCAGTCGCATTCAAAGGGGGGTTGGACTTTGCCTTGTGCCCATGTAGGGAATCCAGACTAATTCCCCATTTAACTCCTTCCTCTGACTCATCCAGTCTTTCTCCTACATCTTATACGTTAACATTAATACAAATAGACTTGTAATTTCCATTGACGTCCCTGAAATGTCCATGTTTTAGTCAATTTTCAACTTCTTATCAGGGAAGTTCACAAGTTCATGAGATGTATGAAAGGCTATCATGGCGTGCTTGAGGAGGATTGAATCTTTCTTCCCCATCTGCATTCTTTAGGAATTCCACAGTATTGTGTTGATACTTGGCAGCAGTAGAAGCATTGTTAGCAGAGGAAATTTTTAATGAAGACTTCAATTTCTACATCAATTTTTGCCTTGCCAGTTCTGTTGCTTAAAAATAGTCTATGTATTAGATTTACAAATAAAATAAATATATTTTCTATTACTACCTACATTTTCTCCTGGGTGTCAACAACCGTGAGAATCTGAGTTGAGGTTTTTATGTATTGTTGTTGTGTTAGAAATAGTGTTCCGTGGTTTGGCTGCGGTAGATGGTAAGATGGTAATTTAGTCATAAATTCCTGACAAGCTAGAAAAACATGCAGTGTGACAGTTTCTTAGAGCAGATTTTTGTATTCATTGTGAAAGTACTTAATGAAATGCAATTGTTCTATGAACTTGAAGTTCTAGTACTCAGAACTAATTTAGTATTGGGTTTAGAGGCCATTCTTTTGACAATTATCCCAAATTATTTTGAATAGAAGGCTAAAAGCATAACACCAGGTTGTATGGTGTTAAGTCAACCTGACCACATGTAACATTTTCACAGCATTATATTGGGGTAGGCTTTTGTAACCCAATCTGCAACCAAGTGGACCAGTCAGGTTCAAATACAAGAGACCAATCAAGCCCTATTCATTTGGCTTTCAAGAGGTACACCACAAAGCAGCAAAAGACAGCCCCAGGCCCGGATGAAATGTGAGGACAACAGAAAACTACATCATGGCCATTCAGTCTGAAAGCTCATTACTGCTTTATTTTTACAGCAGTTTCAAAATCGCAAGAAGACTTTGCTGGAGGGATATTCTTCACATAATTTACATGGTAATCCTCATGTAAACAATATCTGCCACCAACTGGAAAATATTTTTGTAGATTCACATAAAATAGTTATATTTAAATTGGCCTCAACTAAGATATTGATAGGTGAACCAAACAGTTAAAGTTCTAATTCTTCCACCCTTAATTTAACCCAAAATGCGTTGAATGGAGTAAAATCTGTACCACATTCTTATATTAATTGTATATGCTACTCTTGTTACCCAAGAAGAAGCGTAGGAAATATTTTGGGTTCCTTTTTCTAAGTTTGGTACAAAACTATTTTCAGAGAAAAATACAACAGTCTAGATCCATGATGGTGAACCTATGGCACGCGTGCCACAGGTGGCACACGAAGCCATATCTGTGGGCACACGAGCATTGCCTTAGCTCAGCTGCAGCGTGCACGTGCACACTGACCAGCTGATTTTCGGGCCTTTTGGGCCCACCAGAAGTCAGGAAACGGACCATTTCCGACCTCCAGAGGGCCTCGGGGGGGAGGCCATTTTTGCCCTCCCCAGGCTCCAAGAAAGCCTCAGGAGCCTCGGGAGGGCGAAAAACGGGTCTACCTGGCCCACTGGTAACCTTTTTGCCGTCGCAAAGCAGGAGGAGTGTGGAGGGGGTCGCATGCGCATGCGTGGGGGGGGCAGAGCGCAGGGGGCATTCAATTATGGGTGTGGGCACACTCGCACACACACATCCCGTGCTCTCCCTGCTTTTGGCACGCGACGGCAAAAAGGTTAGCCATCACTGGTCTAGATAGATTGTTTCATGTGAGCAGAAGTGTAAAACAGATTCACTATTACATAGAATTGTTATCTTAGAAAATGGGGTATAATATATAGCACAACCACATTTGCTCCTGATCAAGTGTTTACTATGAGAAAGCTCTCATCTTCATTACCTAATTTTCATGTTATCGCTTAGAGTGGTTCAAAGCTTATGTGCATGGTCCAAAATTTCAAAAGCATTTTCAGATCAGTCCAAAGGACTGTAGTCATGCATCTTTCTTTCTTTCTTTCTTTCTTTCTTTCTTTCTTTCTTTCTTTCT
>WNWU01000002.1:7992632-8009923 GCA_012654045.1 Ptyas mucosa
TCTTTCTTTCTTTCTTTCTTTCTTTCTTTCTTTCTTTCTTTCTTTCTTTCTTTCTTTTTCCTTCCTTCCTTCCTTCCTTCCTTCCTTCCTTCCTTCCTTCCTCTTTCTTTCTTTTCCCCCTCCCTCCTTGCGATCAGTAATTTTTAAAAATTCTTCAAGTTCTGAACCAGGGATATTCAGCATATAAGTCAAGGCAATTGTTATAACCATTGTGCTAATAAAGGACACGTACTACTATATAACAAAATCTGTAGGATATGCTACTCAGGAAAAACAAAGAAAATGCAAAGTTTATTTAAAAATGATTGTTTTTAAATATATATAAAATTAGTGCAGCTGTGTACGTATGCATACACATATGCAGTATGTCCCAGAAGGAGAGCAACTGGCATTTGCATTCTTGGAAAACAAAGATGGAGAGCACAGCTGCTGGGGAATTACCCAATGGGAGGATTTAGTAGTCTGCAGCCTGGACTGAGTGCCTTGAAGCTGTTGCCAAAGAGTCTTAGTCTGGATAGGATTTTCTTAAAATGGCTTAAGAGTCAAGCCACCATGAGCACAGGAAAGGAGCAGCTTATGGTACAGTGTGGATATGACCTCAATTGCCCTTATATTTGCACACATTAGAAGGGCTGGTCTATTCTATTCTAAGCTTTCCAGAGAAGAAAAATCAAACAATATCCAACAAAGGTCTTCTATTTGTGCAGAATTTGTATAATCTCCATAAGAGAGCCATGAAAACTGGTGAATAAATTGCCAATTGGAACCTTGTGTCATATAGAAACTCTTGCATAAACACATACAGAATAACACAGAAAAGCTGTTTTATTTCTATTCCATTTTTAATTTTTTAAAAAAACCCTCAATTTTCTTACCAGCCTGTTTCTTTTCACTTTGTTTATTCATAAGGGATATATTAAATTGTAGTTGTTATCATTTCAACAGTTGAGTTTATGAAAAGGAAATAAAATAGAGGGAAATGTAGATAGAATGCATACTCCTAGTTTTGTGAAGGAGTCCGTTAAAAACCTACCCCATCTTTCTAAATCTGCTCATAATTTCCAGTAACACTGTGTGTCTATTTCTTCAATGTGGAATATAACTGCACACACATGCACATACCCATGTATGTTGGGTTAGTGTCTGATCACAGAATCGTTTTTTTTTTGTAACTGTTAAGCAAACCTTTAATTTGAATAACAGTGGCATAACTTATGAGCAAAAATGTTAATCAGTAAGCAGCTTGAGGCACACTTGAAATCTTTTTTTACTTATTATTTTACTCTTTAGGACCATTGTTTTTTCATCAGTCACTTGGCTTGTTCTGAAAAAGAAGTTCATCAGTATGCTATGGGACTTTGCACCGAAAGCTGGATTCCATCTTCATTTGTTTTTGTTCTCATTTGCTGCTTTTAATCAGTTTCCAGTAACTCAGTAGGCCTGACTATTGACGATATTTAGCACTAAAGTGATTAAATGATAAATGCATAAGTTTGTATTCAACACACAGGGCTACTTCTTTTCAGAATCATGCATTCCAGCAGCTTTGTAATGGTTAAACAAAACTTAGAAACAAAGCATCATTGAAATCACAAGGGGATCACAAATGGAGACTTACAGCAATTGGCCCAGGGAGTCACTTGAAGCCAATAGAAATAGATTTGGATGAATTCCTCCAGTGTGTGTGCCTCTTGCCAAAAGAACAGAATTTAGTACATAATAGTTTAGTAGTCTAAATTCCTGTATTGTGTGTGTATTTCAGACTTTATGAAACCACAGGCAGAAGAGTGTGCTTTGCATTTATTTCCTTTAATTTATTTTTGAAGCGAAGCAGTTATGCTATTGTTGTAGGATGTTCTTTGACATACCGTACTTTTTTTTAGAGAACTTTTCCTTTTTTTATATAAAGATCATATTGATTATATTCCACATGTAACCACTGAGGCATTGCCAGTGTAAATCTTGCACAAGATATTGAATGTTTCATATATCAGAAAAAACAGTTTTTAAATGTCAACTATGAACTCTTGCTTTTTTCACACATGCATGAAGTCTAGACAGGTACAAAAACTATTAAGTGGTTCATACCCCTAAAAATAACAATTGTGATTTTTGTTTTACATTATTATGAAACAAAACACATGAGTTTTAAAAAGCCTACAAAAATAGAAACAGCCTAGATAGATTTGTAGTTTCTAAGTTAACTCTGAAATCTTTTAAGTGTTTCTCCATGGTTCTAGTTCATGGTGAGGTGCAACATTCAATTTCTCCTTTTACATTTCCATCTGGATTTTTCAAAGCCTACAATTTTAGAAGAAATGTTCTAGAAACTGCTATGTACAAATCTTGTAGAAATAGCTGTATTCATTGGCTGTCAGTTTTTAATCATTTCTATGGCCTTAGAAATATTGAGAACAGCACAAGGACTTTCAAAATAATAGAAGGGGAAGATATTTTTTAAACCTACCAAGGCGATGGAGATGTGCTACATTCCTCCATTATATACTAAAAATGTTGGGGTGCTCTATGGCTAAAATACTTCAACTGAAAAACAGGATTGCTGTTGCCTGTTCTATTTAATTCAGTAGAACTTCTGCGTGACTGAAATGTATGACATATTGATCGTAGATAACATGCAGGAAAAACCATGGAAATGCTGTTCTGCTGTCTATCATTTTGAGACATTGACAATGAGGAATTTATTTTGTAAGCAATGTATTACAAATTGCCTTTTGAAAATAGACATTTCACAACATCATCTACAGTGACAGACCAGTGGTTAAAAACTGATCTTCTATTTATGAAAGTTACTATTCAAATATATGTAAGAAAATAATTGCCTGTTATGTAACCAATAAGTAGATTTCTTATTAAATAATATCATCAATATAAAACTTGCCTTAAAAATTCCAATTTAATATTGGTCTCTTATTCAGGGAAGGGTATAATCTGGAAAACTGTATGTAACTTTTGCAAGCTTTTGCTAGAGCTGTCAATAGTTCTACATAATCATGTTAAGAGCAATTCCTAGAATTCAGCTGAATTTCATTAAGATTTGTAATAAAATTATTTAAAATGCAGTTTCATGAAAAGCCTTCACTTTTACTTGATTGGTAAAATGTACAGATTGCTGAAGAACCTCTTACGGAAATGAGTTGCATGGAAATATCACTATTATGCAGATAGTTGACATTATTTGCATAACATCTGGCTGAGTATTAAACTTGACTAATAGAGACATTGCACAAATTATCTTGAAAGCAGGCACTGGTTGTTATAATTTCTTACGAATATAATTGTGATGATAGAAGATTGTACAACTTCCAGTGTGATGATTCTTAGGTATTTTTTAAAATAATTGAGATTTTATTGTGCATTTCCAAACACTGAATTATTTAATTATTTATTACACTTCCACTATATTGCTAAAAAAGAAACTTGATTTGTCTCCCTGAAAATGATGTTATATATTTTAATCTATCTAAAAACAAATCAGAGATTCCTTCAGTGAAATTTTTAGCTTACTTTTATCTTATCCCTTTTTATGTGAGCATATGATTGAATATTTTTCTAACAATAATTCTAAATTCTGATCAATGGGCATGATCAAGGTTTGTAATATTGTAAAAATTAAATTGTCTTCTGTTGTATTTTAAAGTACTTAAAAACAAGATTCTCAGTGTTTATTTATTTTTCCATTTTAAGCAATATTCCAACAACTTTACAATTCGGTACTCTGCTAAAGAGTAGCCTGCTTTACAGATAGTGTCAGATTTGGGTATCCCCTTAATGATCTTCAAAATGTTATCTGAGGGAATCTTATTTCAGTCTATTCTTTTAATTATTCATTATTAAGCAAGGGAAAGTATATATTTGGTTCTGCATTTTAATGAGTGAAATGATTACTTCTATTTGTAGAAGGGATTGCAATCCAATTAGGCTTCTGTGAACTAAATACTAGAAGGGATCCTGGCAGTTTTCCTCTGAATCTCCTGCACCATTTTCTGTGCTGATTTTGAATCTTCCCTGCAAACTTTCTTCTAGAGAAGTCTATAAACAAGCACAACATTCTTCAGAAGAATAGAAATCAACCAACACAATCCCCAATTCTGTGTTACAAGTAGCTTTTTCTTCCCCTGTTGTTTCCTTTCAGTTGTTATGAGAAATTGTGAAGGAGCAATACCAACATCAGAGAGTTAGTTTGCTACATTGGTTGAGGCAGCAGACTAGAAATCAGGAGACTGTGACTTCTAGTCTTGCCTTAGTCACAAAGCTAGTTGGGTGACTTTGGGTCAGTCACTCTCTCAACCTGGGAAGGGGGCAATTGCAAATCACTTCTGAAAAATCTTGCCAAGAAAACTGCAGGGATCTACTCAGGTAGTTGCCAGAAATCACACTGACTTGAACACACAGAAACACACACACACACACACACACACACACACACACACACAATCTGATTTCAGATTATTCCAGTTTAGGATCAAACTAGATATGATGCCAGTAGCTCAATTAGCAATACTGTGTCTTTTAAAAAATAAATCAGAGGTTTGGGGATACCAGAAATTTACATTGCACACTTTTACAGTGCCAACAGGTTGCTACTATAAAGTCATTTATTGTCTATCAATTACACAAGTGTTCAAAAAGCTCACCTTTTTAAAATACTGGATCAAGCATTTATGGCTAGATGTCCTATTTGGAAAATTGCGTAGAAAATTGGACAGACTAATTTTAATTTTCCTCTTTTTCCTATTAGAGAACTAACTCCACTGTTAATAAATTAATCGTATAATATGATAGGGATATGTGAAGAACTGTTTGTTACTTAAGAGAGGTGAGGTTTTCCCACCTTTTCCCCTTCTCTTTCTTTAACCATATAAATATTAATTATATTTTAAAAAATAAACTTGTAGGCTCAGAAAAAAAAAGTATGTATCAGATCAGGACTGTTGCATGGGAAAAGGGACGTTGGCTCACTGGAGACTTGATCCAGACCTGCTGGTTGCTGGTTGCATTGAGACAGGAGGAGTTCTGGATAGTTTTCTAGATCCTGATAATTTTTACCCTAACGTATATAGTAGATATAGGTAGTCTAAATAAGACCTAGATTGCAGCAGGGGAAAATTGCTAAGACCTCTCTTCACATACATGATGTTGATTTGGATAGGGGGGCATGCCTGTAAGTTCACTTTTAAAAAGCCATTCGTGCGGTTGCTAATTGTGTGAATAGCAACTCTTTGAGTATGGCCCTCAGTCAACAGCATCTTTTTTGAGAAAAATAAAAGCTGTGGTTAAGATGTCATTCACATAAATAAGTTCTGGCAAGGATGAATGCTGAGGCCGGGAACTGAAGTAGTCTTTATAGTGTCCATAGCATTCAAAATGGTTTTAATCCTTCTTCTTATTTTCACTGGCTTTGTCAATTGCAGATTGGTCTACTTCAACAAGAAGAAATGAATTCCTCCTGCTGTTGCAGCAGATTGCAAGGACAACAGTCCTGGAAAATTTCAATTAATTAAAATGCTTTGAATGGTGACATAATAGCGTTCAAAGAAAATAGTGACTAAGTGTATATATGAACAGTGCAGTTTAAAGAAGTATTTGGAGTTATTTGTGTGATTTTACTGTAATTGTTTCTCTAAAGGGTAATGGGCCAACTTTAAAAAGATAATTGTTTATTATATCATTGAAGAAATGTAGGCTTTCTCTGAGGCTCACAAAAGAAATTGAAAAGGAGAGACTTTTCATTTTTAAAATGATTTTGACTAAATGTTAGCTTTTGTAATATTAATTGCAAAGAAAATTAAATAGTAAAGTATTTTGGAACACTTCCCAAGCACCAACAATATCTTGCAAAAAATAATAGGATTTGTATACGCATTTGGGATATATTATCTAAATCACAGTATTCTCAACTACATTTGGGTAGGATAAAATTGCATTGGTCCTAAATGTCTCTTTATTAATGCACAAGAAATATTTCTTTATCTCCCCTGCTTTATCTATATATATAAAAGCGAAAACCATTCACACATTAATCATGAAATCTCCAGAACCGTAAAGCCTACAAACTTGAAATTTGCCATGTATGTTCCTCTTGGCTTCTAGGTGCTCACTAAGAAAGGATTTTTTGAAATGACTATCAGAGCATTCGTATTTCCTATATTATTATAACACGCTCTGATGCTAATTAGTTAGACATTCTACTCCTCCTCCCAACTTGAAAATAACTCTGGAGAGAATGGTATAGCACAGGATAGGCTTCTGTGGGGCAAGGCTGAGGGAGAGAAGGGGAGAGGAGAGGCCAATCATAACTGCTCATTAATTTTCAAACTCTAAGTGTTGATTTATCAAGCCCGATAACATAGTTTCGTAGCAGAGCACTGGTATTCAGCTAGTAGCGTGTAATGTGCCTGCATTGATTTGTGTGAAAGGAAACCCCAAGTTGTTTTCTATAATGGTGCCCACAATAAATTTTGTCATGCATCTTTCACTATATATTCACCATAAGTGAATTGATTGTTGTAGGCCTTCTGTCTTTGTGTGTATAGCAATAGCAATAAGACTTATATATCGCTTCATAGTGCTTTACAGCACTCTTTAAGCAGTTTAGAGAGTCAGCATATTGCCCCCAACAATCTGGCTCCTCCTTTTACTGACCTGGAAAGGGTAGAAGACTGAGTCAATCTTGAGCTGGTCAAGATTGAACTCCTGGCAGAGGGCAGAGTCAGCCTGCAATACTGCATTTTAACCATTGTACCACCACGTCCCTGTTGTTGCATGTTGTTTTAGTGTTGGTGTTTATTCTGTTTGATTTTACTGTTTGATTTTCTTGTTTTGTTATATATTTCCAAGTATCTCACGATTGGGCAGTTTATAATATTGCAAATAATTCAACAAATCAACAAGGTGCACAATTACAAAATTATTGTATATGAGTCAATTATTGGATATGAGCCACAAAAGACAGCTTTTTTATTACCGTATATACTCGTGTATAAGCCGACCCGCATATAAGCCGACCCCCCCAATTTTACCCCCCAAAACTGGGAAAACTTGTTGACTCGCGTATAAGCCGGGGGTGGAAAATGCAGCGGCTACTGGTAAATTTCAAAATAAAAAAAGACTTGTCAAAAGTGTGAGGACCTGTCAGAAATCACTTTTTTCAGCCCTCTGGGTAGTCCTTTTGTGCACATGGACTACTCAGAGGGCTAAAAAAGTAATTTTTGACTGGTCCTCACACTTGTGACCAGTCCTCAAACTTATTACTGTCCTCACATTTTACGTTTTTGCCCTATCTTGTCACCATGGTGAAGAGAAGCAGTTATGAAATGAGTGACATGGTTTTAAGAATGCTGCACGGGCATAAATGTGAGGATGGTCATAAGTGTGAGGACCAGTCATAAGTGCGAGGACTGGTCACAAGTGTGAGGACCAGTCAAAAATAACTTTTTCAGCCCTCTGAGTAGTCCATATGCACAAAAGGACTATTCAAAGGGCTGAAAAAAGTGATTTCTGACAGGTCCTCGCACTTTTGACCGGTCTTCGCACTTAGGACTGGTCATCATTTATGCCCATTGTAACATTCTTAAAAACGGTGTCACTCATTTCACAACTGCTTCTCTTCACCATGGTGACAAGATAGGGCCAAAACGTAAAATGTGAGGACAGTCGTAAGTTCAAGGACTGGTCACAAGTGCGAGGACCAGTCAAAATTAACTTTTTCAGCCCTCTGAGTAGTCCATGTGCATAAAAGGAGTCCATGTGCATAAAAGGAGAGGGAGGAAGAAAGGAGGAGAAGAAGAAAGGAAGAGGAAGTAGGGAGGAGAAGAAGGGGGGGGGAAGAGAAAGTAAGAAGGAAAGAAAAGAGGTGGTAGGTTTGAGGAGAAAGATTGCTGTACAATAAAAAAGATGAAAGGGAAGAAAACCAACCCCAAACACATATAAAGATATTAAGATAAAGAATTAATTGTTAAACTTTAAAGAATAAAAGAGAACAAATAGCAATAAATAGCAATAAATAGCAATAATTAGAAACACACATTCAAGCATACAATGTATTTTCTTTGAACAGAATATTTGGCCGGTTCACAAATTTAAACAGTGTTTAGTCATTTCACTTAAATTTACAATTTCTATATTTCCTTTTTGCCATATTTATTCCTCATCTATTTTTTAAAAAACCAATATTACCCTTCATCCTCATCTCTAATCTTAATCAAATTCAATTTTTCACTTCTATTCTATATTATACCCCTTCCCATTGTCATCTATTTTTATATCCATCCTCACATTGCTTAATTATGTAATATTACAGTTGTTCAATACAAATTTAACATTTTAATATAAATCAATTAGTTATATAACTATCTTTTTTGTATATTAATCAATATGAACATGAATATTCCAATTATTTCCATGCAATCCAATTTCTTACAAATCCATTAATTATATTTACCAATAATAATAAACCAAATAATTTCCCCCAATATTCTTCCAAACCACAACTTAACCATTTCTGCTTTCAACACAATATACAATTAATAATATCTCAATTATTACAATTCCCTATTTAAATAGAGCTTTTTTTTCCTTTGTGTTTTAAAATCTTGAACTCCCCTCTTTTGCCATTTGCCATAAATTTCCCATTGTTTGCACCAACCTGTTTTGATGAGGAAAAAGAAAAGAAATCTGCCTTAGCAAACAGCAAAGCCAACAAGCTGTTTTAGTTTCGCTTTTGGTTTCAGCAGAAAGAGGAAAAAAAATGTGCTCTTTGCAGCAGACACCTTTTTGCAGCCGGCACCGATCTTCCCATTTGTTTTCTTTTAACCCTGATCAGCTGTAGGGGGGGCCTTTGAAGCCCCACGGCAAGAATTTAAAGTTTTTTTTTCTTTTAGCCATCAGCTGGAACTCAGGAGGCAGTCCCAATAGATTGGGAGTGGGCGGGGTAAGCAAACCCCATTCTCCCGCTGTTTCCTAGCTTGCAGGGAAAAAGTCATTTTTTTCGTGACCCGTGTATAAGCCTAGGGGGCGTTTTTCAGCCTGAAAAATGGGCTGAAAAACTCGGCTTATACGTGAGTATATACGGTACCTACCTGCAGGCAAGTAAATTTATCAGAATGAAAGTTAAGGATCTGGAGTGTTGAGCTGTCTTTCCTTGACAAAGATAGTAATTTTACAGAACAATTATTGTCTTTTTATTTTGTTCCCCCAGTTATAAAATTCTTTTTTCCATTGCGCTGCTCATCCAATCCATGGACAGGTTGTATCTCCTTAGTTGCTGGGCAGAACTGAGTGCAGATAATATTCAAATTTTGTCAGGCCACGCCCATCCTGCTTAATCAGCTTCAGTCTTTCTCACTCAGTTGCTGTGAGAACTGCTTTTTCTGAGTACTCTATATTGTTGGAATTCGATTTACTTCCTTGTACCCTTTTTAGTTCCCTTTCCTTGTCAGTTCCACTTTATTATTTTTCCTTTGTTGTTTTTATTTGCCTCTCTTGGACTGAGAGGAGCTGCTACGAGGGATTGTTTTTCAGCTGCTAGGATGGTAACGAGCTTGGGGCTCCAAGCCGTTCCGTTCCGTCTCTCTTCTCGGCCACCAGCGATCCAGATTCCGACCCGGCTGGGCAGATCCGTGTGTTGCAGCTGCTGGCGACGCAGCGAGCCGGATTCTGACCTGGCTGGGAGAATCCATGCCTTTCAAGCCGCTGGTGACGTGCTAGTTTACCGGTGAGCTGGTAAAACTGCCGTCGCCTCAGCTCCTCTCTCCGCAAGCGGCTCCGGAGTTCCTGCCCATATATTTGAGGCATACTCTGACGTCCAGGCCAGCTGTGTGGCACTGGGAACGCTCTGGCATTCGTGCCCTTGCCACCAGCCCCAGCTTCGCTCGTTACCTCGAGGCGCCGTAGAAGACAGCTGCCATTGCGGTCACCATTATCGTGAGGTATTTGATCTTTGGGTCGGCCACCATCTTGTTTCGGGACTCAACCAGTGTGACGGCCACCATTTTGAGTGCCGGCTTGCGAAGGTCACCAGTAAGTTTAGAGTTGCAGAGGTGTCAACTGATAACGCAGCTCAGTCTTCAGCCCCTCATGAGGCCCTCTTTCCTGTTTCCAAACCGGCCCATGATGTGATTCCGTGTCTGCCTTTGTTCTCCGACGTCATAAAAAACGTCTTTGGTCAACCGGGCTCGTTGACGGCCCCGAGTGGTCTCGACAAGCGACTTTATGTCTCGGCTTCTGAACTTGAGGAGATCTTGTCCCTGCCATCTGTGGACCCTCCGGTCGCCAGCCTGTTCTCATCTTCCTTAGTGTCTTCCGACATTGTTGATGGTCTTAAGGCCGAGGACCGGAAAATGGAGCTTGGTTTCCATAAGGCACACCAAGCGGCAGCTTGGGCGATCAAGGCGGCCACTGCGACATCATTCTTCAACAGAGCCTCCTTGATCTGGCTTCGCCAGCTCCAGGAAAGACTGCCACCTGATGATACCAGGCTACATCAGGACATTAATAAGTTGGTGGCCGCCACGTTGTTGGCCATTACGTCTGCTCGACGTGTTTCTGAACTCCACTCGGCAGATGCTTCGTTGACTGTGGCTAAGTTTGCTTCGAGGGCTATGGCGACTTCTGTGACAAAATTCTGTGACAGATTTTTGCTTCTTCTAATCCTTAGCCAATCCTAAATAGATTGGCTGAACTTCTGAGTGCAATTTTGGCTTGAGTTCAAAACAAAACACATTCTTCATTTCTTGAACACTCATATTAATTTAGGGGTCAGCTTGAGTTCTGTGAGATACAATTCTCCTAATTAAGTAATTAAGTAATTAATTAAGTCTCTTTTGGCTCCGTAACTGGAGGGAGGATGTCAAGGCCAAATGGAAGCTGGCTTTAGCTCCCTTTGCTGCCCCATCCCTCTTTGGCGCTGCTCTGGAACCTATTTTAATAGAAGACAAGGACAAACGTAAAGTCCTTCCTTCATCTTACCGAAGATCAGAGAGGAGATATGTGCCTTACTCACACCGTCAGCCCTTTCAGGCCTACTCAGGGCAGAGTGGGCCCTACTTCCAACGATCATATGGTCAGGACTCTTACCGTACCTCAGACAGGCAGCCGTTTCATGACAGGGCGAGAAATCAATCCCAGTCAAAATGTCCTTTCAGAGGAGGTGGCTACCGGCCTGCTTGCAGAGGCAAGTGACTCGCAGTTGTTGGGTCCTATTGGAGGTCGGCTCCAGCATTTCTTCCACCAATGGGATCTTTCAACATCGGATGCCTGGATTCGGTGCATGATTCAGCACAGCGTTTGCCTCGAATTCAACACCACCCCTCCCACCAGATTTTGGCATTGCCCAGTCCCACTGTGCCCGGTACAAAGACAGCTCATGGAGGCAGAGATATCCCATCTTCTCTCAATCAAGGCGATAGAGCCAGTGCCCAGGGGACAGGAGCGGACTGGATTTTACGCTACCTTATTTCTGGTCCCCAAATCATCAGGGGGCCACAGGGGCATCTTGAACCTGAAATGTCTCAATGAATACATTCTGTATCGCAGGTTCAAGATGCAGTCCCTCCGGTCGATTCTGGCGTCCGTCAGAACGGGGGACCTCCTTCAGTCGGTGGACCTGTGCGAAGCTTATTTACATGTCCTGATACATCCATCGCATCGTCGATATTTGAGATTCGAGTACAACAACAATCATTTCCAATATTGTGCAATGCCCTTCGGGCTCTCCTCAGTCCCCAGGACTTTTACAAAACTGGTGGTGGTGGTGGCAGCAACGCTCAGGGCTCGTCTGATCCGACTGCTTTGTTACCTGGATGATATTCTAGTCCTGTCCTCCTCACATCGCCAGGCGACATCGGACATGGAGGCGTACTCCATGTGTTCCAATCACATGGGTTCACCATCAATCACCAAAAGAGCCACCTGTCACCAACAACCCGTCTCCAGCACTTAGGTGCGGTAATCGATTTGCGGCTGGATCAGGTGTTTCTGTCCCCAGAGCGCATTCAGGACATCAGGACGATGGTAACACAGGTCAGATCTCAGAGGAAGGTTCCACTGCTCTTACTTACTCAACTGTTGGGGAAACTGGTGTCTTGCATTGCTATTGTTCCGTGGGCACGCAGACACACGAAACCCCTGCAGTGGCTTCTTCTCCCCTTTCAGAGAATAGGACGCAGCACGTCCAAAGCACCGATTGTCTTACTCCCACAGATTCGTCTGTCGCTCAAGTGATGGGAGTCCTCAGTGCTCCGGAAGGGATGTGTTTTCTTCGAACCCCAATGTCTTGTTCTAACTTCAGACACCAGCCTTTTTGGTTGGGGGGGCACATTTCCTGAATGACGTGGCTCAAGGTCAGTGGTCCCCAGCGGAGCGGGTGAACAGAATCAATTGGCTGGAGTTGAGGGCTGTTTGTCTCGCGTTACGTCACTTTCGTCATGCCGTGGAGGGTCAGCACGTGTTGGTCCGGATGGACAACATCACAACCAAGGCCCATATAAACCGGGAAGGGGGCACTCGGTCCAGATCCCTGTTGATGGAGGCAGAAAGGCTTCTGGCTTGGGTGGAGCATCACATGGCATCACTAGTGGCGGATCACATCTTGGGACAGGCCAACATCAAGGCGGACTGGCTTAGCAGGGAGCACATCGACCCTGCAGAATGGAGACTGAATCCTGTCATATTCGAGCAGCTTGTTCACTGGTTTGGTTGTCCACAAGTGGATCTATTTGCAACTCCTCGAAACGCCCAGCTGCCGAGGTTCTATTCCCGCTACCCAAACGCAGAGGCAGAAGGTTACGATGCCCTGAGTTGTCCGTAGCTGTGCGGCCTGCTCTACGTGTTTCCCCCCGTGCCTCTGATTCCCCGGCTCATTCGAAAACTACTGTTTGAGGGTGCGGAGCTCCTACTGGTTGCCCCCCTTTGGCCTCGCAGATCTTGGTATGCGGACTTGGTGGGTCTGTCAACTGCACCACCATGGACCCTTCCTCCACTTGCTCAGCCAGGGGGTCATCACCCATCCAGATCCTTGGTGGCTCCGATTGACCGCCTAGCACTTGAGCAGTTACGGAGGGACCGATTGTCCAACGAGGTCATCAGTGTGATTCAGTCAGCCAGGCGCCCCTCGACCACTCAGATTTATGAGTCCTCATGGCAGGCATTTTCATCTTGGTGTTTATGTCATCATGTGGACCCAACGTTGGCTGACGTTCCGGATGTGCTAAATTTCTTGCATGACGGCCTGGCTCCAGCGACCCTGTGGTGGCAGGTCGCAGCCCTATCTATTGTCCTTACCTGTGAGCAACACCGCATGCTGTCGCAGAATCCGAGGATTCAAAGTTTTTTGCACGGAGCCTCCAACATCTCCCCACCGGTGGTCCATTAGTACCCATCATGGGACCTGCCCTTGGTGCTTCAAACTCTGACATCTCCGCCCTTTGAACCTTTGGCCTCTGTTTCTCTCAAGTTTCTGACTTTTAAGGTCACCTTTTTGTTGGCCATTACGTCTGCTCGATGTGTTTCTGAACTCACTGCATTGTCTATTCATAAAGACCTGTGTGTATTTTACAGTGACAGAGTAGTGATGCGTCTGGACCCATCCTTTTTACCGAAGGTAAACACATGGTTCCACCGGGCCCAGGAGGTCATCCTTCTGGATTTTTGCCTGAATCCATGTCATCCATCTGAGTCATCGTGGCATACGCTGACGTTAGGCGGGCACTTCGACGCTACATCAAGCGTACAGAATTGTTTCACCAGACAGAGGCCTTACTGGTCTCTTTCAATCCTTCTTCCATGGGACGTAAAGTGTCATCCGCCATGGTGGCCAGATGGATCAAGGCCTGTATCTCTACTGCCTATGATGTGCAAGCCAGACCCAGACCGGGCAGGATTTCTGCTCACTCTACTCGCAGCGCGGCAGCCACAGCTGCTTGGTCAAGTCGTGCTTCCGTGCTGGACATCTGTCGTGCTGCCTCCTGGTCCTCGGTGTCATCTTTCATAAGACACTATAAGATAGACTCGTACGCTTCTGCCAAGGCGTCTTTGCGACGCAGGGTTCTGCAACAAGTGGCCACCCCCCAGGGCGCTGGGAGCAGTCAGCCCCCCGCCCTCGACACTTAAACTTGGGTATATCTTGTCCATGGATTGGAGGAGCAGCGCAATGGAAAACGGACGTTGGCCTACCTGAACGTCCATTTTCGGGGCGCTGCAACTCCAATCCATACCGCCCCCTCCCCGTTGGGCTTCGTGCTCCCGGTTTGTTATCTTGGCTGTTTTCACCTGTCTGTGCTTCTCCAGTTTAGTTCATTGGTTCCTGCGCCTTCGTGAGGAAAGACTGAAGCCGATTAAGCAGGATGGGCATGGCCTGACAAAATTTGAATATTATCTGCACTCAGTTCTGCCCAGAAACTAAGGAGATACAACCCGTCCATGGATTGGAGTCGCAGCGCCCCAAAAATGGACGTTCAGGTAGGCCAACGTCCGTTTTATACCAAAACAAAGTTCACATAATGTTTTTGTTTACAGCAAAAACTATATAGAAATTCTGTCTTCAATTGTTTCCAATATACTTAACTGATATGTATATATCTGTTAACAACCATTTGATTTGAAGAAACAGTTGTGTATTTTTCTGTAAAGATAATGAGATAAAATGTATTGATGTTTAATGAAGCATAAAGCATTCAAATGCACCATGAAAACAATAGCTAAACTAATTAATGGAACTTTTAAGTCTTTCAGAATAAATATACTGTGTGGGCTGTATATTTATTATTTCTGCTTGATTAAATTGACATCCAGGATGTAGGCTTTTCAAAAAGATAGTATTAAATCTTTTCCCTTTAATATGGAATAGAGAAGTAAAACATAGTTATAATTCCAGCAAGATTGGATAGCATATTTAACTCAAGCACATCAGGGTTTAATTTAGGATCCTTCCATAATGTATTTTATTTGGGAAGCAAACCATGACAGGGATTTTCATGTTACTTCAAGTTATTTGCATTTCTATTTACATGGGACATGGGGCTGGTTTCAACAGTTCTCTTGATGTTACAATTTGCAACTTCCCTCTTTGTATGATCTGTGTTTTATGCCTGATTTTATTTTGCTTGTGAATGTTTACTTTGCAATAATGATGTTGTACTTGACTGAAGTAATTCAGATGGACTTTTTTTATTGCTCAGTGAAGAGTGTCAGAGATGATGATAGATCACATGTTGTTGATAACAGATGACAGAGGATAGAATCTCTGCCAAGAAGTTTATTTTCAGTGCTTGGAATCCCTACTTATAGTTTTGTGTAATAATTGCACCACTTCATATATGTCAGTCGATGGAATTAAGTGCTAGGTAGAATAACAATTCATACAACAAAATAACATTCTCTGCTTATTATTCTGACTAAGTAAGAAAGTTATTTAGCCTATCATTAGCACCACCACTTCCATCATCATCATCATCAAATCTGGACCTGCTAAAAAGGGCCCATGGCTTTTGAGCTAAGGTTAGTAATCCAGGAAACGCACTGAATGATTATAGATCAGCCATGTCTATTAGCCAAACGTTATTTGATTCACTGCTGTAGAAGTAAAATAGTGTGGAAGAGCATAAATATTGTTGTGAGCTCATTAGAGATACACCAACCATTTTTGCGATAAATAAAACAAAATAAAAATTCCAACATTAGATAGTCTCAACATGCTAAATAAGATCTTTCTACCCTTGTGCTGCTGATACAGGAGTAAAATCTGCAGTATATACAATAATAGATGTAGTTCTGTAGCACTAGCTTCGTGATGGTGAACCTATGGCACGTGTGCCACAGGTGGCACGCGGAGCCATATCGTGGGCATGCAAGCGTTGCCCTAGCTCAGCTCCAGCATGCATGTGCACGCCTGCCAGCTGATTTTTGGGCCTTCCGGGCCCACCGGAAGTCAGGAAATAAGCTGTTTCCGGCCTCCGGAGAGCCTCCAGGGGAGGGAAGCTGTTTTTGCCCTCCCTAGGCTCCAAGAAAGCCTCTGGGGCCTGGAGAGAGCGAAAAATGGGCCTTCCAGGCTCACTGAAAGGCAGGAAACAAGCCATTTCTGGCCTCTGAAGGGCCTCCGGGGGGTGGGGAAGGCCGTTTTCATCCTCCCCAAGCTCCAAGAAAGGCTCAGGAGCCTGGGGAGGGCAAAAAACGGGCCTACGGCCCACCATGCTATCATGTGCCAAAAACGGGGGGGAGCACAGGGGGGTCACATGGACATTTGTGGGCGGAGCGCATTGAATTATGGGTGTGGGCACGTATGCGTGCAACCCCTCTGCACTCCCCCTGCTTTTGGCACATGACGGCAAAAAGGTTAACCATCACTGCGTGACTAGCTAGTTCAAAGCAACAAGGTGCAACAAATATCTTATGATCAAAACTGTGATTTAAACTACATTGAATACTCATGTAACTCTTAACAATTGTTTTGTTAACAATAACAAAATATTCCAGCATTATTAAGGGCTAAAACTATTTTTTTACAAAAAGAAAATGCATAGTAGAAGCAAAATACCATATGTAACATTAAATTAGGCAATTGTGTTAACTACAAAAACACACCTTATTATAAATTACCTTCTAGATTTGAATCCATTGTTATGATATTGGATTATACTAATAAATTGGAGTCTTGTGGCAAGGAGAGGGGGAAATTATTTACAACTGTCCTTGGCTGTAACAGCAATAATTTTTGCAATATGAAAACATAATTGTGACATACCAAGATGCTGGCACTAATAACCACTTCATGTTAGCATTATAAGATTAATGACAAAATTTAGGAATTTAATGTGATATGTAAAGAATGCATTCCTTATCTTGAGAAGAGCAGAGATGTGCCATGTAAATGAGGAATATTGCTAGGGAGGAAATGTGGGAGGTAAAATGCTGTAACTGGCCAACATGACTTTTTTGTAGAATATTTACCAGTAATTCATCATTCAGTTTGCTGTATAAAGTTATTTGCAATTGCTTTTGAAACATTGAAATACCCGAAAGAAGATTTCCTATTCCGTGGTTTATTTTTTACAATATTCACTCCTTAATATGGTTATTGTTTTCTTCTATAATGTTATCTTTGAAATCTTCCTCTAATAATGAGCCTTTGAATTGTTCATTGTTACTTTTATTTGTTTGTTTTATTCTGATTTAGCTCATTACTTTCTATGCAACGTATTAGGTCTTTTTGATCTGTGCATATCCAGATTAATTTAGCAGAAATAAGAAACACGGGGAGAGACTAAGAAGGTTGGAAG
>WNWU01000002.1:8009933-8056700 GCA_012654045.1 Ptyas mucosa
GGAAGGCCCCCAAGATATTTCACCATATTCACCAAACTAGGTGTGGGATAATTTTGCACAAGGGACATCGTTTGCGGAATTGTCAGTGAAAAAAGATTTTTGCGAAAATATTTCTAAATGCCCACAAACTGACTGTTTAATAATCTGTTCTATAGTTTTGCTAGCATTGATCTCATCATTCTGTAGCTATCTGGGTCCTGATATCTTCAGTTACTTCAAGCCTATGTAATTGGTCTGATTTTGGAGACTTACATTCAGTCACAGTTTTCAGATACTTCCTAACCATCTTTTTAGTTATGTTGTGTTAGCACTCCCTCCTTTTGTTTAAGTTTAAGAGCCATTTGATCATGTTCACCTTGAAGAAAAAGCTGAGGCAAAGTAGGAATTGAGAACTCCTCTCTCTATCACTTATTACTGTCCTTACCGTCCTGTTAGTTCTCCTCTGTGGCCTGCTTGACTAGATCCTCATATTCAAATTCTTGATCCTCAGTACAAATGGACACTTCCTTCACATTCAGCCCCAGCCTACCGTGTCTTTTGTCTGGGCTGTTCCTTTTGAATAAATTGTACCCTTCAATCCTGACATTCATTTCATGAATTTCATTCCACCAGGCTGCAATAATGCCCACTAAAAATATTTGGCTTTCTGCATTAAAACTTGTTTCTTCTACTCTGTCTCTACACAAAGACCCTAGTAGACATTATGAAGTGCCTCTACATCCTGTTTCCAGTAGGGGTTTTTTTTTGGGGGGGGGGGCAGGGGATTTTCTGCATTATTTTCTATGCTCTCTTTTCTCTCCCTCACAAAATTTCCTTTAAAACTCCTTTAAAAGATTTGCAGCATGCCTTCCCAACATATTTTTTATAGTTTTTGTGAAGTCTTTCATCTTGTCGGGAGTCATTTATCTTGGAAATGTGGCCTATTAAATGTTTCTGTTGGCACTTTCTGCAAAGCATGATTGCAGTGTCATTTGTTCCAATATGGATCAGTACGAAGGGTTACTTATCAATGCAAACCTGCCTGTCACATTCCAAGCATGTGCCTTATCCAGAAAACACTGCATTTCCAAAAAGGTTAATTATCTAGGCCTATAGTATAATTACCTAAGCTTATATTTGTACTTTTTTCTTATTTTCTGTTTATATTAAACTTTTAATATCACTTAGATTAATGAGGGTGTCTTTTAAGCGTGGATATTATTTTCTTTATCTTTTTATACACATTTATTACTTGAATATAAACATTGGTTTTTTAACATGGAAGGTTTTCCCTCCTCCTTTTTGTTTTTACCTACATGTTTCATTAGGCATTCCAGTTTCAATCCTTTGACTTTTTGCCTACGTATTCCATTAGGCATTCTCGTTTTAGTCCTTAGAAACCTCATTGTTTTCATATGTCTCAACTCAGCAACTAAATTGCATTTCCATAGAAGGTGGTGATCTCATTTCTGTCTGCTTTGAACCAGCCAAGTTAATTACCTGCACAGAATTGTTTGCACTGGTCAGCGCTGGGTAATTTCTTACTCTAGTTCCACTTGAAGAGAGACATTGTTCTTCATGCTGCTTTGTCAGTTTCTTACAAGCACTGCTGAAAAGTATATGGTTGATTACCTCATGGCATTGAACTGCAAGTAGTCTATCTAGTTTACTAAGAATGCTTCAGAGGGAAAAATGCTAAGATGGTATCTTGAGAATCTGAGGTTCCTCTCTGGGCATACCACTTTTCAGGGAAAACATTAATACTATAAATTTCGCTTCTTTCAAATCAAATGAATGATCCATTGCATTTAGGTTTGTTTTGTATGAGAGAAGAAAATCAATGATTTATAGAATGATTACAGTATATCATTCAAATATCCTTATTGGTTATCATAGACATTTGATCTAGATCTGTTAACATTTTTTTGGCTTCTATCCTTGTATGACTTTGTGTGAACCCAAATTCTAAGGGATCCTATTATATAATATGTACCTGAAAACTAAAAAAAAAAAACCCTGATAGATTTTGATGCTTTATTAGACCACTCTGGACTTTTATTTTGAATAAAGACAATGGATTATTTCTTCTATTGCAGTCTTAACTGTGTGGATTAATTTTGTCACTTCTTTTTCTATCTCAGTCCAGAATTATAATTCTGAAAGAGATTTGCAGGATTTGTATATTACTGTCTATGCAGGTCAAAATCAAACCTTGCAAACCTTGTATTCAGAAATTTTACTTATGGGACCCAATACAGAAGGTTTTCATTATGATTCAGTGCAGATAAAAGGATGCCTGGGATCTCTCAGATTATTATTTTTAAATAGGTCTAAAATATAATGTAATTTAAACAGGTATAAAAATAAAACATATGAAATCTATTTCATCAGAGCCTGGGATCCAAGTCTAATCAGCAAAGTGATTTATAAATATTGACACCTAAATGACTCTGGCACAAGACTTGTGGCGTGTACTATTCCTTGTTCTTAGCCTTCTGTAGGAGAAATAAGCTATCCCAATATTAGTGCATAGGAAACAATTTTGCAAAAGTGGCTCTGCAAAACAAACAAATCCTTCTTTAGTGACCACAATTGGGGTAAGCATTTTGGTTACCGAGCAAAGCAATGACTTAGTGAAACTCTGACTGTGCTTATGATCTTACTTCAGCTTTCCTTTGCTTTACACACTTGCAAAGGTTGTAAATACAAGAATTGGTCATAAAGTTAGTTTAGTCATGACTGCAAATAGTCACTAAATGCAAATAGTCACTAAATTAGTCATTAAATGAGGACTGCCTATGCTGCTTTTTCTGTGTCATGAATACTCAGATATGGATTGGAATTGTGAGGTTATACTACTTACTGGATTATTCAGTGAGTAAGAAGGTAAGTCTGTATACCACAATGTTTGACTGAATATGAGAGTTCACACCATTTATATTATTTAAGATGTTTTATTTATTACCCTTTGTCTGTGGCAGTTTACCATTTAATTAAAAGAAGAAGGAAATAATACTGAATTAAATTCAAAAATTTAATACATTTAGCTTAACACACAGTTGCAATTATAATTAAAGTAGCATATCTCTACTTTTTAAATTATCATCCCCTCCGAGTACATCTTTAAAAAATGCAGTTATTAAATGCTGGAGAGAATTAAAATAATCTGACACCTAATGTTAAAAACCAGTATAATTTTTTTGGCAATCAATTTCACACATTCTTACATGGAAAAAAGAAGCATACAAAATGGTGGAAGTTTTTCTACCGTGTTTCCCTGAAAATAAGACCCTGTCTTATATTTTTTTGAACCCTGAAATAAGCGCTTGGCCTTATTGCCATGCGCTCAAAAGTCCAATTGGGCGTATTATCAGGGGATATCTTATTTTGGGGGAAACAGGGTAGATATTTTAGATATGTTTGGGTTGCTTAAGACCTCAGAGGGCAAGTTAGGGTTGGAGTGATGCTTTGTGAAGAAGCAAAACCAGAAGTTCCTTTCATCTGGCGGGGGGACGGGACTTGGTGTCAAACTCGATCGCGTTATGTGACATCACGTGACGTATCGCAATGTTTTTTGCTTTTACGGAGCCGGGGTGTGTGTGACTGTATGATGCATCCGGCCCACAGGCCGTCAGTTTGACACCCCTACTCTAGTAGATTAAGCTTAGTGGAAATATATACACTTTTTAAAATGCCCTATTTGTTTTTAAAACATAAAAAATACATTAATTTGTGCAGAATTTCAGCAGTTCCAAGTGGTGCAAAAATGGAATGGGGAGTTATACACTCCATTCCACGGTGAGCCACGATAGTGCAGTGGTTAGAATGCAATACTGCAGGCTACTTCTGTTGATTGCCGTCTGCCTGCATTTTGGCAGTTCAAATCTCACTAGGCTCAAGATTTACTCAGCCTTCCATCCTTCTGAGATGGGTAAAATGAGGATCTAGACCAGTGATGGCTAACCTTTTTGCCGTTGCGTGCCAAAAGTGGGAGGCAGCGCGGGGAGGTCGCCCACGTGTGTGCCCACACCCATAGTTCAATGCGCCCCACCCCCGCACCTCCCTCCCCCCAGCGCTTTTAGCATGTGATGGCACAGTGGGCCCGATAGGCCTGTTTTTCACCCTCCCCAGGCTCCAGAGGCTTTCAAGTAGCCTGGGGATGGCGAAAACAGCCTTCCCCACCCTCCTGGAGGCCCTCCAGAGGCCGGAAATAGCCCATTTCCCAACTTCTGGTGGGACTGGAAGGCCCAAAAATCAGCTAACCAGCACACTAATGCACGCTACAGCTGAGCTATGGCAATGCTGAGCTATGGCAATGCTCGCGTGCCCACTGATATGGCTCCGTGTGCCACCTGTGGCATGTTTGCCATCATGGATCTAGACTGTTGGGAGCAATATGCTGACTCTGTAAACCGCTTAGAAAGGGCTGTAAAGCACTGTGAAGCAGTATATAAGTCTAAATGCTATTGCTATACACAGATTAGCCACCCTTAATTCAAATAATGAAGTTGCTTATATAGAATTTCTGCAGAATTATTCTTTAACATAGTATCTGTCTTGAAATCCTCCCCTTTGCCATTACCTAACTCTTAGCAGTTTCTGTTCTAGTTGCAGCAGCTGCAGAGCATGGGAATGAATAAAGCAAACTATCCAGCATGGTTGTAATACGGCCATGAGCCACATATCAAGACGTATAATTGCAAACTTGAGATGGTTGCAAGTTAATTTTGCTTGAATAGTTACATAAATTTTACTATCTATTCCGGTTTATTCACTTTAGTTGATTCCCCTTTGCTACATTCATTCAAGTAATATGCAGGTACACAAGTAACACAACCATATAGCTCAAATGCTGCTGGCTGCACATAAGCTGTGAATCTGCACTTTGAGGCTCATGGAATATCCACAGATTTCGCCACCAATTTTCAGTAACACACTGAAAGATGCAAAATAAGTGTTACCAGCCTTTGAATGGCATAACATATTTGTGTACATCTACTCAGCTGAAAAAAAGCATTAAAGTGGGCAAAAATGTGAGTCCTGCCTATATGTGTATATGTGTCATCAGACATCCCCTTTATAGTCCTTGGAAGGATGCATTTTTTCAAAAGAATAGGAGTGTCTCTGCTTGAAGAATTTTTTACCTCTACTATAGGCAAAAGGGAGGATCGGAAATATCACCAGCCAAATAAACTATAAATGAATCTTATGCTTGTTTCATATAATATTTATTTTAATGACTGAGGAAAAGTCACTCAGACATCATTAAGTCTCTGTATATTTCTAACCCCTATCTACTACAACTGCTTTGTTCATTAGATCCTCAATTAAAGCAGGGTTACTGGGTTCTGACTCAGTGCCCAAATCCACCCAATTTCTTCCCCCCCCCTTACCTTTTTAGTTCTTCCCTTAATACCCTTTCTTCTCTATTCATCTACCTGACCCACCACAAGGGGCAGACAGGGAATGCTACTGGTCCCCTTTCTTAGGAGGGACATCTAATGGTACCAAGAAGAAGGACTTTCTCTATGGAACATCATCTTATGGAACATCCTCCTCCATGGAAATAAGACAGCCTCCCACTTTGACACTCTTTTGCAAGACCTGAAGAGCTGGTTTTGCCAATGGGCCTGGGAACCAGAATGAGATGGAGCTCATCAAGTGGCTTATTTGAATGGTTGTTGTTGCCAGGGGGGGGGGGGTATTTTTGTATTGGGTTTTTATCTTTGTAAGTTACCTGGAGTCACTGAGAGTGATTTGGGCAGCCATATAAATTTTCTTAATTAAATAAATCTTCTGGATCACGATTCTTAACCTAGGCACAAAACCTCCTCATAGCCTCCCTAATAGAAATTGCCTCAATTACCTAGGAAGCACTATCTTTGAAACTTTTGTAGATTGGCCATAAGTCTAATATAGAGTCTCATCATCCAGTTTGCTAACTCTACAGATTTCCCCATTCTCAGACTTACTGTCTAAATTGTGTCTCTGTGTTCAGAAAGCTTATTTATGGGATAAAATCTTCAGTTCTATGACTCCTTATCTGCAGGAGGTACAGTACAGAGCCAGGTTTTTGTTTCTATTACTAGGCAAAAAAATTGTCTGATTGGTACCACTGAGAACTTATTTTCTGAAGCTCTTGGTTGCACATGAGGGGGCACAGGACATTCCCATTCCATTCCAAAGATAGCTGTGGAATGAAGTAACCTTGCCTTGCAATGTAATGCTTTTACAATAGCCATTCCATTTGGTATCCCTGTAACTAATTAATCAAGGAAACAAAAGCATAGTTAAACAGCGCATATTAAGTGTAATGTGTAGCTCGGTTCTCAGAACCAGCTACAGTTAATAGTATTGTTATGCTTTTATTTATGCACTGGCTTTCTAATATAGTTGTCAAAAATGGTATCAGAACAGTTTGTAATAAAAATAAATAGTTCAGAAAAATATATCCCTAAAGTCAAATAAGACAAGAGTCAATGAACAGAATAATGTCACCCTGAAATAGCAAGCATAGTGTTACAGTAATTCTATTGAATCTAATCAAGCATTTTTATTACTTAAAACTTAAATAAACCGGTATCGGTTTTCCGTGTGCCAATCACAATGAACTTCAGTTTTTAGGACCATGAGTAGTGTTTTGTAGAATTAAAGTGAATACTAAAAATCCATGACTGGAACAGTGGGAAAAAAATGTGACATTTATAAAGACCTTTAAAATCATCTGGGTGTAATACTTGGCTCTTTTTAAACTAATACTAAATCTCTCCATTATCAAAACTTCCCCACCATAAATGAATAACACACTTTATGGCTAAATTCATAACCGGATGTGAGAAAGCTACTCTAATGTTTACTCTCAATAGCAAAAATTCAATAGATTTGTAACAAAACCTTTCTGTAAGATACTCAAATATTTTGAGGGGGAACAAAATGAAATGAATGTCTTAAATTAGAGCAATAAATAAACAAAAATCTCCATAAAAGTCACATTCTTTGAAAATCACATTGGGGAATTTAGTTGCATGTCAGAGATGACGGAGGCTTAGCTATTAACTAACTAAAGAGGAGAAATAGCAAAATAGGCAGGCAGAAGAATGAGGAACTGGACAGATTAACATTTCTATAAAGTATTTTGATGTTTGCACATGTTAATTATTAATGCTTAATTATTGATAAAGGTAATTTTGATTTATATGGGGAAATATAAAATTGAAACTCATGAACCTTATTTTCAGCTGCTTCATTTGCAAAGTCTTATAATATTTTCCTGTTGACATCATAAACGTGGCATCTAAATAGTTCTGGCATGGCTGAAATAAGAGTATTATCTTTAAAAAAAATTGGAATGGTAGAGAACTATTATAATCTACTGTAGCTATGGCCCTAATTACACCATGCCAGTTCAGTCAGTATTTCAGACTGACTGAAGGTGCAGCAGTTCTACACCGAGACAAATCCACAATGACATTTTTCCACATTTCCTTTTCATTAAAAGGAAATTAGAACCAGTTAAAAAACGGGTGGGAGGCTCTGCCCACTGACCCCGACGTCATCAAAATGCTTCTACGCATGCACACAGCCCTTTGCGAACCGGTAGTAAAGGTAAGTAGAACCCACCCCTGATACTATATGAATCAACATGAAATGAAATGGAGTCTTAGGGAGTGATATCCATTCTTCTGGAATAAGACAGATGGTGTTAGAGCAGGGCTGTCAAACTCACGGCCCACGGCCCGGATGTGTCACACGCTGGCCACGCCCACACCCGGTTTAGTGAAGGGGGAAAAGTCGTGATATGTCATGTGACGACGCCATGACAATGTGAGTTTGACACCCCTGTGTTAGAGGAATTCAGGTTCCAGAATGATGTGTTGTGATATGAAGTTTGTGTGTATTAAACTCTTGCTAAAAGTTAAATATGAAGTTTTTGATAAATTTTTGAATGATTATTATAATGTGTTCTAGCTTTAAACCCCACTGAAATAAAAGACTCAGCTTTAACAGCTTGGTCTTCATTATGAATAGAGAGAAGAAATGTTGCACTGATGAAATAAGTCTTTGCCAGTACAGGTAACCCTCAATTTACAACAGTTCATTTAGTGACCAGTCAAAGTTACAACAGCACTGAAAAATGTGACTTATAACCATATTTCACTGTTACAATCTTTGCAGTATTCCCATGATCATGTGATCAAAATTCAGATGCTTGGCAACTGATTCATACTTATGACTGTTGCTGTCCCAATAGCAATAGCACTTAGATTTATATATCACTTCATAGTGATTTACAGCCCACTCTAAACAGTTTACAGAGTCAGCATATTGCCCCCAACAATCTGGATCCTCATTTTACTGACCTCGGAAGGATGGAAGACTTAGTTCGAGTTCGAGTTCGAGTTTCGAGTTTATTTAATTTATATACCGCCCTACTCCCGAAGGACTCAGGGCAGTATACAGCCATAAGATAAAACACATAAATACAGCATTTAAAACAGACTAAAATCCAATTAAATAATTTGGCCGTAGACAATTTTTAAAACCCCAATAATTTAAAACAAATTAAAATTTATGTTATTATTAAAAAGAGGAGAATTAGGCCAGGCCAGCCTGGTGAAATAAAAAGATCTTAAGAGCGCGGTGGAAGGTGTGTAGGTCCGGGATCCTCCGTATCTCCAGAGGGAGCTCATTCCAGATAGTAGGTGCCCCCACAGAGAAGGCTGTCAGCGAGTTAAATTGCATTTTTTCATCGCTGCCATAATCAAAGTGGAAAAAGGAAAAAAAAACCGGAGCGAGCAGTACAGTTTGAAATTTAGTGCTTGGCATTTGAGATATTGTCTTTCTCCCCCTTCCTTACTAGATAGGGTTACCCAGGTGATGAAGGGAGGGGGACATTCCTGTGATCTGACGCAGTTGGCAGAAGAGACTGACTTGGAAGATGGCCAATGGGCATTGAGATATTGTGAGGCAGAAGGGGAGGGGTTTGGTTTCGGAGAATCAGTTTTGGCTGCATATGAGTTAGGTCGGATCGTAAATTCTTTAATAAATGAGAGATTCATCAAAGACTTTGTGTTTGAGAATGAAGTTTATTTGAGATTATGCTGAAACCTGACAAAGGCTCTCCCTCTGGGGGCCACCAGCCAACATTGTTTGGCCGACAGCACCCGGAGGAGTCCCTCTCTATGAGAGCGTACCGGCCGGTGGGAGGCCAGTGGTGGCAGTAGGCGGTCTCGAAAATAACCTTGAGCCTAGTGATATTCGATCTGCCAAACTGCTGGTAGTCGGTGATCAGCAGAACTGCAGTACTGCACTCTAACCACTGTGCCACCACGGCTCTTATCCCAACATCATCTTTTGCAACCTTCTGAGAAGCAAAGTCAATGGGAAAGCCAGATTCACTTAACAACCAGGTTACTAACTTACCAGCTTCAGGGATTCACTCAACAACTGTGACAAGAAAGAGTGTAAAATTGGGCAAAACTCACTTAAGAAGTGTCTCGCTTAACAACAGAAATTTTGGGCTCAATTGTGATCATAAGTATAGTATAGTATAGTGTATAGTAACACTTTGCTACTGCTGGAGCCTGCTGCTTGCAGAACTGGCCCCCGGGCCTTGAGTTTGACACCCCTGATTTAAATGGTTTTAAAAACAGCATTATGGTTATCAACTGGTTTCTCACTGCCTCTAGAATCAAATGGGGCATGCTTTAAATATGGCTTGATAGTAAAGCAGCCACAAAGAGAAATTGCTCCTTATGTTCTTTTCCTCTGTGCCAGGAAAGTGTTATATTTTTTTGCTACAACAGGGAGCACCTCTAGCATACAAAATATTATTTTCTAGACTTATATGGTTTCTTCTCTTTCAGGCTTAATTTTTACATACTTCTCATGAATAAGTAAAAATGAAAAGATACTGTGTTGTTTAGAGCTCAGCCTCTGTAGCTTTTAGGGAAGTTTCAAAGAGTACTAGATCAAATCATTCCATCAACATTCCATGCATATTTGTTCATATGTATGCATACTTTTCTTAAATCAATTCTCCAAATTGAATTAATTTGATAATTGGACTAGGAAATTCAAATTGAATGGATTTTTTGGATTGAATTGCAAATTCAGATTGGATCTTGCTTAATTTAAATGACCCTAGTAACAAAATTATATATGATACATTTTATAAGGTATCAAAATGAATTTCTAGCTATGAAGGGTATTAGTTTGTAGCATAAATTGTAATTTTTTTGGAACATTTTTTCTTGTTGCTTAGCATTTTCTGGAAAAGTTGTATCTTTAGTCAAGACTGATTCAAGATATGAGTGGCTTCAAGTTAAATATTACATATTGCCTCCACCTCATTCCATATTCAAAGACATCAACTGAACTAGTCTTGAATTTAATTAATATTGAAACTATGAAGATACATACATCTGCAGCTGATGATATCAAATTAGTCGAGGAACATAGTGTAAACTATAATATATGGACAACATTATTTTTTATTCTTCTATTTCTTTAATTTTGTTGTAGTTTTAAAGAAAAAAGAACAGAAATAATAGTTACCAGTACATATATAAAATACTGTACAGATTTAAATAGATATTAAGGAAAAAACTCTTAATATAAACAATAAAATATAGATGATTAATTTCTAGAAAATCTTGAATAACCAGCAAAGCTAAACCATTATATAACTAGTAGGTTCTCATACATTAATACTTAGTGTGCTGTATACATTTCACATCTAACATCTCTCTATTAAGCTATGAAAATATTTGATAAGTGCAATTAAAATCAAGAGAAAACAGAAAATATGCAAAAATATTAAAATTAAACAATGTATTTAAAATCACGGTAAATAAAGTTTATATTAGATGTCATTTTAAATTCTAATTAATGTAAGTAAATGAAGTCTAGAATCCAAATTTGGGTTTTGACACAATTCTATATATAAAATTGTACACAAATGGTTTCCAAACAAATTTTAATTGTACATCAGATTTAATTTTTAGGTATTTTGAAGGAGTATGTGGTGTAGTCATGTTTAATTAAAAAAAACCCCTCAGGTTGAAATGGGATTACAACTTTTGGAACTATATGATGAATTAATTTCCAGTATGGTTTGCAATATTGCCAATTCTTCCAATTTGGAAGAAAGATCCAATTTCTTCATTGCATTTCCAGCATCTTGAGAAAAAAGGTTTATTCATTTTGGTAATCATAACTGGAATATTGTTTGTTTGTCTGTTTATATGACTGATTATCAAGCCATTGTCGATTCTTAGTGACTACATAGATAGATTTTCTCCATGATGATCTCTCCCTAACCTGGCCTCTAATGGTGCACTCATCACCATTGTAACTGAGTCCATCCACCTTGCTGCTGGTTGTCCTCTTTTCTCTTTCTTTCCATATTTTGCATGGAACCAAAACTAACTTTGGAAAAGCAAAAAAAGGCTTGAGATGTTGATAATAAAATCTTGCAAACTAAACAGATTGTTGTCTCTCCACTCAGCAACTTAACTTAGTGCTTTCTTCATAGAGACAGGCATTCAATAAGGAAGCAGTGATGGTATTCTTGTTCAAGATATGTATTCTTGTTCAAGAGGCCCGGTAAAGTAGCTTTTTCTTCAAATCTTCTTTTATGTTTTTCACACATGGTACTAAAATGCAGGACCATTAATATAGTGTTTCCTAATAACTTTTACCAAGTTTTGAAAGTGGTTAAGTGGACAAAACAAATAGATTTTTTTCTGACATTTTGTCTTTGTGTTGCCTTTCACAATTATCTCTTTTCCCCCGAACAAACTGGCTTTCTTCACACTTTAGCTGACAATTCTGTTCATTTGATTATGAATGCCTAACTTCATGTATTTTTATTCTTTGCTAATTACAGGTCCCTAATCAGAGCTTAGTGTGAATATGATAAACAGTAATGAAAATGATAAACAATAATGTCAACAACAAAAAATATGAAAAAAGCAGGATTTGTATGAAGAATTCCAAAACCATCTCTAATAATATTATGGAATAAAAATTATATATTAAAGAAAAATGTTAATAGAAATTCCTGTACATTTTACAGGAACATTACAAATTTTACCAGGCAAAAAAGTTATGGTCCAAATTTGAAGAAAGCAATCAGACTTGGTATCTTCTTCACTTTAAAGCCCTCTGTAATTATAGATCCCATAATTGCCACCAATATTAGAGTTGTTGTCTCTATCCGGTTATACTTTATATGCCACACATATCCAACCTTGTCTGATTCCAGAAAATTAAGCAGGATTGGATCCATACATAGAATGAAAGACAACCAAGAATGGCAGGGCAGTGGGACAGACTGGGAAGTTGACAAGTCTAAATATAAGAAGGCAGTGGAAAAATATTTTGATAATTTTGTTGCAAAAAATACATAGAATCGACAATGAATTCACCAGGAGTTAACAGTAAGCAAGGGGATCACCATATTTCCTGCCATATCCTCAAGAGCAGTGTAGTACGGGAACTTCCTCTGGAATATAACTGTCATCCCCACCAAATCATAAGAAGGCTAAAACTGCTTTTACTAATATTGTCTGTAGTAATATAATCTTGCAAGTTTGACTGCACTTTACTCTCCTTTCCTCTGGAAAATTCAGGATGTGAATCGGGAAGTTGTCAGCCTGAGTTACTTGCCCATACTTCTTGTTTTGGATTTAACTGGTGTTTTTCCCTTATCATTTTGGTAATGGATCTGGCCTTTTTCTATCAGTCATCTTTCTTGCTCTCTGCAGTAACTAAAGGCTTCAGGAAATAAAAAGAAAAGGGGAAAGGGATTCTTGTATTTTCTACATGAAAGCCAAATTCATGTTACAGGGATGCATAGTGTAAATTTATCACCATCTTATTCCTAATAATACATATAGATAGATACCTTTTTTCCCTCTATAAAGAAGGTATTGAAAAAGGTCAATTGGTGTCAATGTGGTATTTCAGAACTGCAATTTGTGATTAAAGTTGTACTTAAAAATAGTTCCCTGTTTTCCACTATGAATTAAACTTACAAAAATATATAGTCTATATTCCCTGAAGAAATCAAGGGAATTATCTTGTTCGATATTTTTGGCTGAAAAATAAAATTTGAAAACTATTAGTTTTTGTACTCCATTTGCATTTGCACCTTGTATATTGATCCACTCATGTTCCATAAATTATCATAAGTACCGTAGATTTGCTGAGTCTAATGATTATCAATAAGTTGCCAATATGACACAATAGTCTACCTTAATTCTGTTTGTTTGATGTACTTTAGTTAAAAATTAGTTTTGAAAATTGAAATGCCCGGCAACATTGTTTAAAAATACATGATCTCATTTGGGGAAATCCAGGTTTGGCTGTATTGAAGAAGGCCTGTTGTGAAATAATCTAGGATTGATTTGAGCCTGTGGATCCAGAGGAAATGGACAAGTTGCTCTACCACCACCCTGTCATATCTGGCTAGTGAAAGGGGCAGTTGTAAATACGTCCTTAAGTAAACCATTTTTGCTTCCAAACTTCCACCTTAGAAGTGATATGATCCTTTCTGAAAAAAGCCACAGCTTATCTCAACTATCTTGGGTAATTATAAACTACTCCTGTTGAGATGGTAGCAGTGCTGCAGTTCCAAAGAACCCTGGAGGAAATGGATTATCTGGACCCTTGGCAATCTGGATGCAGGCCTGTGCATGAGACTGAAGCTATAGTGGTTGCTCTTGTTAGAGACCTTTAGTGAACCAGGCTAGCAAAGGTATACAGTCAAGGTTCTGCTTGATCTCTCTCAGTTGCCTTCAATGCCATAGGACAGGGCGGACCAGGCTGTGAGGTTGAAAATGGAAGGCACTGTCTTGCAGTGGAGCTATTTTCCCCCAAGAGGCTAATTGCAGTGAGGGAGGGGAAAGAAGTTATATGGATGAGCACTGCATTGCCATATGACTAAGTCACGTGAAGTTCCTGCATGAGATCATCCATTGACCTGTGGAGGAAGATATTTACTGTAGATCTATACCTGTTGTATCAAGCACTGATATCTTCACTATATGTGAACTGGAGCAAGTGTAGTGCAAAACAAAATAAGTTACAACCCCACATTTATTTTCATTAAAATGATTTATATAATGTGATGTCCTCACTAATGTAATTAATGAACTGCAACTTTATTTATTTATTCATTTGTTTTTCAAATTTTTGAATAGCCCATGCCCTTCAGAGAGGGCCTCTTAACATATGGTATGGCCACATTTAGTGAAAAAGTTTTTCCTTAATGTTACATGGATGCGGGGGAAGCATACTAAGGATTAATTAACTGAGTCGTTTAAAAATGATGTAATAGTTTATCTGACTTCTTTATTTTTAGGAGCATTTGTCTGCGGATCTCAGTGCAAGTCCATTGGAAAAAACACCTGCAACAATTTGATAATCACCAGCAGCCCAATGGTGGTTCAGAGACTGGGACCTCTATCTCCTTCGACTCAGCAGGTCTCGCCAGCATGCAGCCAAATCAGCCCTAGTTTACAAAGGGCTATGAATATGTCAAATCCAGATATACCATCCGATACAAGGTCTTGCGTTCTGTTTTTATTTTCTTCAGTAATAGAGCAAGGCTTATCATATCATATCTGCACCATCAGAAGAGTGTTTTATGTCATTCAGTTTGGAATTATCTTTCCTGGTACATACCACTTAACATTGCATTGCAATCGAGAATCAATGTGACCATCATATTCTCACCCTTACAGCATTTTGAATTGATCACCAATAATTAGTTTTGTACATGCCAGTGATTCCTCTGACTTTGCTTCCATGATATTAGAATTATGGGCTACAGTAATGTTGGTAAGCTTTAAATAAATGAAAGAAAAACGTTAAATAAACTCGAGCAAATGTACATGGGGATACTAATTGTTAAAATTCTAGTAAATGTAAGTTGATTGATTTATTAATTAAATGTTATATAGGGAACAGTGATGTCTAATCCCTTATGGTAAAGATCTGTGGTTGATGTAAATAGCCTGTGTAATGAAAGATTCTGTAACCAAATTTGGCAGAATCTTTTTACTTTTTTCATATTATATGGGGAAAGTACCGGTATATGATGCTGCTGCTGCTGCTGCTGCTGCTGCTGCTGCTGCTGCTGCTGCTGACGACGACATTGGAAATTAGTTTTAGCAATAGGTAAAGAACAGGGAACTGCAGGTAAAAAGCTTGAAGGACTATTTACATTACTGGTCTTTCATAAGGGCCTAATGTTCTTCAGAAGATGCTTTTGAGATGTACACAGGACTTCCAGTGTGGTAAAAGGCTAAATTCTTATGATGATACCTTATTGGATATGTCACAGCTGTGACAACGGTGCTCACTTGAATATGCAAAGATCAAGATTTAAAGTTTTAAATCTGATTATCAAAAACCTGAGCTATGTGTGCCAACTGTTCTATATACAGATAGTCTTTGACCTACGACCAAAACTGAGCCCAAAATTTCCATTGCTAAACGAGACATTTGTTAAGTGAATTTTGTCCCACTTTATGATCTTTCTTGCCACATTTGTAAAATGAATCACTGCAGTTGTTAAGTTAGTAACATGGTTGTTAAGTAATCTTTACTTCCCATTGACTTTGCTTGTCAGAAGGTTGCAAAAGTTGATCACATAATTCCAGAACACTGCAACCATCATAAATATTAGCCGGTTGCCAAGCATCTGAATTTTGATCACGTGACCATAGGGATGCTGCAGTGGTTATAAGCATGAAAAATGGGCGTAAATTGCTTTTTTCAATGCTGTTCTAACTTCGAATGGTCACGAAATTAATTGTTCTAAGTCAAAGGCTGCCGGTAATTACCAAGATCTAGGATTCAATTGCTAAGATTACACTGTTCTTTCTTTTCTGATCTTTACACAGATCCCTCATATCACGAGAATCTTTGGCGTCCACAACTTTGAGCCTTTCTGAAAGCCAGTCAATACAGAGTGTCAAACAAGAGTGGTTTCATGGTTATAGAATTTATCCTTCTCTTCCCTCCAACTCGGGTTCACAAAACAGCAGTCAATTCAGTGATGTCACAAATGCTACATCTGGTATATCCATGTCCAACAACTTTTCTACTTCATTGCCATCTTACTTGCTCAGCATGGAAAACAACCATCCTCCTTATTCTAGCCCTCACCATTCCTCAGCCAGATCTCATTCCGCGAAAAAGAGAGCACTATCTCTGTCCCCTTTGTCTGATGGCATTGGGATTGACTTCAATACGATCATCCGCACCTCTCCTACTTCCCTCGTTGCGTATATAAATGGTTCAAGAACATCTCCATGCAACATCTCTCCTCAACCTGAAGTTTATGGGCATTTCTTAGGAATAAAGGGAAGCTGCATTCCCCAGACTTGCTCTATACCAAATCCTCAAAAAAGGCTTCTTATGGCTAATTGCAATGCTATCCCTCCAGACTACAGTGAAAATGGAAATGGCGAATACCAGCGCATGCAACAGTTGGAACAAAGCAATCTACAGCCGTTGATCACAAATAATATGATGGTTCAACAAGGTACATGTCTAGGAGAGAGCCAGCCTATGGGCCTTGGGAAGGGCGGACAGGGGGATATTTTTTCTGGAAATGCAAATAGCGTTCCCTCTGCTTCTTCACTGGCTCCCCCCGTGCTTCCTCCCCCTGGTCCACCGCCTCCCTATCACGCACACCAGCATGCACTCATCAACCATCCCCGTCCACTTTCCTTGCCTGCATCTATCCAGAAGTGTTTTTTAGATGAAGACAGTGAACTCGATGATTTCGGTGGTAAGCACTGCTGTCGTTGGATAGACTGCAGTGCTACCTACGATCAGCAAGAAGAACTAGTGCGACATATAGAAAAAATTCACATTGACCAGAGGAAAGGGGAAGATTTCACTTGTTTCTGGGCTGGGTGCCCTCGAAGATATAAACCATTTAATGCCCGTTACAAATTGCTAATCCATATGAGAGTGCATTCGGGGGAGAAGCCAAACAAATGTACGGTAAGTTTAAGATGGTGTTGATGACACTCAAAAGATCCACGAATCTGCTTTTTCAATGCTATGCTGGTGTTTTCCTATGAAAACATCTCAATAAAAAGGAAAATGGGATTTGTTAATATTAACTCAGGAAAATGAGTAAACAAATGGAAATGTGAAATGTATGGATGGGGAGAAACATGTTTTAAACTGAGCTACTAGAGCACAGTGAAGCAAATCATCATCTGGGTGCTTGAAAATTTGTTTCGGTTTAAAAAGCTGCTGGGTAAAATAGGCAAATTAAAAAAGAATGGTCTGATCTTTGTGTGTGTTGGTTAACAGTATGTGTGTGCGTGTTTGTGCGCGCACACATACATATGTACATAGGTGTACACACACACATACACACATCTATCCCCTTGTTCCCCTAAAATAGAGCCAAATCAAGTACTGCTGCCTACACAGATGAGTTTTGGCCTTTCTGTGAGGTACTAGGATTGCATACTAGGGTTAGCCACTTCCAATATAGAGTTTTGAGTATATATATATAAGCTCTTTTCAGATATTCTAATAAAGGGGAGGTGACTGGAAGGAAAACTTTTTTCCTGAGTATATGGTGAACTATATTTCTGGGTGATCTAAAGTGCAGCAAATAGCCAATTATTAAATATATTGTTAGTTTTTTAAAACCTGCTTTCAAGCACTAAAGTTTCTTGGATTGTTTTTGTTTAACATTTTAACTGCCTGCCTACAAAGAAATTTCTGATCAAAGTAGCTCACAATGTAAAAATAAAACGTAGTACTATAAAATACTTTTAAAATTGTGCTGGATATTTAGTGAGGGAATTGTGGTCTAGCACATGTAGGAGGTGAGAAGGAGGTATTCTAGATATATTTGAAGATATCTATTCACATTTTCATAAATACCCTTTTTATTTTTTACTATAAAAAAATAATCTTCAAATATTTATTTTCTATCAATACATTTGTAAAACATGGGTTATTTTTAAAGTGGTGTTGCGGCTGTTTACTTTTATATATTACCATAATCTACTGTTTTCCTGTGCTTTACAAAGTCTAAATACCATTATTGACTTCATAATATTACTGTGGATATTAAATGATAACTTACAGTTCTGAGATAATATAAATGGAATTTATGATTAAATTAAATACCACAAGTTGTCCCAAAATACATAATATACATTATTGTTGTAGTATGGCTGATTCAGTTGTATATATATAGTAGTACTGAACAAGGCAAGTGGTTTTATTAAATTATTGAGCTTTTCATTTGCTATAAAATTAGTTTTCCAAGAATGAGTCTTTTATTGCACAATCAGCCTGCTTCAGGGAAGGATTTAGGTAGGATGGTGAAAAATGTGAAAAACTATTATTTATAATTATGTTGTGTTTTTTCCTTCACTTCCAAGAAAGAGGAAGAGAAAAGATAGTTGCACAAATCTTTTTGATCAATAGGTGCATGCTCTTTATAAGATTGCCACATGTAAACAACAATAACCTAGTTTATTTAAATAACAGAAATATATAAATGGGATTAAACTCCATAACTTTTTTTTTTTTTTTTTTTTGCTAATGGAAGATCTTACTTTCTTGTTCTTTTGAATTTTTGGACTTTTCCTTGCTCTTCCTTCTCCTGTTTACTGATTAGAATTACATTGGCTGGAACTACTCATATTTATTTATTGCAAGATGGGAAGCTAAGGGCCAAGAAAATCTAGTAAGAAATGAAGGGAAAAAACTCTGGATTCTCTAACATTGTTTTAAAATTCAATGGCACAATTCTGCAATTCAAAACCTCTCTGTATCTTATTTTTGGTCCCTTGCAAATATCATGTTTAGTACTTTTATTCCATTTAAGCAAGTCATTGTGCAAACAATTTTACAATCAATTATGACTTCATTATCCTAGGTGTGGATTAAAGTACAGGTAGTCCTTGGCTTATGTCCATTCATTCAAAATTACAGTTGCACTGAAAAAAATGGACACACAGCTGGTCCCAAAGTATCAGATGTTACAAGACTCCCATGCTCACATGATTGTAAGTCAGGACTTGGGTGCCCACCCAGCTTGCAAATATGATGTTGCAGTCACATGCAGGCCTCAGTCACATGATTGGCATTTGTGACGTTCTATGGTAGCTTCCCATGCAAAGTCAACAAGAAAGCTGGTCAGGGAAGGTCACAGGTTGCTTCAATAAATACCTCCTACCCACAGTACCCCCTCACACCTACGTTGGCTTCGTGAGGTCTCCTTAGACTTATGGCCTCTGCTGGTCCTCCCAAGACTTCCCCCAGCATCCCACGACCCACACAAGACCTCTTCCGCCTTCCCCCAGCCTCCCTGATCCACGGACAGTCCTATGTGCAGCTTCCCACAGTCCCTTCCAGCACCCTTAATGTTCTTTACCTGAGATTCCTGCCTTTTCCTGCTAAACAGTCTGTGCACTCTGATGGCAATTGTCACTAAACGATGTGATTACATGGCATTGCACTATATGACTGCATTGCTTAATGACAGCAATCATGGTCCCAATTGTTGTTGTAACCTGAGGATTAGTTCTAGTAATAGATTTATACAACTGCCACCATTAAAAGAGTGACTAACAGCAGAGCATTATGTACACTTCAACAGCAGTGTGTTTAAAATATATGGTTGGACAAAGAGATTTTCAGAATAAATATGTTTAACGTTTAGCATATTTTAAAAGATTTAAATATTTGCCAATAGCCATCATTTGTCAGTATTTTTCCATTTTTGAGATGATGAATGAGTAAGACTTCTGCAGGGTCTATTGAGAGAATGATCTTTAAAGTGAAGAGAAAGTGCAGATATAGTGCGTAGTGATTTATTATTTATTTATTATCATCATTGTTTCTCTTACTTTCTCTCAGACATGCCAGAGGACTGGTCAGCATGCAGACTATCCCTTGCCAATTGCTAGTTTAAGGATTAAAAGCAAGGACTAGTGTGAGCAGTTGTTGGGAATCCACACTGGCTCAAAGGTAGAAGATAAATAAAATACACATACTAAACTGATATAACAGGAAAGAAACAATGATTGGCAATGTGTACATTGTCTGATCTCTTGCCTTCATCTGTTACAACTCATATGATAAAGCAAAATCATTTTGACATACAGTTCTTGGAGAGATAAGTACCAACTTCCGATATTTCATTATTTTAACATTATTATTATTTTCCAATGTTGGGCAATGAAGTTGGCTGATTGCATTTATTTACACGATTAAAGCTCAAGCATAAAAATAGTTAAAGGAACTTATTCTCCGGTGGGACCAGAAGTTGGCAAATGGGCCATTTCCAGCCTCCGGAAGGCCTCCGAAGGGGTGGGGAAGGCCATTTTCGCCCTCCCCAGACTCCTAGAAAGGCTCTGGAGGCTGGGGAGAGTCAAAAACGGGCCTACCGTGCCATCGTGTCCCAGGAGTGGGGAAAGCGGGGGGGGGGTTCATGCACATGAGCAGGGCACATAGAATTATGGGTGTGGGCAGGCGCGCGCGACCCCCTCCCCCCAACTCCTAGCATGCGATGGCAAAAGGTTAACCATCACTGCTCTAGATAATGTAATGACCGATTAAGAAATCTTAAATGGCTACATAGAAAACAACCATAATGTTAAAATAATAAAATATCAGAGGCAAGAACTACAGGTCTATCAAAGTTGGATGGATTTTGTAATTTATGTCAATAGCAATTGACTATAATGAAATATTTTATATAAATGATAAATTTGCATATGTACAGTAAATCTCTCTTTACTGACTTTAGTTTTTTGTGTGCTTGCTGTATATTTTTTCTTTATCCAGCTTGGATTTATGTTATTTAGTTCCTTGATAATGTTAATCATAATTCAATAAAATATTATCTCACATCTGGTACAGGTCATTGCTTAAAGTGCTACCGTACTTTTAGCAGCAAGTATTTGGGAGGCAAAAGAGAGCCCAAAAAAAACAAACTAGTACAGAAGAATGAGATAAATGTCTACTGTATAGTTACTTTCTTTTTCTGATAAGAAATGGATGTGATGCATCTTATACTGCGTGGTTTGCCCCTTAATGCTCCCTTAAAAACATTTCCTTTGTTGTTGTATTGTGGCTTTCTTTTCTTCCTAAAATGATTATTTCAATTATTCCATCAGTTTAAAATTATACATCTTTTTGTGCATAGTATAAAAGCCACTTTTTTCTATAAGCTTTCAACGGACAAATCTATTTTGTACAGGAAATATTATTTTTATCTAATCTGTCTTTCCTTTTGTGGGACCAATATGGTAATAATTCTCGTCTAATATTTTCCTAGTTGCATTGAAGAATGTATTAAGAACAAACCACTAAGCAAACAAACTTATCTGAACCAACAATGAAATATCATTTAATGCTAATTAGGATTCATGACATAATGGAAGGACAAAGCTGCTTTTCTTTTGTGAAAGCATGAAAGACTTGTCTAGTGCAATACATTATCTCTCTCCTGCCACCCTCTAATACTTTGGGCCATTCATAGACCCAAGTTTTAGTCTTGTAAACTCCCAAGTTCTGCTCTGGTAGCTCTGTTACATGCTGGTGCTTGTTTTATATGTGCATTTGAGAACATTCTGTTACTGCAGCCCGAGTTGTTCATTTATTTATAATTCTCTTGAAAAAGAATGCAGATTGTATAGATCTGTATAGATTTAGCTCAAAGCCTGACGATACCTATTCTGTATCTCATGGAGTATGAAACTCCAGTGTAATGAAGTTCACAAAAGACTTTGCTGAAATTAATGGGCATAAATAATATTTGCACAAATAAGCAAAACAATGTTTGTTACTTCTTTTAAAATGAATAGTTTCCAGATACCATGATGTTTTGCACAAAATAAAGGCAGCCGGTTTTTTTCTATGACACTAAAATATGTAGTACATTTTATTCTAAAGTAGGATCGTTTAAATTTCAATAGAAAAAGACAAAAACTAATAGGGTTGCTGTTTCTGTGTTGCAAACATCCAAACATCCCTTAGATAGTAGCAAAGCATTTTCTGTATCTCTTTGCTGCCCAATCTAGTGGTCTTAGGAAGTTTTTCAGCCCAGATATAGTTATAAAAAAGAAGTCATTTGTGAGGCATTTTGCTGTTTCAGGGACACATCAAGGAGAATATCAGAGGTCAGGAACCTATGGAATAACTAGAGAACAAAAAGGAATGACCAGGATCCAGTGGAGATAGTAAAGATTAAGTAACTTTGGTTTTATTAAGTAAAGATTAAGTCAAAATAAAAAAGGACACAATACAGAAAATGAGCATACCTTAGAGAAAAAAGATTCAGGACAACAGAAATAATAAACTGCAGAAATATATAGGGACAAGTACTGTCCAAGCACAACATATTCATAGCATGACAAAACTGCAGCAGGCATTTATCTTTTCAATTTTTCAGTTGTGATTGTTGTGATTCAGTTTTGCATACTGCCTTTAATTCCGCCACATTCAAAATGAATGAATTTAAAATTTTGATTTTATCCTCTACTGTTTACATAGATATTCTGTTCAGAATATCTACATTATTGTTATCAATAAAATAATTTTCTCTTGATTTGATTCTTAGTTAGGTCTTACTTGATGGGCTGACAGTATATCTATGTTTTCCATAGTTGATGAGAATACAGGTAATCCTCAATTTACAACAGTTAATTTAGCAACCATTCAAAGTTACAACAGCACTGAAAAAGTGACATGATTGTTTTTCACACTTACAACCTTTGTAGCTTCCCCATCATCATGTGATCAAAATTCTGATGGTTGACAACTGACTCATACTTATCACCATTGCTGTGTGGAGAAGCCAGATTCACTTAACAACTGTGGTAAGAAAGGTCATAAAATGGGGCAAAACTCACTTAACCTATGTCTCACTTAACAACAGAAATTATGCGCTCAATTATGGTCGTAAGTCGAGATACAACTGGTCACTTAAAGGCTGTTTGAAGTTATGATAGACCCCCGAAAAACTACTTACGACCCTGTTTCAATGTTACAGCCACTGCAGTGCTCCTGTAATCATTTGCCCTTAAGACCAACTGCAGGGGTGCTGCAGCTCCCCCCCATCTCGCCTCACCGGGATCCTGCAAGCCTTTGGCCTATACCCTACACATCTGTAGGGTACACATTGCACACTTATTTTTTGAACATCTTCGGACCTCATATTATGGAAGGAGATCAGGTTATGTGTTCCTGACTCATGTTGCTGCATCCTGTCATTTTCAGCACACCCACAATCCTGCAGTTACAATTTGTATCTTGAGGACTACCTGTAATTTAAAAGAAACCAGTTGGTTAACACAAGTTGGATCAAACTGGCTAGATAGCATCTTTGCCTAGTGAGACTTTTCAAATTGTCAGTTTCACAAGCATCTTCTGGTGCTGCTACCTACTGCTTGAGGTGGAAACGAAAACCTTTTCAGCATGCTTCCCAAAGAGCTTTGGATCTTCTCCAGAAAGCTGTTCAAGATTTGCCATCATAGTAATAAGATGTTGTTATGTATCATTTCTTTAATATTTTTGTCCATAGTAGAGAGAAAATAATAAAAGGCCTTTTTTGAGTCAGCAATACTGCTGCTCCTTTTATGCCAAAGTCAATAACATTATTTGCATTACTTGCTTTCATTGAACGGTGGGTAAATAGCCATCACATTGGTTATAAGAATGCCTAAATCAGCCCATTTATTTTAAGGGTGATTAATTACTTTAAAAATCTCATGGCAATTTTAGCTAGGCAAACAGTTTAAGCTATCCATTAAAAAAGAAGGTATTGTGATTGCCCCAGTAGAGCTAAATGTATAACAAAGACATGCCAGTGCTTTTAAATAATGGAATTCTTAGTAATTGTTGTAGCCGTGGCTATTGTGTGCCAAGCAGCTAATTACAATGATTGACTAAAGGAATGTGTCCAATAGGACAATAGATGCATAATACTAGATATTGTTATTACACCTGATGTAAGGGTAATATTCAGGTTGGAACAAGGACCCATTTCTTGCTGAATTATCACTAGCAATGAGGCCACTTGCATATATATTTACATTTAAAGGCAGGGTTAAAATTATCTTACTTTTCCTACCAGAACAAGAGAGTAGAGTAACCAGATAATGGTTACTTGGATGCTAATCCAGAGATTAACATCTGGATCAGAATTAGCCTGAACACTAAAGACTACCTATAAAGGGTTTCTCAGTGGGTGAAGTTAAGACTTCCAAAATGTCTAAAGGGGGCTTCTTTCGTTTCTTCCCTTCAGGAATCTCATCAATCTGCTTCATTTTCGTCTTCTGTTGTGCTGTTTTTTGCTGTTGTGAAGTATAGGAATGTGTGTTTATGGTGCAATTCTGTGGGTGAGATGCATGGGTAAGGAATGATGACTGATGGATACTGATGGATAATTTTATTTTATAAATGAGGTTCCTTATTTGAGTTATTAATTCACTTAATATAAATGTATTTTTATTCTATTGTTTCTTTACATAGCAATAGATCTAGATACACACACACCTACACATACTTATATATTTGATTTTTATTCTGTTTCATACATATACATAAATGCACACATTTATTGGAAAGAGAGACCTCCAAGTTTGATTTCAGCTGAGGCTGGCAAGCCAGAGTGACAAGATAGGAAAACTTGTATTGAATACCAATTTTATTACATTTACTTCTATATACTCTTCATTTTGATGGGAATGAGGATGAGGAATTACTTAGAGCTGTCGTGGCGCAGTGGTTATAATGCAATATTGCAGGTTAACTCTACTCACTGCCAGGCGTTCGATCCTGACCAGATCAAGGTTGACTCAGCCTTCCATACTTCTGAGGTTGGAAAATGATTGTTGGCAATATGCTGACTCTGTAAACTGATTGGAGAGGTCTGTAAAGCACTGCGAAGCAGTATATAAGTCTGTGCTATTGCTATTAGAATGGTCTTTTTCAATAAATAGAATAATTCAAAAAATGTTTTTCTTCCTATATTTGTCTACAAGCACATTGAAGGAGCCATCTATTATTGTTTTGTGAGAACAATGAGTTTATGTGTTCTTTTTTGAAGTTACCACTGGGGATATAGAAATGTTATTTCTGACTTCATTTACAATTCCCTGAATAACATACTGTTACTTCTTCTGGATCTTTTTTTTCATTTTCTCAGTTCTTGTAGGTTTAAATATTTGTAAAGTGCTTCAAAATCTATTCAGGGAAGTCGAAGTGATGAAAGAAATGGAGGCATTCATCATGGAGTTTATCCTTTTTTATATATAAATGTTGTCTATCTCCACCAAAGAGAAGCATTTGGTTATCTGTTACCTTGAACTGCATCTGTGGTGAAGATTTCAGTGCATTAATATTTCCACTTCCGTTTTGGCTTGCCAGAACATCTGAATATCTTGGATGACATTCTTTCAGAACTGTCAGATAATAAATAAAGCTGTGTTTCATAATCAAAAGCAAGCTATTAGGTTACTCCAGATAACACAGCAGGAGGTTTTAAGACAATAGATACGAAAAATTGGAGCAAGATACAGGCTTCAGATAGAATAAGATAAAATAGACAAAAATTACATTTTAGAAAAGAAAAACAGCCTAAAACCAAACATAGAAGGATTTCTGCAGGTAGTAACAAAATATCATTAAATAAATTGTTAAAACAATTGTTCCTTTTAAATGCTGCTTCTTTTTTTAATCATGAAAGTAATTGATTTTCCCATGTCTGTATGACACAAGAAAACCCTAATGAGAAACTGCATGTTTTTCTACAGAACACTTCTTCACATTAAGCTCATGTCTCTAACTGTAAAGACATATTACCATATGAATGACATCTAAAATTAGTTTTGTGTTTTTCCACATGAATAATGAATAAAGTTTTTAAGGTTAGCCATACCCTGATTATGATGAGTAGGCCAGTTTTAATTGCTTAACATATTTTAGGAGCCAAGAAGGTATTAATTACAGCTCTGAGTCCGCAGAGAGAGAAGGTTGTGGGAGAGCAAAAAAGGAAGGGATTGGAAAACGCACATTCCAATTCTAAAGAACAAAATCTTTTTATATTCTGTTGTGTAAATGTAAATATAAATTACTTTGCATATACACAACAGCATCTGAAGAATCTATGAAACATGAAAATAACACCAGAAAATGTCTACTTGGAGAAGTGAATGCCTTTAAGATCATCTTTCTCAATGATTCCTTTTTTCTGTGTCTGAGAATAAAAATAATCAATTGCATTAAGTGAAAGTATAAGACTCTTTCATTTTTGAAGGAATTGACAGGAAGGGGACAATGAAAGATGGAGAATGGTAAAGAGTGGGATCCAGAGTTTTTCTTCACTGGTGACAAAGTATATATATCTATTCATTTCAACCTATTGTATTGTGATTTCACTGAATTTAAATACTGAAACAGTCCTGATTGTCCTGTTTGATTATTTTGTGACAAAGGAGCCAAAGATATTGTTACTATGTTGGTTCTCCTGGATCTCTCAGGAGCCTTATTAAAATATTGCTGAAGCAGCATAGTGGATTCAAAATTTTGAGCAAAATTCAATATATTGAGCAATTCCATTCCTACCTACAAGATCACTGTTAGAGAACTGCAGTGTAAGACTTAATTGACACTGTGTTTTTTTGTATTGTGGACATCCATGTTATTTTGTCATACTGTTCATTATCTACATTAAGGTATTGGGGATGATCATCTGAAGATCTGAAATGCAGTTTCTGCAAAGGACATATAACTTTCTCTACTTTCCAATAAAGATTGACAGTTGCTTAGAGAGCAATAGTTGGATAAAGGTGAAAAACTTGAAACGGTCTTAGATGACATGGCTCTCCCTTTAAAGTTACATCATTTAAATGATAGTTATCATTTCTGTCTAACACTAGAGGAACTTGGGCTGTTTAGATTGAATAATGCACCATTCTACCTGAATAAGAGGAACTAGCCTCTCTGAATCCAAGCCAAATGCCGAAATCAGTTGTGAAGGCTCTACTTACAGTGTTACAAATGGTTTGGGCTCAATAGCCCAAGAATAGAACCTTCTTGATACTCCAACTATAGCACTGATAGCATTTGATAGCACTGATGCCCAAACTATAGAACTGCATCTTCTGGGAAATATATATGGCCCTGATTTTAAACAGATTCTGTGCTGATAGTGAAGCAATGTCTTGTGTGATAATATGGGGTGGTGGTTGTTTTTGAGCTTTTCAAATATGAGGAAGTGAGTAGAGTGCTCATGAATTGAAGGCTACCATCTATACACGTCATCCATTTCATGCCCTTTCTGGCTCTTCAGAATGCCAACCGCGATAAATGTATCCAAGAGTTCAATGCTTTACTGAATATTACCTGCTTTGAAGGAAGAAGTGGTGTGCGCTCACAGAACCCTCCCTGAATTTAGTGTTTGATAACATCGATTTTTCTTTTCTAGAGAAGACTTTCAAGAAAATAGTGTTAAATCAGTCCTAAATGGAAATGATTATCTGGATGCTTTCAGTTAGGATTCAGGTAGAGGTCAGAGGACAGAAACAGGTGACAAATTTTGATTTTGGAAGTATACCCGTCTTGGTTTTCTTAACTGGATATCAGTAGCTACTGGAATGCTTGAAAAGTTTGAAAGTTGAGGACATCATTCTTTAGAAGTTCCATTCCTATCCAAGTGAATTATTTAGTTGCTTTTCAGCAATCCTAAAATTGGAGCTGTAATTTGGCATTCTCCTTGATTCTCCTTCCCATGTTATTTAACATCTACAGAAAATCAATATAGGAGGTCATCCATCAGTTGGGTGAGATGCCATAATTACATGCAAACAATGATACAGAGTTATACATTGCCAACCTGGGCTGAGCCAAAGATTCCATAATGTCTTGAAATCATGGTCAAATGTAAGGATCTGGGTTGGGAAAAACAAATTCAGATTAAGGCCTCCAAGAACAGTGTTGCTCTTTGTCAGTCAAAAACTTTTGCTTGACCAATTCTTGAATACAGCTCATCTGTCTGGAACCTGCACAGCATATTGGACATTAATACAATCAAACGAGTCCAGAGATATTTCACAAGAAGAGTCCTCCACTCCTTTGCTTGCAACAGAATACCTTATGCCACCAGACTTGAAATTTTGGGCTTAGACAACTTAGACCTTCGCCGTCTTTGATCCGACCTAAGTGTAGTACATAAAACTATCTGCTACAATGTCCTACCTGTCAATGACTACTTCAGCTTCAATACATGAGCACACAATAGATACAAACTTATGGTAAACAGCTCCAAACACGATTGCAGAAAAAACAACTTCAATAACAGAGTTGTCAGTGCCTGGAATGCACTACCTGACTCTGTGGTTTCTTCCCCAAATCCCCAAAATTTTAACCTTAGGCTGTCTGTTGTCGACCTCAACTCCCCTCCATTTAGACAACCTCATAACAGAAGTCCCTGTAGATACTCTTGACTGGGTCATATGCCTACAAAAAAGACCATTAAGTCCATGACTTAATGGTCTTCATGGACTGTCAGCTTCTTCTGAAATCCTGTCATACCAGGTGATAAATATATCCTGATCATCATCAGTCTGAATATTGTAACACATTCTAGAACAGCCTTTGGAGATAATCAAGAAGTTACAACTGGTATAGGATCAGAGGCAAGACTAGTGACAGGGCTACTTTGGCATTTTAGAATTATACTGTTACTGAAGTTGTTGCATTGGGCCCATTCAAATATGACACAACTTAAAGCTCTTCATGCAATAGCACCAGTTATATTAGTCAATGCCTTGCCAAAATAAAATCATCTGGTTTGGACATTTAAAGTAGCCTGCTGAGGTTTCTCATTCCTTTCAAAATTTATAAGACTTTCTTGGTGATAGCCTCACTTATGGGACACCTTATTCATACAGGTGGAGGCAGCTTCAACCAAATCCACATGGATAGAAGCGGCTTTTAAATGTTTTTAAGCAAACGAGGATATGCACATCCCCTACACATTTATAGGATAGCATCCAGGATTTCATTGCTGTTTATCTGGCTTATGTAAAATGAGATTAGTTTTAATTATTGTATATTATCTTATTTCAAGATTTATGGTTAGATTGTTGATTGCTCATTTAATTGTTTTTTATTACATAGTATTTTGTTCTTTCATATATTAGGAAAAGTAGTATAGAAAAGAAACAAAACCATCACTATCATTTTTTCATAAATTCCAAATGGTGAGTTTGTTGAGGTAGAAATTGGAGGAGGGAGGGCCATATACAGTATACACCTTGAGTTCCTGAAGGAAATACAGGTCTAATTAAAATACATACAGTGTACGGTTTATATAGATTGATACAATGGTTTATATGGCCCTAATATATAAACAGGTAGGTAGCAAGATTCATGTAAAAATATAGTTTATAAGTAGCTACAACACAAGTAGACATTTAAAGCATCTTAATTTTATTCACTAAAGATTTTGAGATAATACACTATTTCTTATCCGGTGACCATCTCCTAATAATGGCATTGACAATATTAATTTTATAATATTAATTAAATTATATAGTCAAGAATTTTCTCTTTTGTCTAAAATCTCTTATCAACAAATCCCATATTACTAATGCCAGAAAAACACATTGTGCAATTTGTTTCATATTATTAGTTCGTGTGAACCCTAACTATTGAGCACATGTTCAAATCAAATTTTTAAAAAATCAAACCACATCTTTATTGCTGTTATAGACTAACATAACGAGAGAGCAGATGTTCAAAGTATCACATTAGGAGCTGGTTATTATTAAACTATGGAAATAGTTGTGCTTGACATTTGAGACTGGCTACTTTAAAAGGGGAACTGAAAATCAATAGGATCCATAGTGTTGGTAAAAACATAAGATCAATGACCTTTTAAGGTGTTTCTACAACAAGGTCCAAAGTGACATCAGCAATTTTTACTGTGGGAAAATGCATTTTGATCCATGTTTCCCATGGCATGCATCCAGTGTGGGAGTAAATGTAAGACAAATTAGGAAATTATTTATAAGACAGTGAAGCTGCTGATTTGCAGAATTTGCCATTTGATTTGGAAAAACTATGTAAACTAAAAGTTCCTTCATTGACAAGACAACAACATAATAGTCTGCCAATTTAGTGGAGAGTGGTATCACAAGGGGAGTAATATGACATAACGAAGTTCAGTCCAATCCAGTTTAAAGAATTACATCTATAGAAGTTAGATCTCCCAGTTTTTATTTTTATTTTTTACAAAGCTAGATGAGTTTCCCTAAAGCCTATCCAGATGGTTGCATATTTACATCACAATCACTTTCACTTTTCCTTCACTTGTCTTGCAAGCAGTGGGAGAATAAGAAAGGAGGGGAAAATCTGTGATTTCAAGGTTTACCTAAGAGTTTCTGAAAGCGAAGCATTTGTTATGCCACTAACCTGGAGGCCTTTTCTTTAAAGTTAAGTGTTCCTGATGTTACTTCTTCTTCCTCTAATACTTGCAAGGTAACCAAAGAAAGGCTGGAACGTCATCTTGGAAATATGTGTTATACCTACCCTTCTCTGCTGCACTTATTCTTTTACATGAATGGTTTTCTAATATGTTCATTTGGGGCGCATTTTTCAATTTCTGAAGTGTGTTGCAGAATCTGAAAAAAGGAGAATATTTCTTTTTAAACGAGACACCACAAATTTGTCATACTTCCAAAAAACCGACAGTAGAACTTAAGAGAAATAACAGATACAACTCTCATTAAAGAGAAGATTAGATGATATTGTGACAAACAGGTGTGAACTAATTCTAATGATGATGTCACAGGAAAAGAAAATATTTTATTCTTTATTGCATTGATAAAGAAATATGCAAACACTCAAGCTGAATTATTCCTGTCTTTTCTGTATATGTAAATTACGCTTTGGGATGAATAAGATAGCAGTAAATGGTGTTAGGTGGCATTGTACCGAGCTGCTACATGACTTGTCTCACGAAACAGTGAGCAGAATAACAAAAGTTCTAAAAAGAAGGATTCTAAATGTTCTGATAGGATAATACAGGTAGTCCTTCACTTAATGACCACAACTGAACCCAAAATTTTCGTTGCTAAATGAGGCAGTTAAATGAGTTTTGCCTCTTTTTATAATCTTTCTTGCCACAATTGTTAAGTGAATCACTGCAGTTGTTAAATTGGTAACACAGTTGTTAAGTGAATCTGGCTTCCCCATTGACCTTGCTTGTCAGAAAGTCACAAAAAGTAATCCACATGATCCTGGGACATTGCGACCATCATAAATACAGGCCAATTGCCAAGCGTCTGAATTTTGATCACATGACCACAAGGATGCTGCAACGGTCTTAAATGTGAAAAACGTCACTTTTTTCAGTGCCACTGTAATTTTGAATGGTCACTAAACGAACTGATGTAAGTTGAGGAATACCTGTATTCACTATCCTTTGTTTAAGAGTTTGAAAATACCTGATTTCTTAAAAATGTGCAGAGTAACCGTCTTTAAGCAAATATTTGGAAGGCATTTCTAATCTCTGGTATTGATTTATTTCTCAGGAGTTTGCAAAGTAGGAAAGAGTTACACCATAGATAAAGCCAATTTAAGGAAACCATTACATTTTTCTGTTCTGACTCAGTCTAAGTTCATGATGTTGCAAAACACGAATAGATTTCTAGAAAAACCGCTAGAGGTTAATAATTTTCTAGTACTCTGTTTTGTTGTACTTTATAACTCTAGAAGCAAGCCAAAACTGTATCACATTATACTTGGATGTTCAAATCTAAAGAAAAACTATTATAATTCATGTGGTAGTTTAAGAAAGGTGAATTAAGTTAATTAAACAGACTGAATGGGGAAGAAAAGGAAGGAGAAGGTATAAAAGTAATCCAATTGGCCACTATGATTTAGGAATTCTCTCACATTCTTAATTGTGTGTAACATTAATATATTTACTATAGATAGTAAATAAATTCTGCAAAATAGTATAAATTCCAAGATTTTTTTCTGGCATATTTTTATTTAAATTATGAAACAATGCTTTGAAAGAACAATGCTTTAGAATAATCATTTTGACAACATAATTGCAGACTAGGAAAATGATATGACATTAGAAGTTCATATATATTTGGAAGCATATGTAAGTATATAATTACTTTTATAGTAAAGCAATCTAATGTGTAAAGCATGATAGATTTTTAAAAAAACAGTAAGGCCTCTTAATATCATTTTCTAAAGTTGCTATAGAGATATTCAACTTTAAATTTTTCATATCTACATTTTCTTCTCAGCAACTTAATCACTGAATTGAGTTGAGCTATGATACGAGTTTCCTCACTTTTCCCTGGAGCTGGGGAGGAAAAGGAAGGAGAAGATATAAAAGTAATCCATTGGTCTTTAAGATTTAGAAAAAAAATCACTGCTCCAACCACTACCCATCTTCTATCCTATTTTCTTTGCTTCCTGATTAGATTTGAGAGAAAATTTCTAAAAATTAGACTATGTGTGGTAGAAGCAGAGCTGTTCCTACAATTGTTCCCAAAGAATGTGAGAGGAGTATGTTGCAAGATTCTGTTGTACTGCCTGTGTGTGTGTGTGCGTGTGTGCGCGCGCGCATGTAGATAGACAGGCAGGTACTGGACAATTGGACAATCAACCTGCATCGTGGTAGTATACAAAGACAACAGTTGTGATAGATGCAGCAATATGGGAAGGAGTACGAGAAGTTGGCGATGTACCAGGCTTGAAGGAGGAACTGAAGAGGATGTAGAAAGTAAAGACCAAAGTGTTCCCAAGGGTGGTAGAAGCACTCCTAACAGTGACACCTAAGATTCCAACATGTCCTAGGAATGACAACTGAGCTCTCCATCCAGAAGAATGCAGTGCTAGTAACAGCTAAGATACTGTGCCAAACCCTCAAATTCCTTGGTCTCTGGTTGAGAACCTGAGAGTTAGGAATATACCTACTACCCATAGGAATGACAAGAGAATTTTATATATTGGGACTACCTGGACAAGTCCCTGCAATTTTCTTGGCAAGATTTCTGGAATGGTTTACCATTGCCTCCTTAAGGCTAAGAGAGAGTGATTGCCTCAAAGTCACCCAGCTGGCTTCATAACTACCATGGGAGTAGAATTTACAATCTCCTGATTTCTAGCCTGATGCTTTAACCACTATACCTGTCCCTCTTACCTTGTATCAGGAAGTAATACAAAGCATTACCTCCTGATACAAGGAGTTCCCCCCCCCCAAAGGAAAATAACATATCCCTTAATGTTAGCTTGTCCCTCGGTGAAATTATATTCTTAGTATTTCTTTCAGAATAGTGCTTAAGTTGAAAGTTAATTGGTTCAGTTTGTGAAGACTTTTGAAAATCCTATCGTGTCACCTAAGGTAATATGTGAGATGCTTTCCTACCACTTTTTGATGTAGCCATTGTAATTTTGCAGACAGTTTTTCCAATTTGGTTAATTTGGTAAACGACAATGGTGTTGAAAGAGCTGGAACAACCGTGATTCATATAATGAGAGGTTTTAATGTGTGTCAATAGCAAGAATTTTTACTATGTGGTGACACATTGTGCAATTCTTTTTGAAAAAGCATGAGAAGAAACAATCATTTAAGGGATAACACTTTTGAAATGCCTAACTTAAAAAATGACTCGGTATTGCTCACCCCAGAAAGAATGCCCTTGCTTAATGGATTATTCTTCTATCTCCATGATTTACTATTGAAAATCTTGGAGCATTCCCAGATTTCATAGTCTTGATTCATTAAAATATTAAATGTCACGAAAGTGAGCAAATTACTCTTTAACTTGTGGAAATATGGCATGTTGGCTGGGGAATAAGAGAATTCTGCAATTATTTATCACTATGTCAAGGAAAAGAAAAAGACATATTTTCCTGTTAGAGATCTAGGTACTTCCTTTCTATATTCCACTTTTCTTTCAGGAGTGAAAGGTGAAGGACTCTAGGTTTCTTCACAACAACCTTGTGCTATGTTTTGCTGAGAGACAGTACCTGACTTCTTTGCTGAGTTTGAATTTAAACTGAGGTCCCATAATTATAGCCCAAAATATTTCACCCCATCCCACCTGAATGCCGAAGCTCTTTTCACTTAATGTAACGTTAAGAGTACTTAGGGTTAGGTGGGAGGATGGCAACATCCTGCTAGCAATCTACTTTGCTTGCTGGTAGTTTTCATTATTATTTGGGCTTTAAAAACAGATATTATTAGGCAAGCAGCAAAGATGTTGGCATCAAGAATTCAGTTTATGGGGTCCTTGGTACTTTCTGAACATGTTTGTTTACTTGCAGTTTATGGAGTCCTTGGTATCTGAACTTGTTTGTTTGCTTGCAGATGTTTTATTACCTGCATCAACCGCAGGGGTGGGTTCTACTTATCTTTACTACCGGTTCACAACGGGAGCGCGCAGATCATCAATTATGACGTCCGGGCGGGTGGGCGGAGCCTCCTGCCACTTTTACTACCAGTTCTAAAGAACCAGACAGAACCGGAAGCAACCCACCACTGATGATCAGTGTATGTGAGTGTGGGGTTTTCTCCCTGTTTAAATACAGTAGCTTAGCAGGCTATGTTGGTGGATGGTTTTCTCCTTGGCAATTCCTTGATTAGGATATTGTTTTCTGCTTGCTTGTTTGTCTGGTATTAATCCTGCTTATCTGGGGTTTGGTTGCTGAAGAGAATGTGTCCTAGTCTTTTTGTTTCCTTCTTAGCAGCATTATTATTATTATTGTTATTGTTATTGTTATTATCTCTTGAATCATAGGTAAGTGTGTTTTATTTCTATCTGTCTATTGATGGCTGATTTCTCTGAATGCCAAGCTTCCAGAAATTCCCTGTGTGGTTTTCTTAAGGACCATGGCATCTTGAAGAAATGTAGAAGGCATGGTGTACAAGCTCACATGTTAAATTCTCCAGAGTTAGTAATACCTGAAAAGAACCATGGAGTACTAAATATTTAGGAATTTTTGTAATTCAGATAGAATTAATAAGAGACACATGTATATAGAGTACACTTGTTTTTCTTTCTGTATTAGCACATGTACAGATAAGATAAATAGAAGAAGAGAAGATAGACATTCATAGTTCCATCAATCATATGTAGCCGTGATGGCGAACCTATGGCACGCGTGCCACAGGTGGCACGTGGAGCTATCTCTGTGGGCACACAAGCGTTGCCGTAGCTCAGCTCCAGGGAGCATATGCACGCCTTGCTGATTTTTGGGCCTTCCAAGCACAATAGAAGTCAGGAAACACGCCATTTCTAGCCTCCGGAGGACATCCGGGGGGTCGGGAAGGCCGTTTTTGCCCTCCCCAGGCTCCAGGAAAGGCAGAAATGGCGAAAAATGGACCTACCAGGCCCACTGTGCCATCGCATGCCAAAAGCGGGAGTCGCACGGGGGGGGTCGCATGTGCATATGCGGGGGGGCAGGGGACATTGAATTATGGGTGTGGGCAGGCACGCATGCGACCCCCCCTGCACTCCCCCCGCTTTTGGCACACAACTGCAAAAAGGTTAGCCATCACTGATATATAGTGTTTTCCTTCTTTCATATCTTTCTCACCTCAAATTTTCCAGATTTAGGTTCTAAAGCTTTATTATTATTATTTAATTGCATCTACTTGATTATATTTAAAAGATGAATCAAAAGAGTAGAGTTTAGTTCCACTTTCTCTAAGCTACAGAACTTTGGCAAGCAAGTGTAAGTCAAAAGAAAGATCAATAACATTTTTTGTTTATATAATGTCACTATTTTGGAGCTTTTAGTATTTTGAAAGGGAGGCTGGGATAGATACCAAAAATAAGCAGATTGCTCACTGTTTAAAACAACATGCTACTTCTTTAAAGCTCAAGAGATATAGTCTGTGGAATAGTCTGGTACTTCATAAAGACAAGGTTTTAAAAACAACAGGTCTCACATGCAATGCAGCTCATTGTACATTAGGTTCAGGGTAATCATCTCTTCAAATATTTAAATGTGTTCAGGGTAAGTGATTCAGTCAGATGATGATGGGATTACAGTGATTTTGAACAACCAAAGAAACAACAAATAACCTAAAAAACAGAATAGAAAAGAGCAGTTTTTATTGTCTCGTGTAATAGTGTCAATCTCATCTAAAGAAAGAAAGAATAACATAAGTAAACCACTGCAGTTCTTAAGCAAATCAGGTGATTGTTAAGCAAATCCAGCTTCCACCATTGATTTTGCTTGCTGGACGTTGGCTGGGAAGGTTGCAAATGGTGATCGCTTGACCCTGGGACCCTATAGCCATTGTAGCTATATGCTGATTGCCTAAGCATCCAAATTTTGATCACGTGTGGGAATGCTGCGACGATCATAAGTGCGAACACCAGTCATTGGTCTCCAATGCCATTTTAGTGTTAAACAGTTGCTAAATGAATGATTATTAAATTGAGGACCACCTGTACAATTGCTTTTATCCATTCATGTATTTTTTAAAATGGTCTACTTTTGTTACAGTATATGTGTTGTTGTTTTAAAGACTCAACCCTCACTACCACAAATTGTTAGAGGCAGAGCAACTCCTGGGAAAAAGAATTCTAGTTTGGAAATGTCCTGTTGTTTTTTCTTTTCTCCATCTGCAAATAAATATAAAAGCATGGCAACAGCAAGAATAACAAAAGGAATTAAAATGTGCTGTTCTAATAATGAACACATAGCAAAAGCCAATTTGAGAGAGTTTTGCTTCAGTCAACAGTTATCTAGCCAATTAAATAAGGTCCAATTGACATGACAATTTTTAATGATACAGGTGCCACATTTGCAACATGTGTTCCATTAAAAGGAACTGTACAAGAGTACAAGGTTGTCATCCGGAAATAGAAAGGTGTCGTGAACAAAACAGTAATGGCACATTCCCATTTGGAATATTGTGTTCTGTTGTAGTTGTTTCAGCACAATTTTGATGGGGGAGGTACAGAATAAGTAATTAAAAGTTAATACATCTTCCTGACAAGGAAGAAGAAAAATACACAATGGGTATACAAAGCATAGTGACATAATGCTGTGTAACTTCAGAAATTAGGAAGTGAAACATCTCTTTATTCTTGAATTTGAATTACCTAATGCAAATGGCTAAAGCAAATTTAAAATCAGCAATGAGAGTACAGCGAACTGATAAGAGTACTGGTATATAAAGCTAACTCCAAAATGCAGAATAGAGACAGCAGCTGCTGTTACATAATGCAACTTTCTGGTCTTTCCTCTTTAACTTACTACTCTTGATATTTCTTGAAAACCTGTGAATTGGAGGACTCTCAATAATGCCTCTGAGGCCATTTTATTTTTGCAAAATCTTTGGCTTCATCTCAGCCTTCAGACCAAAATCTTCCACATTTAAAGTACACCAAAGAACCATTTTAATGATAACTCCCCTCCTGCCCATAAAGACTCCAAAGGATGGAATTTCTGCAGTTCTAGTATATTTTAGGAATAACATTATCCCTTTTAATTAATTGTATACTTGCTGTAATTGTTTGGGAATGTTTATCTATTACGCTGGACTTTGTAGAACAAATAGACGAACTGTCACCAAATTAATTTATAAATTTATAAATTAATTTAATTTATAAATTGGGGGCTTTTGAGTTTAAATGTCTGAATCAGAATTTGTTATTGTTCAGAAGTGTATTTTATGTAGTAAGAGTTCATCTTTAAAATAGATAATTGCTTTCAAATATTTTCTTTAACTAGGATAAGTGCCAAGAACTGATAACAGATAAAATTATTCCAGTCATATAACTTTTATTTCAATGTTACACATAGGCTGTTTAGCCTTTGTAGAAGTGACTTGATAATGTTCCCTTTTAATGTAAGCAAAATGTTAAAGACTTTCAAATATTTTCTTTTCTTTTTAGGGAACATTAACATTAACTTTGCCTATTTTCAATTTTCAAATTAGTTGTTCCTAATGCTCCTGATCCATCACTTCCATTCACTTAATGGAAGTGAATTGATGCTAGTGGGCAATTTAATTTCATCTGGAGAATCTGAAATTGCCTCAGTAAATTCTCAATTTTCTGTAGCTTTGTTCTACTTTATAATACTACAAATGTGGAATGTAAGCTTTCATTTAGTTGCAGCTTTTATATACTTCACAGGTATTAATAAAACCTTTTCAGATCATTCTTTTAACTTAGCTTTTTTTTGTTTCCTTCCTAAGTGTTCTAAGATTTCTATTACTATTACTATTACAGTTTCTCCAAAAGATTTGCTTGTACTAAGTAAGTTCTTTAGAGTGGCTAATCTGCCATGTACTTTCAAAAATGTCATCTTTTTTTCATCAACTACATTAATCTAATGTATTCTGAGCTGAACAATATTTTTTGGATGAGACATGCATTCCTGATGAAAAGTAGATTTCAGGTAACCTATCAGTCTTTCATAATTATTAGTTGTTTCATATATCATGCGAAATTATTTCAGGGAAAATTAATTACTCAATTATTAAAGGAGACGAAATGACTTTAAAAAGCTGTGATTTCAAAATACTTTATTTATTCCCCATTGATAGAATTTCTGCTAAGAGTTGAGGAAATAAATTTCTAAATTGCATTTAGAAAAACGCAATACAAATCAAATAATGGCATATCACATTTGCATGTTTATTTGAAACAATTCACAGGATTTTCTGCTAAGAATATAGCAGGTAGATTATCCCTTTATCTTCACTGCAGTGTGGTTGTGAGGAGACAGAAGTTTTAGCTGGCGTTTCAATTAATCATTTTACTATTACAACTGAACACGTATCAATAAATAATGTTTCATTTTTATATCTGAATAATGCCTTTGTGTCAGTGAGTGGGGTTTCTTGGAGTGGAATGGTAAACTCAAGCTTCTATTTAAACTGAAACAGAAACCATAGATTCATCTTCTTTGTCCTTTTTCATTTAAATATAGATATCCAAGGGATGTTATGACAAACATTTTTAAAAAGTCAAACACTGCTTTGTAACCATTTGTTTGTACCCCTGCCATACCATTTTGGTTATCACCCCAAAAGGAAGAAAAAAAGGAAAAGCAGAAGAGCCTGAAACTTAGTTCACCATGTTCACATACTGATAAGCCAAGGTTTCCTCTACATCTGAACTAGGGCACATTCATGATATCCATTTCAAAGAGATACTTTCTCTACTTCTAATATCTAGCCAGAATTAGAACAATTATCCAGAATGCATATTCTGGATGCTAATTGAAAATCATTGATAATCATTAAATAAACATGAAAGTGGGACATAAAGTTTACCTAATCAAGGACAAGATACACAATTTTGAAATTTGCAGATGTTTTGACCAGGATCTTGAAAGTTTTGTTTTACAAGAAAAATTTGCTTCACGCAACTAAATACTTTGTATTTGGTGTACAAAGATGAAAACCTAAATAATAATTAATGAATAGTGTCTTTCCATTCACAGCCTGTTGAATTCCAACTTTAGCTTGTTTGGATGTATTCTATAAATACAAATATTATTTTGCAAAAGTTCCTAAACAAATAAAACATACAAAACCTTCACTCTTAAAATGGACGATTTAACTGCCAGCAGAACAGACAAATTGGATTCCTCTGCACTTTGGCAGCCCTGCCAATCCCAAATATGACCTGGTAGTTAGGATTAGATCAGATACTATTTAAGAAGATTGGGAACATATGGGAAGGTTATATGAAGGGGAAGGGGAAAAGGACTCCCACTGAAGTGAGCAAGAATCCCAGATTCTGTTTTTTGAATATATTTGTTATTTCAACATTAATTTGATTTAGTATATAGCAACTTTTATATGTAACTGGGGAAAAATAGGTTAATTTCCAATCCTGTCTTTAACTTGTGAAATTGGGTTTTATTAACTTGAAGTTTGCCAAGATATTTGGCAGTCTGTGTTGTTGAGGAGAGGGAAGAAAAGGAAAACTTTGTGTCATGGGAGATACAAGGCAGAAGGAGATAATTAAGATGGAGCATAATCTTTGGGAGTTCCACACAGTACAGTTTTGTGTTCTTTCCCCCTACGCACATTTCTTCCTTTGCTTTTCAATTGTCTCTTAGCAAATATTCCAAAATGTTAAAATATTACCAAAATAGATAAACAATGAACTAATCAAATGTTTTTGAAAACATCTTGGCAGACCAAGAACAAGCTTTGGCTCAACACTGCTGCTGTAATCTGATGAGGCATTACTAGCAATGTAGTTGAGTGCTATGCTGAATAGTTGGGTGCTAACACAGATAATTTCTCATTGCCTCAAAAGCAATGCCATCCTGATCATTCTCCATCAAAGGAAATACCAAGTGATCTTCATCTAGTAATATTACAGGCTGCCATGAACATACATTGCACTCAGTACTTTTCAGAGACTCATTGTGGTTGTCAGAAAGAGATCTTGGGTCAGTCACCCTCTTCTAAGCCCAGCTCACCTCACAGGGTAGTTGTGGAGAAAATAGGGGAAGGAAGGTGTGTTTGATATATTCACCACCTTGAGTTATTTGTAAAAATAATAAATGTGGGATAGATGGAAGGAAGGAAGGAAGAAAAAGAAAGAGAAAGAAAGAAAGAAAGAAAAACAAACAAACAAACAAACAAAAGACAACCATACTGACTGGGTGATCCTATACTTTTAGAGGATACATTTTCTGAATAAATTGATTTGAATGTGTTTACTTCAACAGCATGTTGCAGAGGTGCTGTTGAAAATGTAACTGGACTTTCTTGGTTTTTTCCTTGAAAATGTTTCAAGGAAACATGAAAATGCTTCTTTAGTTCTTCAGTAGCTTTGGGACAACCATGACTTATCAAGGGTTCCCAACCAAGGGTGCAAGATGCTATTCCAGGGGATGCGAAAACTTGGGTTTAGAAGTTTCAAAATTATAGTGTATATGCATAATTATATGCATATAATTATTTACTATTGTAAGGGGTGCGAGAATATATCAGAAGCGTTCTAGGGTGCGGGGTGTAGAAAAAGTTGGGAACCCCTGACCTAGATGATTGAGAATCTCCGTAGACTTCCGTAGGATGTCTTCAACAGCAAATTCAGGCAATATGAATGAGTACCAGTGAATACATTTTATGTGTTTGAATTATTTTAAAGTTCATGTGGGTGGGGGCTCTATGAGATCTGGATTATGGGCATAGTGATACTTTCATCACTTAAAAAAAAAACTCTGAACAATACTGGTGTGTGCGCGTGTGTGTTTGTGTGTATGTATGTGTAGTTCCAAGAGCTGGGAATGAAACTAGCTCACTGAAATTAAAATGTACCTGGCATCTAGTACACCTCTCCAAAGACTGCTTCATGTCTGTTTTCTTTTTTTTTGATCCAAGTAACTTCATTGATACAGTTGCCTCCCTTTTATAAGGTCAGAAGCCTACTGAACACCATACATGAAAACATACGAGGAGACATTGATCTGTCATTTACATCCTTCTTATGCAACTGTTTAGCTTGAATTTGTGCTGCTGTCAGAGCCAATAAGGGTCAGCAGTTGTGGTGACAAATTGGTTTTGACAAGCTTAATGACCTCAGGAAGAAAAGTCTGCCACCTTGATAGCAAGTACAGAATAATTGGTTAGCTCAGCCAAACAGGGAATGTGTTAAAAATCCCAAATTCTCTTTGGCAAGTCAATTTTACCATTCATCAGAGGTGAGGTGGAAGGTTACAACCAGCATTTTTAAACATACAAAAGTATCCACAGCCTTTTTTTCCAAGCCAGTCTATTTTATCTGGCAAGACAAGAAGAACAATCAAAGCTTTCAACTAACAATCATGGTATAAAGTTAAGCAAATTGTAATGAAGAAGTTGACTAGCATTTAGAATAGCATTTACAATTATGATTGCTTGAAAATTGTCAAGGGTTTTTGCATGCTAGTGAAAAATGTTCTTAATCTTAAATCTTAAAACTGATGACATGATATATAAAAAGTAAATTATATGTGAAAGATAGCAGCAGATCTACATTTATTCTATTAATTTGTAATCTGTTATAGCTTTAGAATATAAGAAATATAGCTATAAGCAACACAAAAATGTATAATATTTTGTTATCATTTTTAAAGGGATAGAATTGTGATAATTCCCTTGGGAGTCCCTTGGGGGCTGGGCAGCATAGAAATGCGACAAAATAAAATAAAATAAATAAATAAATAATGAAATCTCTTCCTTTTTATAAAGTTAATTGTAAGCAATGATTAACTTCTCTGTTCATTATAAGGAAACATTTTTTCTATTTCATTTCATGGGAACATGAAGTTGTGCACCTCATGATGAATCAGTGCTACTGCTAAAGAAAATATAGTTCTTTTAAATTTCTAGATAGAAAAAGAAGCTTATAATATATGAGAATCTTGTTTCATTTATCATCACTTTAAGATGCTCTTCCAACTAATGAAAACTTTCATCTGATGGTGAACAAAATTAAACCAAATAAAAGTTTCCTTTTTCAGTTTGTTTTTTGCACATAATAGCAAATTATAGTCTTATGTTTGAAAAGGACCTCTTGTACAGTATGTTTCTAGATTATATTGTTACTCATAGAATACAAGTAATAATACTTTTCTGAACAAAAAAACCCCTACTGTAATTGGAAAAAGCTGAGACAGCTACGTAAAAAAAAGAATAGAAAATGTTTACTAAGCAACAAAGTACATATTAAAATATTGCAACACATTTGCATATGATTTACTTGAAGAGTGAAAAGTAGAAACTTCTGGGATTCCCACTGACTGAAATACTGATTGAACATTGAAATAAAACTTCCTTGCATTTTCTTTTAATCCAACTGTTCTTTTTGGCCATCTTTCTCTCAAATCAAATATCCTGTTTCATTGCACTTCACATTAAGCATAAAAAATTAAAAATAACTGTAATAATGAAATGAAACTGCCTAGATTTTAAATATTAGGCTATATTAATTCAATCTCTTTAAACGAAACATTTTAATGAATGTGAGAGTGCTTCCAAAGAAAATGCAGAATGTTTTCCATATTGGATTATTACATAAAAGGAAAAGATGTGAAATGCTAATATAGTTGAATCAAATGATAGCATCATGTAGAGAGCCACCTGTTCAGTGTTGAATTCCTTCTCAGAAAAAAAGTATGTTTTTTTAAGGATTGTAGTTATAAATGTTGTTAACAGAGTATACCATCCTCTGAAAGATGTAAAAAATCATTTTTAGAATACTGAACATACATTCTTAATTGTAAAAAATTCATAAGGGCTATGATGCAAATAACTATTTCTTTTAGAAACTGATTTACATTGTAGCATCAAAGAGAAAATAATAAACTTCTGTATTTATCTTACACCATAAGTAGGAAATTCCTGGCCATCAGCCAGATGCACACCTCTTAAACATTCAGTCTTGACCTTCAGTCTTTCTCCACATCAAACCATCTGCTCTATATTATTTATTTTGCCTTTTGTACCTCTAATTTACAAGCTAATGAAAAGAATTGGGATAAAGTTAGAAAGAAAAAGTTGGAATGCCGTTGAATCTACGCTGCTGAAACTTTAACTGGTTCTTTGTTTAAAATACCTTTGAGATAATTTATCCTATCTGGAACCTTCATTTTGAGATTATTACAGTTGTACAGAACGTTTTATATTTGTGTTTTATAAACAAATCAGTGTTTCTTTGGAAGCTGAATGGACTGGCGTACAGAGTAAATTGAAGTACTGGAGTACAGAACTTCAGGATGCTTTCAGAATGTGATAGTGATTAGAAAACCTTTTCCTTGCTCATACATCATATAATGGCCAGAAACAGAACATTTCCCCATGATGTCACCTCATACTTCTGGGACCTAAAAACTTGAGTCTACAAATCATGTGGGTGGAGTTAATTTAATATTTATAATTTTATTTATAGAGTCATCCTAGAAAAGTGGTTCTAAAATAGGCTGACATAATTACATTGGTCTGATCTATGTAATTGATGTTTAACACATACTTCCAGCTTATTTTCATGATTTTAAAGCATTAGTATAGTGATGCCACATTAGTTTAATTGGGACTCAATTTGAGATTATTTGATACCTTCAAAGTTTTGGCAGGTTCTTGGCCTTAATTGGAATGTTCTGATAGTTTTAGCACTTAAAGCACTTAGATCTATCTGGGCCTTATTGTGAAAGAAATTAAAATCTGAAATTACATCTTGTAAGGAACTACAATTTTAGAATTATTCTTATTTAGACATGGTGGGGAAAACGTTTTTTGGGGGGGAAATAGTCTGAAAAGGGGGTAATTATCCTTAATCAGCTAATAAGCAACGATACTTTAAAAATATTTTTAAAAATATTTATCCCATTTAATTGTATACATTGTATAATTATCCCAATTTATACAACATGTACAATATTTTAATTGTATACATTGCATAATTGGATATTTTATTACATTTATATTATTATAAAAAATGTTTTTAAATGCCAGTAATATTCAAGGAATCTGGAACATAGAAAATATCCAGTGTTGCCAAATAAATGGTTTCAGGTTTAAAAAAATGCTAAGTACATTTCATATGCTTTAAAAACCAACTTTGTGGGGTGTGTTCCACTCAATGAAGTTGAATAGGTGGGCCATTTTTAAATTGCTGAATATGTCGTTAAATGTACAGGAACATTATTACAAATACTTTGGACCTGTCCAGAAGTAGTTTCCTTTTAGTTGGAGGAGGAGGAGGAGGAGGGGAACTGAGTTTAAGCACATTAATGAGTTTTCATTATATTGAAGAAGTTTGGAATTTATTAGTTTAGGAACAGATTCGGTATATAGAACCTGAATTGTTGCAATAAAGCTGATTTTATATTCTGAAAAGGATAGGTGTATATCAGATATTAAAGACTGACTAAATGAAATTTATCAGCTCTGTATTTGAACTAGCTCTGAGGCATGATTGGACAATAAGATTCTGTATTATCTAGCTTTAATTTATTGCTTGAAAATTAAATTGTAATAATTTGTATAATGCTATAATATTGATTCTTTAAAAATTAGGGAAAATCTCAAGATTTTAAATTTCAAAATTTGAATTGTATTATTATGCTATTGGTGGATTCATTCCTTCTATCTTCTGTGATTTAAATGTCTTTTTTCTTTTTCTTTTTAATTTCCACACACCGCATAGCTTTTTACTTTGCATTATTTCATTTTTTAGGCATATGCTTTGTCAGTAAAATTTAAATTAAATTAAAATTAAAAATATTGGAAAATATTGTTCTTTTTTAATGCTTATGCTAAAAATCATCTTGAAAAATAGCTCATATTTTCTTATTGATGACCAATTAATTTGCTGGTAATCTTGGAGAGAATATAATCCCTAATCCAGGGTTGAAATCCAGCAGGTTCTGACAGGTTCTGGAGAATGGATAGCAGAAATTTTGAGCAGTTTGGAGAACCGGCAAATACCACCTCTGGCTGGCCCCAGAGTGAGGTGGGGATGGAAATTTTGCAGTATCTTCCCCCTGGAGTGGGGTGGGAATGGAGATTTTGCAGTATCCTTCCCCTGGAGTAGGGTGGGAATGGAGATTTTGCAGAATCCTTCCCCTGGAGTGGGGTGGGAATGGAGATTTTGCAGTATCCTTCCTCTGCCATGCCCACCAAGGCACGCCCGTAGAATCAGTAGTAAAAAAATTGGATTTCACCACTGCCCTAATCTAAGAATTTGCTTGTCAATTTGTACCAAAATGAACTGGTTTTGTTATACCTCTTAAACTTTGAGGGATATTGCAGAATTTGTATTCATGGAGAGCCTACTTTCCCTTTCTATTCTCTTCCTGATGCCAGAGCATAGTTTTATATATAATATTTAAAACAAATAAAACATTTTAAACAGTTAAGGAATAGATCAGAACAGAATTGTGTCAAGCGAGCTATGTGATAAATGAGAATACAATTTTATCAGTGAAGCAGATTTCCATACAGCTATAACCTACCTCACTCCCAGTTAAACCTCTCTACTATTTTATTTTCTCTTATAACTCTTAAAAGTCTGCCTATTGTGCATTTTTATGTTGTAAGATGAAAGCTAGTTTTGTTATGTGTTGGGCAATACTGCCATAATCCTCCAATGTTAATGCACTGCTTTCCTCCTTTTCACAGACTGATCAGTCTAAACAAAGCCTTTCCATATATCACATTAAAGAATCCAGATGTTCTTTCCTCCTGAAAATTCATGGCATTTCAACTAAGAGCAGTCCTACATAGGACGTAGTTTGGTTGCATAAACTGAGATAGATTTAGAACAGGGGGGGTCAAAATCAAGACCCGTGGCTGGATGCGGCCCACGGGGTGTTTAGATTTGCCTGCAGGGCCGCCCTGGAAACAACAAAGGACCGGCCCGCAGTGCCACTGCCAGGAAAAACGGAGCTTGGGAGGACACACGCAGCCCTCCCAGGCTCCATTTTTGGCCACCACGGTCTCCTGCAGCCCTCTGCCAGCAAAAACAGGGCCCAGGCTCCATTTTCGGGCTGCGTTTTCGCTGGCAGAGGGCTAGCAAAACAAACTAAAAGCAAAACAAAACCAAAGGAGAAATGTTTCCCTTTTTGCATTTGAGCATCCAAGAAGGGACAGGAAAGGGAAAAGGAAAAAGGGAAAGAGGAAAGACAAAGAAAAAGATGGGAAGAGAGCAAGGAAGGAAAAATAAGGAAAGAGGGAAGGAAGGAAGGAAGGAAGGAAGGAAGGAAGGAAGGAAGGAAGGA
>WNWU01000002.1:8056710-8089336 GCA_012654045.1 Ptyas mucosa
GGAAGGAAGGAAGGAAGGAAGGAAGGAAGGAAGGAAGGAAGGAAGGAAGGAAGGAGATTATAATGAGAGGGAGGGAAGATTTGAGAGAAGTCCTGCCTTAGCACTTGGCCACCATAGGTGCCCCCCTGATACGAGTGATGTTGAGCTGGCCACGCCCATCCTGGCCATGCCCACCCCAGGCCCCTGAGGTCAAACACAACCTTGATGCAGCCCTCAATGAAATCAAGTTTGACACCCCTGATTTAGAGGAATGGACTTGAATGAAGAAACAGAGGATATATTAACAAGATTACCTATGCCATTTTCATTAAGTTTCTCCTCTATAAATTAAATGTTCCTGCTCAGGTGAAGTTCAAATTTATCACTGGTATATCTGTTTTTATTTTTTAACTACAAAAGTGCAGAAATGTAAAAGCATAAGAATTTACTTGGTTGCTAATTTATTTAGTGAAGTTTCTAAGCCAGTCTTTAATTTCTCCTGTCTCAATAGACAGATTTCATTTTAGAGGAGCTATTTCTATCTGTTCGCACTCTGATTTTCTATGCCAGTCATTTAAAACCAATGTCACTGAGAATAAATAACAGCCAATTACACTAAAACCAATGTTTCATTTTAGTAAAAACTCTTCAAGTTGTAATTAAAATCAGTGTTAATTTATCTAAACATATTGAAGACATTAAAACATAACCATTTATTATAAGGACTGTCTCTTCCATTAGGCAAATGATGCTTTTGGTCATAAAGTGCATGTTTATAGAGATTTTAATACATTTTAGGATAAATTGCTGTTTTCCTTTCCTTGTTTTTTTTCTAAACAATAATAGTTTCATTTTTAAATATAATGCACTCTGCCTGACTACCTACAAGAAATTCCTATTGCTTTTCATTAGACAACAATTTAAATGTGCACAGGACTGCAGATTAAAATAAAGTTCCCCAAAATAGTACAGATTCTAACAATAATGACAGCACTTCATGGGGTAGCTTTTAAATAAGAACGTTCAAAGGGGACAGGAAATTATGATATCTGAATCATAACTTCATAATACAAATTGTATGATTTAGGTACCTACCTGACATCAGATACCACAATATCCATAAAGAATGTGATTGCTAGCTATGACTCTTAAAGATGTTTAGAGAATTGAAGGTGGCTCTGGATATGGCATCGTAGATGATGAATGTTGTATTTTGAGAACTGCACAACAACTTTCATTGGTAGCTCATTACCTACCAAGACAAAATCAAGATACTTACGTTGTACATAACACTTTATGTACTATTATACATTAATAGTACATTATAATAGAATACATGGGGTTGCCCTTGTGGAGTATTTGGAAGCGTCATCTGGTGCAGAATGCAACAGTGCAGGCAGTCAATGCCATGGGTTACTTGGCACATGAGACACCATTGCTTTCAATCCTCGTTGGCTTCAATCCGCATTGGCTTAAATTGCTTTTGGGTATTGATAAATTTGCCCCAACTCTACTAGCTTTTCACAAGGCCCTAAAAGGGACTCAGACTTTTATACCTGAGACTGTCCTGGAGTTCCTCTCTTGCATTTGCTGATGGTTGTTTTTATGTTGTTTGGTTTCTATGTGTTTTTACTTTTATATTAGGTATTTTATCTTTTATTGTCAGTTGCCTACAGCTACTTATGTGAGATGGGTGATTATATAAATCAAATAAATAATAAATAAAATAGTCCAGAGCCAAACTTCTCCAGGACCGTCTAATCCTCCCAGTATTTTTAAATCAGTTATGTCCCAGCATAAAAAGGTAAAGGTAAAGGTTCCCCTTGCACATATGTGCTAGTCGTTCCCGACTCTAGGGGGCAGTTCTTATCTCCATTTCAAAGCCAAAGAGCCAGTGCTGTCCGAAGACATCTCTATGGTCATGTGGCCGGCATGACTAAATGCCAAAGGTGCATGAAATGCTGTTACCTTCCCACCAAAGGTGGTCCCTATTTTTTCTACTTGCATTTTTTTAATGTGCTTTCGAACTGCTATGTTGGCAGAAGCTGGGACAAGTAACAGGAGCTCATCCCGTTACGCGGCACTAGGAATTCAAACCACTGAACTGCCGACCTTTCGATTGACAAGCTCAGAGTCTTAGCCACTGAGCCACCGCATCCCTTGTCCCAGCTTAGATATAGCTAATTTTACTTGTTCTGAGTGATAATATTATTGTAGAGAGTAAAGAAGATGACTTTGACTGATTTAGGCAAGTTCCATTACCATAGTGACAAAGGGAAAACCATATCTTAAGTCCAAAGTAACCAGAAAATATATGGAAGTATGGTAAGACTACTTTCAATGAGTGTGAGTATAATAGAGTCTTGCAAGTCTGATAGTGCTACTTCCTCCCCTTATACCCATGTCTATTAAGAAGGTATCTGTCTGAGCTGCTTTCACATACTTTCTATTTCTTTTAGACTTTGTTTTTCTCCTCGTCACTTGGGTAATGGCTCCTACTATCTCCATCTTCTTCACTCTCTATATTTATAAACAACATACATATTATAAAAATATAGTTATTCTTGTTAATTATTTTTTTATATTTTATGTTTCTAGACCAACTGTCTCTCTCAAGGAGGGGCTCAGGGTGGTGTACAGTATAATCAGCATATAACGTTAACATTAGAATATTACAATTAATTTAGAACCAAACACTTTAAAATTGTGAGATTATAACATTTCAAAGAAATTTTTAAAAATCTGAGATGACCATTTAGCATTGACTAATAAAGACAGAGGGAGGGCCAGCCAGCTCCAGAATTGCTTGATCCTTTGTGCCCCCCACCCCCAAGGCAGAGCAAGTTTTGACCGTTTGTGGAAGACCAAAAGAGGGGGAGGGTCTTCCTCCCCTTTGGGGAAAGGATGTTCCATAATGTGGCAGTGACAAAAAAAGCTGTCTTCCTTAGACCGTGCCAGTTGACATTCTTTGACTGATAGGGTCTACAGCATACCTTCCCTGCATGACCACATGTGACAGGCTCCTGTGATGGGGTGAAGCCGATTCCATAAATAGCCTGGTCCCATGCTTTGTAGGGCTTTATAGAGCTATTATAATATATGTTATAGTATAGAGTTGTGAAAACTGTTTCATCAGAAAGACTGATTTTTTTTAAAAAAAAATGGCGGCCCTATGAATTGTGGTTGTGGAGAAAATTTCTGAGAATACTTTGGACTGCAAATAGGGCACATAATACTAGATGAAGTAAAACCAGTCTGATCAATGAAGCACTGACAATGAAGCTAAAGCTAAAGCTTAAGTATTTTGAACATAATAAAAAAGCAGGAATCGTTTCCCACATGCTTGAAAAAATCAAAGGCAATCAAAACGAGATCAAAAGAAGACAACGGGGCTAGATGTAATCACTACACTGATGACACAAGCATGAGCTTAACACAAACATGAGATCAAAGAAACAGTTACTGACAGACTATCCCGGCTTAATACTGTTTGTCAAGTTCACAAACACTCAGAAGTGACTGAACAACAGTAAGATCAGATATGCAAAAGAGCTTACTCCAAACCCCTTAAGATCGGTTAGATTTATTCCCATGTGAGAGTGTTAGGATGAGTATCTGCATAAAATTTGAACATATTTGAAATGTTCAGAAATCTGAACTTGAACATAATGAGTCTTTGGAGTAGCATGTTGTCATCAAGTGGATATCATTAGAAGCTTATGACAATAATATTAACTCTAAATAAAAATGAGACCAAAAACAAGGTAGCAGAATAGGGGGGGAAATCAATGAAATATTTGCTACTGAGCTAATTTCCTCTTTTCCTTTTGATTGCTCCACATGGATTTGAAATTATTAGCAGCTGATGTATACAGAAAGCACTTTTTTTCCAAGAAATTTGCTATCATATTAATTATCTTCACAGAAACAACAGCTAAGTCAATCAAGACTATATTTGTGAAGTTTCATTGAAACCCTGTTCCAAACAGGTTAATTTGATAATTGTTTCCACAAGCCAGGATATATGCTGTTTTATATGTTGATTATTCTGTACATCGCTCAGAGCCCCTCCTTGAGGGAGGGAGCAATCTAGAAACATGAAATGTATGTGTGTCTTTGTATGTATGTGTAATTTATGCAGGTTCATCTAGTGCAAATAATGCATAATCTGGATAATTCTCTTTAAATTTATGCAAAATCAGGTATAAATATCATTGTTCTGAAAGGAAGTTTTTTCCCTCAGGTAGATTAGCTCATGAGTGCAATTGCAGAGATAAAAACCTGACTAAATGTCACCTGAATTTAAACTGTATCTTTTTTCCTGGTAAATATTCTTAACGATTTCAGATTTAATTAATTCAAATCCTATCTAGCATGATTGAGATTGTCCAGCCAGCACTTTGAGGATAATACTTATGTTTAAAACGTTCTATTGAGAATGAATTTTAGACTGTTAGGGAAATGCATTCTGAATAAAACAGCCCAATATCTTGTATTTAAATATAACGTACACAGAATGTTTATAATTCAGAAGATTTGCTTTATCATTAAAAATGCCTCCCTTTGTTTTCAGGATTTCTCTTTAAAAATGTGAGTAGCTCAAAATTATGATATTGCTATTAGATGAATATAACAGAGGGATGTAAACAGTATTTTGATTATTTTGATGAAGCAGTGGAGAAAGTTTTAAATGCACATGTTAAATTATTACGTGAGCAACATTATATTGAGTTATTTATTTATTTATTTTATATATTGCTTCTCATTTAAAACTTCTCAATGGTGTTTTACAGTATAGTATGACATAGTTGTATACACTATTTGTTACTGGGTACTGTATATACCTGTGTATAAACGGACGCTCAAAAGTTTTGGGGGTTTTTTTTTCATTTTTTTTACAATTGGCTTGTCTGAGGATGGTTGAGCAGGGCAATACATAAAGTATGCCTACATTCTTTGCATGCCTGACTTGATTTTTTTTCACTCCTGATGAACTAGTCATATATGTGTGTGTGTGAGAGAGAGAGACAGAGAGACAGAGAGACAGAGACAGAGAGACTTGGACTAACAGGTCTGTTTTTTAGACTGGTCCAAATGAAGTTATCTTCAACCATGTATGTATAAAAACTTTCTGATTTGTGTTTATGAAAGGCTTGAGAATAATTCTCAAATGGTTCAGTTTGAAAGAACTAAGTGAGCTCACTTTATCAGTGATAAATAAGAGAGGATCAGAAATGAAATAATATCAGGATTAATCTGCTTGCACTGCTCTGGTTTTAATCAGTTTTACCCATATTTGGGTAAAGCCTCTTTGTCCAAGTTCCTGCTCCCGTTCCTTCCCCCAGTTTCTCCCCAGCTAGCAGTTCAAAAGCATGCAAATGCAAGAGATTAATAGGTATCACTTCAATGGGAAGGTAACAGTGTTCCATGCACCTTTGGTGTATAAGACATTCTGGCCACATGATCATGGAAAATATCTTTGGACAAATATGGCTCCCTCAGCCAAGAAATGGAGATGAGCACCGCGCCCTGGACAGGGAAACCTTTATCTTTACCTTTATTCATATTTACAACCTGCATTATCTTCCTAATCATGTGGTGGGTGTTATTTTAAAAATACTTTATTATCTGACTGTAAAAAGGGTTGTATAGGTGCTAACATCTCATGTTTAATCCCAAACCACTAAGATGTACTTTTTCCTTCAAAAGAAAGGTGCTCAACTCCTCCTGGCAGTTTCTCTGCTCAAAAGATATCCATTTGCTTCTTCTCATCTTCCTTTTCCATATCCATACATTTTCTCCATTCACAAAAGCATTTTTAACTGAATAACAGCTGGAGGGAAAGGGTTAAGATCTTCCCCCAATGGGGTCAACTATTACAAATGGAATCTTCTGCAGTGGCATTTGGTAAGAAAGGAAGGAGTCAGAATAAAATATTGTGCACAATACAAATAAATTATATTTCCCCTCAATTAGGACAAGGCATTTAGAGAACATATTGTTTTTTTCTAAATGAAATAATATCCAGCAGTAATTGAAAATTGGAGGTTTATGAAAGCTTGCAGCAAATCCAAGAGAAAAACAAAACAAAAATCAGATTGATTTAAATTATGAATATACAACTGTTTGCATAGCTTTTCTACATGTGCGTGCGAAACTTTTCAGATTAAATTAACATAGTAACTCATGGTTCTACATTTAAATATATTTCTCATACTATTTAACTCTTACTGGCAAGAACAATAGAATGTAGTGGTCCAACAATTGTCTTTATGAATTAGATTACAGCTTCAATTTGAATATATAACACCAAATAATAACTAGGAAAACATTTCAATAATGATGATGATGAACATTATTATTATATGTTAATACTTCCATAAAGTTAGAAGGCTCGGGTTTACTTCTCTCCAATAGTCTTAAAACAGCAAAAAAATTGACATGTATTAAAATGATGAATTGCAGAAAAAGTCATCACTTGAACTTCAAAACTATATCTAATAACTCATAAATTATTAACATTTCAGTTTGAAAATGTGACTGAAGAAAACTTAGTTACTTGTTTCTTCATCTAATTATAGCTCTATAAGGAATAAGCAAACTAAGTTTAAGTTTAGTTTAAACCCATTTAGCAAACTATTCATGTTATGTTCAGAAAGCATGATTCTAATTTTTTTCTCTATTATGATATTTTTGAAAATGCTCCAATACCCATTGTCATGGATTTAGTAGCAGATGCTTGTAGAAAGGAACCTACTCCAAAAAATATTCAGCATTGAGGGGAAGGATAAAGGGAGAAATGTTTTGTTCTACATAGGAAAGAAATATGTAGTATTAATTGCCCCATTAATGTATAAAGCTAATTTTAGGATGATATATGGGTGCTAAAGCATAATTTTACTTTTATACAAAAAAAGGGCATATTATATTTCTATTTTGCCTCATTTTTTAAGATCACAATTATATCCTATGTTCTTGCAGAATGTGATAGTTGTATATGCACAGAGATGTAAATTGGCTGAATTATTTGACAATAAGTCCTAATTAACTTAATGGGACTGACTTCTGAAAAAAAAAGATATATAATTGTATTGTTAATGACTTTCTGTATTATTTGACCACATCTAAAACTGACTCTAGCATACACCGTAAAGTTTGTCTGAAAACCCAACACTACAAGCCCCACGTTGATACTCAGTAAATTGCTGTAGGTAGAGAAATTAGGAATGATCATGCACATTTGAAGCATTTATATATGCTCTTTTCAGAAATATGGATGTACTCATTAATGTGTAGAAGCCGGGACAGTAGACATGACTGGGGTTCTCTTTATGACATGCATTAATTGAACATTTGCGATGGCTAAAAATTAACTTTTAAACAGTTAACCTGAATACTTTCTGTAGGCAACATGTGTGCAAAGAGAAGAAAATTCCCTTCCTTCAATCTTAGAAATTTTATTTTGTTTCCCAGTTTGAAGGCTGCAAGAAGGCCTTTTCTAGACTAGAAAATCTGAAGATTCACTTAAGGAGCCACACTGGAGAAAAACCTTACCTTTGCCAGCATCAAGGCTGTCATAAAGCATTCAGTAATTCCAGCGACCGAGCCAAGCACCAGAGGACGCACCTGGACACTGTAAGGGAAGAATGTGATTTTAGATAATATTTTGCTATATCTTGCAATATGTTGTAGATGTACTGTTTTATAAAGTGCACATAAAATGGGGGCTTACAATGGAACCCCTATAGAAAGGGGTTATTCAGGTTGTTTTGAAATTCAGTTCTTGTTATAAGAAAAGAGATTGTTGTGATCGGTCAGGGGTGTCAAACTCGATTTTATTGAAGGCCGCATCAGAGTTGTGTTAGTCCTCGGGAGGCTGGGGTGGCCATGGCCAGCTCGACATCACTCCTGTTGGGGGCCCTGTAGTAGCCCGAGTGCTCTGCCAATGAAAAGGGGCTCCCAAGCTCCATTTTCACTAGTAGAGGGTTGCAGGAAGCTGTGGCAGCCGAAAATGGAGCTCGGGAGCCCGTTTTCACTGGCAGAAGCACCGTGGGCCAGTCCTTTGCTGTTTCCAGGGTAGCCTGGGTACTGTATATACCTGTGTATAAACTGACGCTCAAAAGTTTTGGGGTTTTTTTGTTTTTTTTACAATTGGCTTGTCTGAGGATGGTTGAGCAGGGCAATACATAAAGTATGCCTACATTCTTTGCATGCCTGACTTGATTTTTTTTCACTCCTGATGAACTAGTCATATATGTGTGTGTGTGTGTGTGTGTGTGTGTGTGAGAGAGAGAGAGAGAGAGAGAGAGAGAGAGAGAGAGAGAGAGACTTGGTCTAACAGGTCTGTTTTTTAGACTGGTCCAACTGAAGTTATCTTCAACCATGTATGTATAAAATCTAAGTACCCCTCAGGCCAGATCCAGCCCCCGGGCCTTGAGTTTGACACTCCTGTGATAGGCCTTTCCTTTTATAATTCTAAGCAGCTCAGGCTGCCTACTGTATACAGAATTTTTATACTGTAAGATGCAGATTAGTTTTGTTGTGATATAGAGTAATGCTCTCCAGTTCTCTCACCCATTTTCCTTTCACAAATCCATCAGCCTACAAACAAAGGTTTCCATATATTATGTTAAGGCAGCCTTTCTCAACTCCCCCCCCCCCCTTTAAGGAACAATGAAATAATTTTCAGGTCATAGGAAACCCTGCATAAAAACATTGTATTTGCAGCTCATGATACCTTAAAGATAAAAAAGTTTTTTTCCACGACCTCTTGCAGAACCCCTCACAATTTCTCACAGAACTCTTGGGTACATGGAAGTCCAGGTAAAAAAGACTCCATTGGGGCATCCAGATACTCACTCCTAAAAATTCATGGCTGCTTCAAAGCCCTGCATAGGGCATGATTTGATTGCCTAAAGAGATCTGCAGAAAACCTAGGAGGAGTAGATCTGAATTAAAGAAAAAAGATGCTACAGTATACTGTATAACTATTAAATAAATAAATATGATATAGTGCTTTCTCTCATACTTACCATAACAGAAGTGGTGCAAAATTGAGAGTGAAGACCATGGGTCCAGATACAGAAGATGAAGTATGCTGTTACATTTAGGGGAAAGTTAGCGCTAATAATAATAAAAGTACTTAAAAGCTTAGGACTCAACCTGATATTCCACTATTTTTCTGGTAAATATGAATTATATAACTTAATATAATTCAGCATCCTTCTTTCTGTCAAACCTGCACAGACTCAAATAAAATGAATGAGGTATATTAATATTTTATATTTCTATTTTAAAGATCCATTTCTCTCTTTCCAACAGAGTAACACAGACAATTGGCAAGGTTTAATTGGGACATTAAAAATAGGCCTTACAAAAGAGAATGGAAAATAAAGAAATTGCAACAAATCAGAGACTGGTTTAAAAATAAAAATATTAAAATGCTGACAGAATTTACATAATAGGGAAGATTATTCAACTCACTTCTTTGAGGTCATTCTATATAACAAGGCATTCCCAGATAACACGAGTTTATGCTATATTACCAGTTATGCCCCAGAAACCTGTAGTATATGGAAAATACGAATGGACAGTTACAGGTATGTAGTTCATGAAACAACTGAAGTACCTTCTGAACCCAACACCTTGAAACATGGAGGACAGTGTCCTGTAGATAGCTTGATCCTGTCGTAAGGATACTCCTGATGGCATTTGGACCTAAATGTGACTGCACAGAAGACACTTTTGTTGAGATTATTCCTGAAGCAAAACGGAAATAGTCCTGAACAAAGTGGGTCTTCCTCTAAGCATACACATTCATTCATTCATTTATTTGTTTGTTTGTATCCTACCTTTATTTTATTTTTTTTACAAACAACCCAAAGTGGTGAACATATCCAATACTTCTTTCTCTATTTTCCCCACAATAACCCTATGAAGTGATTTGGGTTGAGAGAGAGTGACTGGGCCAAAGTCATCCTGCTAGCTTTCGTGGCTAAGGCAGGATTTGAACTCATAGTCTCCCACTTTCTAAGCTGGCACCTTAAATGCTAGAACAACTTGGCTCAAATGATATCAGGAGACTCCCCAGAGCAACTGCAGAGAACCTTTATTAGGCTATGACACATTAACACTTCAAGCAGAAAGATTGGACGATTGTTTTAAGGACTTTACAAGTAGTTCTTAGAATGATTTCCTACAACTCTCATATATACTCAAAATATTTGGAAATTTCTATAATACAAGGGTATATAGGGAAACAATGAGATATTTATATATGTTAGATTTTGAAATCCTCAAAATTATTTCAGATGCACAGAATCATTGTAGCATAGCTCCCCTTTTGGTTAAATCTTATTACTTGAAGTATATATTTCATGCCAAGACTTATCTGAGTAAGTTGCTTCATGCTATATGTACTAGATATACAGCTGGGAGCATATTTGCTTTAGTATTGGAATTTTCATTTGGGAATCATAACACTGGTTATCTGAATGGACCAAATTAGAGCTGACTGTGATTTTGCTAGTGCTGCTTTTTGCAAAAGCCATACAAATATATCTTTGTGAAAGTAATACTAGAAAGGTTTCAGTAAAAATGAAAAGGTTGAAGATGTATTTAGCTGGATGTTGATTTAAGGTGGGGGGGTTAGGCTTTAGCTGGGCTTTTTGATTTTCCTTTCAGGAAAATAGATATGTCATCAATTGCAATTACAAGAAGAACATGTATTCTATAAATTATGTTATGAGGCATGTATGCGCTGTGAATACGTACTGTACATCAGACCTAAAAATCAACAAGAAGTGTCTGATCCACAGGAAAAAAAACCTGAACAACTTTGTAAGCCAAGGATACTGGGAATGTTACCCATGAAGATAATTGGAATGATAGAAACAATTCTTAGAAATTAAACGTTAAAATAGAGTGTGTTCTTAAGAACAATAAAAAAATAAATGTTGACATTTTTATTTTTTCTCCCAGGGATTATTTATAGCCATCATGTTTTAATTAGTGCAGGGATATTTCAAAAACAGTTTTTTATACTTCTGAAAAATTGTTATATGGCTTTTAATATATTTAAGCTTCTTTTTCTTTTTCTTCTGCCATATCCCAGACTAACCTTTCCCCTTCATTCTCTCTTTCTGAAGCAGATTTCCTCTGTATCTCTATGTCTGGGACTTTACTACAACTTCTTTACCTGAACTTCTAAAGAGATATATTTTCTGACTAAACTAAAGTTTTATATGAGGGATGCATAATTGTAAGTACAAGTAGTGATGGCAGAGAATTTACTTGATCAATATGTAAAATGCATGTCCACATTATAAAAGCTAAAATGATGAATGCCACAGTGCAGTTGACACTCCACCTGGCTTTTATATGCATTGCATACAACTCCCATAAAACAGGTTAAATTTCAGTCACACTGTTGGCGGTTGCCAATGAGGCAGCCATTCTGACAACCACTTTTTGACCAGAACTAAAGACCGCACTGAATATAAAATAAGTCCTTTCTGCCTCTTCCTTTTTACACTGATAGCATATTTATTCCACTGGTACATGGTCCTGTAGGATTGTCCTCAACCATACTGAACTTTGTTTTTTTATAAATACTACATAATAGTCTGGCTCAAAAATTTTACTCATGCATTTATTTCCCCCAACACGCAAGCATGATGATTCCACTAACAAACCACGTCTCAGAAGTTGAGCACTTCCAATAGTCCCATATTCTATAGGCCTCCTGGAAATCTTCAGGAACAAAACCTTTGGACCTGCAGCTATATCTATGCAATCCACTATGGAATTTGGAACATTTTTTCAATTGGTGCAGAATTTAGCTACACCTATAGCTATATGATCCATTTTTGAAGACTCTTGTCCCAAGAGATTAATCAGCATGTGTAATATTAGGGCTATGACTTTTCCACAGTGAGGGAACATGTGGCTAAAAGTTTTGAATCAAGCTTGTATGTCAGCATGTGGATTTTCACAATTATACTTGAGCATGACGTTGCTGCAGTATCTAAGGTAGGCAGCCAATTACCTTGTTTAAACCATAAGATATGGAATGAGAAGTAATATAGCATAAAATTTAAAATGTTCTTTCATGCCAGCTACCTTTTTCTGTGCCAGAATCTTCATGGTCTTTCTTTTTCTGGTTTTATGAATGATATTTGCAATATTGCCATTTCAGAATGTACAACCTTAACTTAATTTGTGACTCGTTATTTCTTTTCATTTTTTAGAAACCTTATGCTTGTCAGATTCCTGGCTGTACCAAACGATACACAGATCCAAGTTCTCTAAGAAAACATGTAAAGGCCCATTCTTCTAAAGATTTGCAGGCCAGAAAAAAGGTAACCTTCATAGACTTCTCTGCCAAGTGAATCATGTGCAGCTCTCCATGTCATATGAAAAGCACCTGTAATAACACAGCCATCAACAGAAACAGTTTTCGTTTGCACACTGATAATGATGAATAGAGAACTTACATTATAGCAGAATAGTTTCTAGCCTGCATGCATTAGTATGTTGCAATTGGCAAACGTTTGCATCATTTTACAATTAAACCTCCCCCCAAATCTGCCATTGTCCATTTATAAGTTTTCCTACTATGTGTATATGTTTCTTTGTGTACATAGGTCTGTGTGTGTGTGTGTATGTCTATATATAAATAATACCTTGTATACTATCTCCTCAAATACATGCATTTCTTGTTCTATGTATAATTTTTGTACTCATCTTTCCTAAAGATAAACATTTTATACATAATTTTTGAGTCAATATTTGAACAGACATTGGCAGACTCCATGAATTAAGCAATTGTTTTTGCCACATCAGATTCCATCATACCATTTCATTTCAAAAGAAATCTGTGACAAACCTCTTCAACATCCGCTTCCAATTCTTTTCTATGACTATAAAACAATGCATCCCTTATGTCTGAATAGTTATTTATTATTGCTTTAGACATGTGGTTCTGCTCTGTATATTGCATATTGTTTTCCTTACAGGCTCATGTTAGTTTTTTTTTTTTTACTATTCTGAAGCCTCTCAATCCACCAAAGAATGAAATGGGATGGGATAGAAGACTCAGTTTAGCTTCAATTATTTATGATACTGTGGCTTCATTCTTGTTTTGCTTTTGCATTCTTTTAATCTTTCAGCTGGCATTCAAAATTTATTTGCTGAACAAAAAGAAAAAAGTATTCATATTAGTGTGAAAATATCTTGAAGCTATAATATGTAATATTAATGTTACAGTATACTTACAATATCTTAAAAAGTGACATTTACTTTATGCTTCATTCTTTGAAATATTTCCTTGTATAATAATAAAAAATGTAAGGAATAATGAAAGTCAGAATAAAAGTTATTTATGTCTTTAATTGAAGAAAATTTACTTAATGAAAAAAATTTTTTTTAGAAAAATGAGAATTCATCAAAACCATAAAAATTCCAAGGTGATAAAAAGCTCAGAGAAGTAATAGATCCAGCCCTAGGGAACCATTCAGCTGAACAGAATGAGATCCTTTGCTGTTACACCCAGTTAGTCATGGATTTGTTTAATTTATCCTGCTTGACTGCCTCTAATCCGCTTTCTTAACCTTCCCTTTGCCCATAAAATGACATTATTTTTCTCTCTTAAGATATAGCTTGTCCTTCAAAATGCCATGAACATATTAGAAATTCAAGGATATATGCCAAAACCCATGTTCTTACATCAGGAAATCTTGGCAAGTCCTTAATGATAAACATGGCTATAGATTCCAGTACAGCTGATTTCCAGTAATTGTGTCAGCATGTGGCTATGCTGAGATTGCCAGTATCCTAGTGAATCATTATAGCATTTTGCTTTTCCTTCTGGGAATTCAGTTGAGCCTTTAGTAGAAATGTAGAATGAACTCTACATACCATGCATAGCTGCAACTAGTACAATGAATGCATACCATATCCAAGGAGATTATAGAAAAGCTAATGAACTTTGTGTTTGCAGGTAATATCTCTTCCCTGTCAATGCATCTAAAAGCATTTTCAATAGTGTTAAACATTTACTCCAATTTTATAATTAGAAATTATAACAAAAAATAGATGCCATAAATAGGATACAAAGGATGGCCAGCAATTGATTTTTCCTTGGTCAGCAGCATGTCTATGTGTATTGGTCTGATTAAAAGCATTGGCCCTGCAGTCTCCTTTCTAGTGCATTGTGATCTTGCACTAAAGGGGTGCAATTTGTGGCATGAGCTACAAATGCCTGTGTTCTTCTCAAGTAAACCTGATTCTAACTGATCTTGTGCAAGATAACCTGCAATCTAAATCCAGAAGACAAACCTATAGAAGACAAAAAATTGCCCCCCAACAATGGCATTGTTATTATAGTCAATGTTTAGATGAATGCCTTCTATTTCCTAAAGGAGTTCAAGGTGATTTGTTTGTATGGGGATCTTCCTTTATTTTGTTGCCTGAACAACTGCATGGGACAGATTGAGGAGAGAGAGAATGACTGGCCCAAAGTCTCCCATTGAGCTTTCATGATTGAGGGTGGGAGAAGACCTGAGTCTCTCCAGTGTTACGCTGCCATGGATGGATGAAAGTCAAACTAGTGAAATTGTGTTGCGAAGAACTTGAAAGGTTTGAGGAAGATAGCATTTTATAATTACCTGAAGGAGTGACATACAGAACAAAGCCAACAAACTGTTGACTCTGTCATCAAAATGCAGGTCATACGACAGTGGCCTTAAGTTAATGCAGATTCTTAACAACAAAGGCATTTTCTTGATGTGGAACCAAATTCCAAAGGAGATGACCAACACTCCTCCACGTGATGTGAGGAATGCCTTGAGCAACAATTGATCCTATGGCCTAAAGGACCTCTTCCAGTTCTATGATACCAAAAGTTTATCATAACCTTGCCAATATCAGATGTACTTGCTTAATACAACTGATATGGAGAAGCAATTGGTTGCGCGCGCACACACACACGCATACAGTATGGATATGAACACCTATGAATATACGCATGCACTTCTTCCCTCTTAGGTCTGTGGCTTGTTTCAACTCAAAGCCCTGAATCCTGAATCTGTGCATTTTTTATTTATTCCCTTAATTTATTCCACTACCTTCAAAATAAAACTTAAGATAGGTGAGGGGTTTTTCTTTATCCAGTTTGAGTCAGTGGAAGGTAAAATTATTTTTTTAAAGTTCAAGGTGGATTAAATATGAAAAAGAGACTTATTATCAGTTATTATCAAGGTATATTTCTTGATGGAGCAGTGGTTTCGCTATTGTCTGTAATAGTGATATAATTACTTATAATTATATAATGATAATTATTTAGAATAGCCCTTCATATTTTATAGTGATATCATTTAATCAAGTTGAAATTTATATTAAAATGTGGTCAGTCTGAATCTATGAAAATAGAACAATTCTGAATATACTATTGATTGTCCTTTTGGGACAAATAGGCATATTTTAAGATCATTTTGTGGGCTCACTCACAAAATGGTTGCCCTGGTGGGTTTGGCCAATCATAAAATATTCTTATACCAAAAGACAAACTAAATGCTGAGCTGCAGCCTGACATGTTTTGCTTTTAGCAATGCAGATTATGCCTAAAGTTTGTGCTTTACTTTGCAGAAAGATAGCTTTTCAGTTTTAATTGAAATAATGTATCATATCATATCAAATAAATAAGATTGGGGTAGAAGGCTTGCTAGGCTTCAATGAACATGTACAAGCACATTTTCATTCTTACAGATCACATGATCTGTTTCTTCCGAGAAAGCACCCATGTTTTGAAATTATATTTGCTGCCATTCCTACAGTATGTTATCTAATTTGTAATTTCCAATTTGTCTTATTGTAATTTTCTAATTCCTGCTGCTGTTTTAGGAGTAGAATTCCTGGAATTTCCAGATTGCTTATAAGTTTTCGTTCCCATACATTGGGGTGACATTAGAACAGAGAAAACTGCTACATTGAAATTAAAATGTTCTGCCATATTTACACTTAACAGTTGGGTAAAAATTGTTTTGATGATTTCTGAAATTATTTCCATTTGTGGAAATTTAAAACAGCAGCAGATAAAATTCTACTAAGATAAATTTTAGAAATTAGTGCCATGAAAAAAAATCTGGAAATTTATTTGTTCCACAAATTAAATTTATTTTTCCAGAGTTTGATGAGATGCTGCCATTCTAGGGAGCTGTCCAGATGATGTTAAAAAGAAATCCACAGACATGATTCTAATATCTAACTTCAAGAAAGATAAAATTTCAGCTTTTTTAATATATCAAATTTATAAATTGTACTCTCTGCTCTTAAGGATAATATATACCTGCCATGATCGTGTGATGTAATAATTGTGCTTTCTATACAGATATCAGAACTCATTTTAAATTTTGCTTTTATCAATGTTTGCTACACAAATAAATATTAATTGTGTCAATTTTTATTTTAATGGATATTTTTAATGGGTATCATTTTTGTTAAAATTGCATTGTTTAGGGAGAGCCAACAATACATTAGATTTCCCTGTTTAAATTTCTTTACAATTTTAAAAGAAAAAAGAAATTTCTGACCTTAGAAGGAGTATAACATTCATTATAAATTTATCCATATAAAAAGACAGATAACATTAATGTTTAATTCTAACTGGCTGCAAAGATGTTTCCTTCTGCTTTGATACTGAATTTATTGATATTGAAGTTATGAGCACCAGATGGCCGAGCCAGGTCTGTTGCTTGTAGTAGTGGCATCCTGTCCTTTCACTGATGTTGAAATAAAACATAGTCCTATTTCTGCACATTAGCTAAGAGAAAAATATTCTTTACCTCGGGCAGTAAAATGCTTTGGGCAGCCCTGGGGGAGACTGTATGAAAAAAAGTATTTTCTAGAAGCAAAACCTTCTTTTTAAGCTATTTTTCTTTCACAAAATCAGACTTCTATAGAGGTATAACTTGTTAATTATTTATAATTGCACCAGTCCTCTTTCATGTCACGTTTGTTTAGTAAACCATACAATCCTTTCCATCGTGCAGGAGGGGAATTACACAGAAATGAATGGACAATATGCTGTTTCCCTCTCAGACTCCACTCATTGCTCACTAACTGATTGTACAAAGCTCTGATTATTATAGTTTGATTTAGATGATCAAATCCCAGCTTAAAACGTGGATATATCTGAACCATCACAGTTCAGATGCAGCTGCTTTACATCCTTTACTGATGCAGCAAAACAAATGACCAGGCCATATTTAATCATGGTTTTCTGTTGCATCCATGTTATTTTCAAAAATGCTGACTAGGAATTATAGTCTCAGTACATCTGGTGATCACGAGGCTGGAGAAAGATAGAATGAAACTCGGTCAGCAGAATCCTTTCCTTTTTTTCCCCCTTTTCCTTTCCTTTTCTTCCTTTTCTTTTTAGGAAAGCGAGGCAGCCATTGAAAATATAAATAAAGTAATCCAAAGCTGATCCTATCATTATACAGTCTGGGGTCTACTTTAATGAAAGTTTGGGGTATAACAAAGGAGTAATGAGTTCTTATTTACTTACTAAATTCTTACACTATTTTCACAGCCAGGCGTTCAGGAGAAAAGAGAATTGAATTTTTTTCTGCATTAAAATACCTCAACTGGCCTTTCATATGTATGTTTGCTTGGGTAGTTTGAAAGTACACATTTTTATAAGCAAAATCCTTGGATTGTTCCTTTATCAGAAACTTTTTTTTATAATAAGTATCAATTGCAATAATGTCATCTAAAATCAAGCATAATCAGAGTTCTTGTTTTTTTTAAATCTTTGTATTTAATTTCTGAACAATAGAGAGTTTTTAAACTGCTCCTCTTCCAGAAAAATAGTCATTTTTCTTCTGTAAACTTTTAAAATATTAGCTACAAGACTTCCTATCTTAAGATGCGAGGTAAAAAAAAACCTTGAAAAAATAACAGAATTTCAACATGATACAATATATAAAATATGGCACTGGATTAAGTTACAGGATGCTTCAATTCACTTGCCTTACCATCACTCTTATTTCCTTCTTTTAAAATATAGATTCTTCAAAGTCCAAAATTTGCTTTGCAACATTAATTTTTAGTTTTAATTGCCTTTTTTCAAAACTATTTCTCATTTCATTGTTAAAATTACAAAAAAGACACTAAGAACAACAAAAGAAATAATTTCCACTCATTTATTTTCTATGGCATTCAATCAAAATATTTCATTAATGCAAGAGGAATTGCATTTAGAGGCTAAGGGTCACTAAGCAGTGCCCATGGCAACTAAGAAGCCATTCTTCACAAAAATGTTGTAAAGAGTAAGTGTTTTAATCCTCAACTTTAATCTCTTTACTTCCTGTTCTCAAAATGGAATATAAATCAGAAAGTGTGGAGCAAAGGACAAGGATGCTGGCGGAAGAGGATTAGTGATGGGGGGGAGACTTTAAGGAATGTAATCATGCTATTTAATGCCAAACTTCAGACCAAAATCAGCCAATTCTTTTGATTCTGCTGAATCTAAAACAAGAAAACTAATGTTGAAAATGATCACAGGATTAGCCTTCTCCCCTCTATCTTTTTCTTACTAATATTACAACAGTAATTCGAATTATTGCAACTCAGAGACTATTGAATTTGTACCACAGGTAGGCTAAATAAATTGTGCTAGGGCCTCCACTGATCTGTCTGAATTACTACTGTCATCAATAATTATTAATATACACTAGTTTATTCCTTTAGGATACTGTAGACGCAAGACATTTCTTGATATATTATGCTGTTCTGCTTAAAGAAAGCTACCCAGTCTTGTGTAAAAATAAATCTTAGATTTAGAGTCATGTTGATGCTTCTTTATTGTGTGACAGCCATGTTAATTACATAGAACCAAAGTAGGTTATCTTAGTTGATTTCACAAAGCAAAGGATTACAAATAAAAAACTCACTACGTCTTATAGTAATTAGCAACCAACTGCAACCTGACCTAGAAAAATGGATAATATATATAATTAATAATAAATATAATGAATAATAGATAATTCACAGTGAGATGCCCAGGTTTGCTGATAACCTTCAATTATTTAGGATGAATAAGAAAGGGGCAGAGAAGAACCTCAGAAATATTTATCCAGTGTGGATGAATATTAAAATACAAACATGATGCACTGTAATTTAGGACAAAGGGATGCTTATGGGGCAAAATAAGTGTGACTTTGAATATACAGTAAACTGATAACAAATAACTAGCCAGGAAGAAGATCTTGCTGGCTAGATCTTGTCTACTCTGTATGCAGATTCTGAACAAACAAACTTCATGTGTGGATTTAATGGAAAGAGAACAAAAGTATAACTGCCAGTATATTCCCTTTACAGTATATAAATCGGTGCATACAGTTAGAATACTGTTTATTGGCCTTGAAAAAGATGCTGTAGAAATGGAATAAATGTGAAGGGGGGTGCTAAAGCATTTTCCTCTGAGGAAAAATAACAATATTTGTGATTTCAGCACTTACTAAAATGATAAGAGGAAACCAAAGTACATAAAACAGAATCTCATATTATTAGTCATTTAGTGACTATGAATGACGAATATGCACTGTACACTGTCACTCAAAGAAAAGGAATAAAGGTAGCTGTTAATCTGGATGTCCTTGAAAGAGTTAATGCCTCCTGGTCATACTGGCTACATGCAATGTCCAATAAAGGAGATAAAATTCCCTTTGAATTTCATTTCCTGGATGCTATTGCGCTCTTAACCTGTTTGACAGCTTCCCCTATTGGCATCTTCCTCATAATGGGGACAGAATGCTTTCTTATTTTATTACTTATTTCTATTACTAGATTTATACCCTGCCTCTATTTAGTGCAACCCGTGATGACATATATAATGTTCTCACCTTCAGGTTACAGCAAGCCTGTCAGGTGGGTTGGTGTGAGAGACAGTGACTGGCCCAAAATCACTCAGCTTGCTTCCATGCCTCAGAGAACACCCAGTTTTCAATTTCTAGTCCAGCATCTTAACCACTCTACCAAACTGGCTATGGATTTAGATTAGATTTTAGATTAAATTAGACAGCATATCTCTTGTTTTATTCTAATAACACATTATCTATTAGAGTTACCTTGTTACTATCAGAAAGGAAACAAATACATGTGATCACTGGAAAATATGAGTAGTGATTGACAAATGAACTAAATTATGAAAACTATAACAGCGGGTAATGTAGGGAAGGGATTTTGAAGATATATTGCAATGCAGCACTGATGTATACTAAGATTCAACTATTGAAGGCCAAAATGCCAAAGTCTTGAAGATAAAGAAGAAAGAATATCGTGTTGAAAGCTTCCTGCTATCTGCCATCGTGAAAAGATTTTATAGGTCTACTTATGAGAGCAGGTAGAGACTGTCCTTAGACTTTCATTTCATAAAATCTGTATGTGACAATGCCTGTTCATGGAAAAATAATTTGAGGTGAACCTATTATCCAAAATGGTTAGGAAAAGTTGAATTCATATATATGTTACCTTAGATCAGACTATCATCTAATCAAACTTGCTTGGAGGACCTCTGTATTTTCTATTATATTTGTAAACATGCAGCAAACATCAAACAAATATGAGAAAACAAATATAGTATATTTCTTCCACATCTGATTAAGACTTGGCCAGAAAGGACAAGAGAAGTGCTAATGTTTGGAAATCTCATATTGTAAACTGGGTAAAATTGGTGTGTTAAAGGTAAAGCTCACTCAGGTTTTAGGTGGAAAAGTGTCCTTGAGATATTTATCTACTTAGCACGTAATCAGAATAAACCTTAATATTTTTTTATGAATTATGAAGAGTGCACCTTAAGCATAAGTATTCTGGTGATCCCTTCCCCAGTAGTGAAAAATTTATAAGCAGAAATGGTGCATTTTTACATTTTCTTCTCCCCTCTCTGGATATTGTGTGGACTTTAAATATTTAAGTCTCAATTTCTGTATTAGTATTATGTGACGTTATAGCACTGATTCTGCCATAGATTGTTGCCTAATTCTGCATTCAGAAAAGAACATCACATTTAACTCTTCTCATTTGGCTCCATAATGCTTATCTAACTATAATGTCAGTCTTTGCAAGGACTTTTTAAATGATACAATAGGAAGTAGGAGTCAAAGTAATAAATGCACTATGATTCCTTCTAGCATGCTTTTATAACAAAGTTATCTGCAAGAATGAACAAATACCAAGTATTTTTCTCCTGGCTGAATGTATTGAGAAGCATATTTTAATGGCATCTGATTTCTACTGAACAATAAAGATTATTTTGAGACTCCATAAGGCAAACAGAAATCTATGATAAGTGATAAGAAAAATGAAAAGAAAAGTTTTAATAGCTTTTGTGTTGGGAAGTTTGTTCATGCTTCACACCAACTTAAATCTGTTTTTCCATTCAAGTATAATCAACCGAAAATTGAGGAATTTAAGGCCGTTGTTCCCTTCTAATTACCTCTACTTGCTTTACCAAATCATGGGTGATTATCCAATCAAATATGAAATGAGAAAATGATGGGAATTGAATTTCCATTCATTGTTCTGAGAGCTTATAAAAATTAGAAGAACTGTCAAGAAAAAAATAAAATAAATTAGCGTAGATGGCGCCTTGTTTTCTAGGATACTTTGTTCCTGGGAAGTGCTCTTGTTTCCAGATATAGAATGTATTCTGTTAAAATAAGAGTCCTATCTAAAGTAAAAATTAAATAGACTTCAATCTTCTGCATATTTATCTGGACATTAACTCCATTGATGATTACTTCTGAGTGCAATCATAATTTTGCTGAAGGTTGAGATATCTTTGTGTGCATATGACCATTGCTGAGGGTTGAAACCAGCATTTGGGAAGAAAAGACAGAAGGAAGTGAATTTAGAGTAACAATTTCTTAAAGAGTAGGCTGAGTTATAGACCAAGAGGGGACAAGAATAAATCCTTAATTATCTACCTATACCCTCTTGTCCCATTGTAGTCTATAGATCCGTGATGGCGAACCTATGGCACGGGTGCCACAGGTGGCACGTGGAGCCATATTGGTGGGCACATGAGTGTTGCCCTAGCTCAGCTCCAGCGTGCATGCGCGCACCAGCCAACTGATTTTCAGGCCTTCCAGTCCCATCGGAAGTCGGGAAACTGGCTGTTTCTGGCCTCTGGAAGGCCTCTGGGGGATAGGGAAGGCTGTTTTTGCCCTCCCCAGGCTCCCAGAAAGCCTCTGGAGCCTGGGGAGGGGGAAAAACGGGCCTACTAGGCCCACTGTGCCAAAAGCAGGGGGAAGTGTAGGGGGGGTCACGTGTGCATGCGTGGGAGGGCGGGGCACATTGAATGATGGATGTGGGCACACGCACCCATGACCCCCCACGCTCCCCCCGCTTTTGGCACGCGACGGCAAAAAGGTTAGCCATCACTGCTATAGATCATGAGGACTTGAAGATTCAGTCACTAGGTTTAGGTGTCCAACCAATCTTATCATTAGAGTTTAGACTGCCCTTCAAATGCTAAGAAACCAATACTTTTTCTTTTCACAGTATATTAAGAAACTTATTTTCTGCTTAAGTTCAGGTCATTATTTTAAAGGATTCTCCATCAGGCTTCTATAAAATATCACACTACTTTTTCCCACCTCTACTCCTTTCTCTTCCCTCCCTCCCCAAAATATTTCTAATACCTCTGGAAGACAGAGTCACCTTCATGGTATATAAAATTGATAAATTGCCGGTAAGTTTTAAGTATAAATAAAACCCTGTTGAAGTAAATATGTAGGGTAAATAATATAGCCTTGAACTTTTTTTTAGAAAAGCTACCCTTTTGAACACTATCTCATAGTAATTAAAATTAACTGCAGAATATAGACTAAGAATTTGAATAAAAAGAATACGTAGCTTTGACCTCAAAAATACATATGCATGAAAGCGATGAAAATGGCTGGTTACAGTATGAGAAACATCTTATTCTGAGATGAAGGATGGAGATAAATGAGAAATGATGTCCAAAAAACCCCCTTTGCGTATCTTTTTACTTTTTAAAAATAGCTGCTTAGTATAATCTTAGACAAAACCCCAACTATAAAGAATTATTTTAAAGTTTAACAAGTGTTAATAATGCTGTTTTGCTTTGCCTATTCTCCAAAATTATAGAAAGTTCTAGGGAAGATATACCACAGATATAACATACAGCTTTATAGGAGAAAATACTGAAGAATTATATTTGAAGTTAGGATAAACAGAACTGGCAGCTGGCAACCAGCCACTGTTATTCAGTCACAATACAAACCCTGAATTCTATATTCTCAAAATTAGAATGGTTTTAAGAGGTAGATGTAATTATATTTCCCCCCCTCTTTTTTTTTTCTTTTTTACTGTTAGTACATATAATAGGCCAGTGGTGGCGAACCTTTTCGGCACCAAGTGCCCAAACCAGAACGTGTGTACATGTGCACACACCAAAGCACCAGAAACCTGAAAACTAGCTGGCTGGCGCGCACATGCTGGTTTTTTTGGCCATTTTTTAGCCATTTTCAGACTGTTTTTCAGGCCATTTTTTGGGCAGTTTTCAGGCTGTTTTTGGCCCAAAAAACGGCCTTATTTTTTTTGCCATTTTTCTAGGCATTTTCAGGTCATTTTGGGGGGCCTTTTTCAGGATGTTTTTCAGCTCTTTTTGAGGCCATTTTTCCAGCTGTTTTTTGACCCATCTTCCGGCCATTTTTCAGAAACCAAAAGAGCAGCTGGTGACGGCACATGTGCCCACAGAGAGGGCTCTGCGTGCCACCTCTGGCACACGTGCCATAGGTTCGCCATCACGGTGATAGGTAATCAAGTTTCCAGGTTTGAATTCTGTATTATTGGCTGTAAAAGAGGAATCCTTAGTATCTCTAAGTCTTAAGGTATGACATGGTGAAAGACAAACTTCTGGCCTCTCTTCCCCTTGGTTGCAACACTGGAAATAAATCCATTTTAAAAAGATGCTAGCAGGCCATCTTGTGATCCAGGCGACATTCTGTCCTGACCTTCTGCTTTGCTTTCAGTTGCGTGCCACTACAGAACTTGACCAAGACATTCTCAATGACTGCCTGAGTATCCAGCCTATTCAGGTCCCATCATCTCCCCATGATGTTTCTGCCAGCACTGTCCAACAATCACCGGGACATGTCCATGACCTTTACCCAGGTATCGGAGTCTTTGGTTTTATTTTTATTTGTTACATTTTGGTTTCAAAGATGTCAAACAAGATTTCCAAAACATCGGATATAGTGTAATTGTGTTTCTTAGTTGTTGTTGAGTTTTAAAAATAATAGTACGTGGAAATACGATAATAGACAAAATAATTTGAAAAAATGTGACCACATTACTTGAAAAATCCCTTCCCAGCTCTTCTTCCAGAAAAAAAATGCAAATTATAGGCAAAAAGGATGTGTCAGGTATCTATTGCTGCAAACCTAATATAGATTTATCCTTCCAGGTGTAATACGAAAAAAAAGGGAAGAAAGTTCCCTTTTGATTACACTGGGATTAACTGGGAGCCTGGTTTAGCTCAGCAGACTAAAAGCATAGTGATCAACACCAGCTGTCTGCAATTACTGTAAGTTCGAATCTTACCAGGCTCAAGGTTGACTCAGCCTTCCGTCCTTTCTAAGGTAGGTTAAATGAGGACCCAGTTTGTGGGGGCAATAAGCTGACTTTGTATAAATATACAAAAGCATGAAGGCTATTGCTTAATGCATTGTAAGCCGCCCTGAGTCTCCGGAGAAGGGCGGCATATAAATCAATTTTTTTTTTAAAAAGTTGCCGTTTTAGCCCAGTTAATCATTTCCTCAAAATGCTAAACTATACTCTAGCTTGATGGAAAGCTTTACAAAATTTCTTTACAAAAGATCTTTACTAAATCTTTACAAAATTTCACTGGGTATATACTTGATAAGCAATAATATCTCTTGGAGATTTAAGTTTCTAGCAAAACACAGAATCTTTATAAAACATCTCCTGCTTTTTAAAAAAAAAACTAATAATCATTTAATGGATTTGCTTCAGGTTTTATTTTTACACTAATAGCCCATTTTCTTTGTTTTTGACAATTTTTTAAAAAAGAAATCTGTTATTTTAAAACAATTTTATTCTAGAATATAACACATTGAGATTATTGACAAAATATTCTCAATAATTACTTCTCCAGGATAAAATCATTATATTTTATTCACAAGCTTTGGAGGATGCTTCCAAGCAAAGCATTTATTGCTTAATTACACCATGCAATTAATGAAATATTCAGGGGAGCCAGAAAACATTGTTTTCCATTTTTAACTCTTCCTTTCTGCCCATATTTTCTTCCAGGGTTTTTTTTTTTTTTGCCTAAATAAACCTATTATGGGGGGAAATTTGCATTTGCTACATAATGCTTCTTGATTGGTGGCACTAGGAGTTTATTTGATTGGACCCTTGGACAATCAATTTAATTCATAACTTAAATACAAGCTATTATGTTTTGCTGTTTAGTTGAATGGAATCCCTAAGACATTTATTCATTGCTACCCATTATCACACTGCATATTTATTTCATGATATACAGAAAAGAAATACTGTACTTTAATATTGTTTCTGTCTGATTCTGTCAGGCTATAGGTTTTGTTAGGTAGATATTTCAGTAACTCCTAATCTAGAAATAAAAATCCACTATATGAATCAAGGAAAGAAGGAAATATGTAGCTGTTATGGGAAATATTTAATTACTTGGGAAGAAAACAGAACACAACTGAAATGAAAAAATTTTCCAAGGATATTAGTTTGATAAAACCAAATTACAATTAGTGTCATAACATGAAAATATAAGATTATTTTTAAAAATTGAAACAGACAACCGAATTATTTTACATGCAAATCTTTCAAAAATAGAAAAATCTATGAATATCTTTTTTTTTCTTTCTTAATGAAAGGATTCTATGACATTTTGAGAGAGCCTTCTTTTGGTGTATTGTGTTATGTATGAGTTGGCATTTATTACATGTTCAAATTAAGAAAGAGAAATAACAAATCTTTAAAATAAAATAATTGTGTGTTTATTGTAAGAGTAATTCTATCCTTGAGGATCTGATCACATGGTTTGGGGGATTTTGATCTTACCTTTTTTGAACACCTCTTTTGTTCTCTTCTTGGCACAATACAGGTAGTCCTTGACTTACAACCACAAGTGAGTCCAAAATTTCCATTGCTGAACAAAACAGTTGTTAAGTGAGTTTTACGACCTTTCTTGCCACAGTTTTTAAGTGAAGTTAAGTCAATCTGGGTTCCCCCTTGACTTTACTCATCAGAAGGTCACAAAAGATGATCACATGACCCCAGGATATTGCAACCGTCACAAATACATGACAGTTGCCAAGTGACCAAATTTTGATCACACGATCTTGGGGATGTTGCAATTGTCGGAAGTGTGAAAAATGGTTATGTCATTGTTTTAGTGGCATTGTAAGCCCACTAAACTAATGGATATAAGTCAAGGACTACTTATACAGAGGAGGTAAATTATATATATAATTTATATGGACTAGAGGGAGGCTAGAAGAGGGGTAGGAATCTGACCACCGGAAGACCTGGGAATTGGGGGGATAGAGGAGGGTTAAGAGGTTAAGAGATGGACAGAAGGGCATGTCCCCTCTTGTTATGCCGACCTGCCCCCCCTTCCCTTTTTGGCCAGTATACAGGCCTCAGGATGATCATTCCTGCCCTTCTCAATTGCCTATTTGTTGGAGATGACCCTTGTCCGTATCCATCTTCACCCTTCCGTGGAGCTTGGGCCATTCCCCGAGATTTTAGCTCACGGCTCGGCTGAAGACCTGGTGGCTGCCTGGGATAGTGCGGCCGCCAGGGCTTTGGACTGCGTCGTGCTTTTGTGGCCTCTGACCCGGCACCGAACTCACTTAGCTCCTTGGTTTTCCGAGGAGCTGAGGGAGATAAAGCGCCGGAAAAGATGCCTAGAGAGCGGTGTCTGATCTGACACTGTTAAGGTCTCATATTAAGACCTACCTAGGTGCGATAAAAGCGGCTATTTTGTCGCTCTTATCGCGTCATCAGATAATCGCCCAGCCGCCCTGTTTAGGGTGACCCATTCACTCCTCCATCTGGGAGCACGGGATGACCCCTTGCAGGGTCGAGCTGAGGACTTTGTACAGTATCTGCATGATAAAATCACTCAGATTCGGGAAGACTTGGCCGCTGACTGGGTTAGTTCAGACGAGATGACTGAGGCAGGTCTTGAGAGTGTTACCTGGGAGGAGTTTGATCCTGTGGCTCCCGAGGACGTGGACAGGATCTTGGGACGGCTGAATGCGACCACATGTTTATTGGACCCATGTCCCTCCTGGTTGGTGCTGGCTTCCCGGGAGGTTACACTGGGATTGTTAACGCTTCTTTGAGTGAGGGTGTCCTACCGACCGCCTTCACAGAGACGATGGTGAGGCCCCTCCTCAAGAAGCCCTCTCTGGATCCAGCTGTTTTGGCTAACTATCATCCAGTCTCCAACCTTCGTTTTATTGCGAAGGTTGTTGAGAGTGTGGTGGCGCGGCAGCTTCCCTAGTACCTGGATGAAGCTGTCTATCTAGATCTGCGCCAGTCCGGTTTCAGGCCTGGATATAGCATGGAAACGGCATTGGTCGCGTTGGTGGATGATCTCTGGAGGGCTCAGGGTAGGGGTTATTCCTCTATCCTGGTCCTGTTAGATCTCTCAGCGGCTTTTGATACCATCGACCATGGTATCATGTTGCGCCGGCTGGAGGGACTGGGGGTGGGAGGCACCGTTTTGCGGTGGTTTTCCTCCTTTCTCTCCGACCGGTCGCAATCTGTATTGACGGGGGGCAGCGGTCAACCCCAAGGCACCTTGTTTGTGGGGTGCCACAGGGGTCGGTCCTCTCGCCCCTCCTGTTGAACATTTATGTGAAGCCACTGGGTGAGATCATCCATGGTTTTGGGGTGGAGTTCCATCAGTACGCTGATGACACCTCAGCTGTACATCTCCACCCCAGACCATCCCAACGATGCTTTGGAAGTGATGTCCCAGTGCCTGCAGGCTGTGCAGGGCTGGATGGGGAGAAACAGGCTCCGACTCAACCCGTCCAAGACCGAGTGGCTGTGGCTGCCGGCGTCCCGGTATAGCCAGCTGGTGCCATCGCTGGTTATTGGGGGCGAATCATTGGCCCCCACGGAAAGGGCTCGCAACTTGGGCGTCCTCCTGGACTCACGGCTGTCTTTAGAAGAGCATACGACGGCCGTGGCCAGGGGGGCTTTTTATCAGGTTCGCCTGATACGCCAGTTGCGCCCCTTTCTAGATCGGGATTCCCTACGCACAGTCACTCAAGCACTCGTCACTTCTCGTCTGGACTACTGTAACGCTCTCTACATGGGGCTCCCCTTGGGGTGCACCCAGAGGTAACCACTTTTAAAGCGCTCCATGGCTTAGGGACGGGGTACTTACGGGACCGCCTTTTGCCACCAATTGCCTCCCACCGGCCAATTCGCTCCCACAGAGAGGGCCTCCTCAGGGTGCCGTCTGCCAGACAATGTCGGCTGGCGACCCCCAGGGGGAGGGCCTTCTCTGTGGTGGCGCCCACCCTCTGGAACAATCTACCCCCAGAGATATGACTGATCCCAGACCTCCGGACTTTTCGTCGGGCACTTAAAACCTACTTTTTTCAGTTAGCCGGGCTGGGCTGACTCCATGTGAGTTTTAATGTTTGATATGGATTTTAATTGAATTGTTTTAAATCATGGGCCAAATTTTATAAATTATTTTAAATTATTTTAACTTTTATATACAGTTGTTTTAGTTGGCTGTTCACCACCCTGAGTCCGGAAGGGCGTTATAAAAATTCAATAAATAAATAAAAATTCAATAAATAAATATAAATAAATAAATAAATAAGGCCCTCCCCTGTGGGCCCGCCAGCCGGCATTGTTTAGCTGATGGGACCCGGAGGAGACCAACTCTGTGGGATCTTACCAGTCGCTGGGAGCTATGCGGCAGAAGGCGGTCTCGAAGATAACCTGGCCCTGAGCCATGTAGGGCTTTAAAGGTAATAACCAACACCTTGAATTGTGACCGGAGACCAATAGGGAGCCAGTGCAGCTCGCGGAGAATTGGTGTAATGTGGGTGTATCTAGGTGCACCCACGACAGCTCGCGGGGCTGCGTTCTGGACCAACTGTAGTCTCCGAACACTTTTCAAGGGTAGCCCCATGTATAATTTTACTCTATAGTTCTTGCAGTTATTTTCAGAGTTAATTTTTGAGAAGGAAAAGCATCAGCAATATTCCAGCAGGCTGGTATTCTGCTTTACCACAATGCTGAACATGCTATGAAACAATATACATGGCAGAGATGTCCAAGGAAAAGTGAAATTCACAGTGTAGTTCCATCAGTCTTTCCAAGAGGTCATAGCTGTTTTGTTGGCTTGTCGATGCCATTTAAATTTGCTTTCAGATATTTTTAGTGATTGGCAGCTGGAACAATTGATTAAGAGAGACAGATGAACGTATTGGAAACTCTTATTGCTTTTGTGATTAAGAGCCAGTGAAATCCGCAAAGCAATAAATGTGAGCTATGGATTAAAATGTGTTTGGTAAAAGTGAAGATCTTTGCACCAGATCTTTCCCCTGCCAAAGAGCTGCCTCTTTCCTAATTCAGAAACAGTTCCTCATTAAAAAAAATTGTTTTGTCCTCTTAAAAATGAAATAGAGATGACTGCCATTATTTGCATTTATTTATGACAGGATATCTTAAATCTTTTATTTTCCACAATATAAGCAGAACACACTTTCCCTTTGTTAGCTGCTTGCTCTAGGGTGGGGGGGAATACTTTAATTGTAAAAAGAATAGTATCGCATACTTCAATCATGGGATTTTTTAAAAAATATTGAGTTAATTGATCTATGAAGTTTTTGTGTAAGCAGTTAACCTGATGCTACACACATCTGGTCAGAAATAAGTCATTTTAATTGGCTTTATGTCAAAGTAAATAAGTAAGAGTTACCCAAGGAGAATTAGCACCATCAAAATCACTAGGAAGTTCATATTCATAAATATGAATCTTTTAAGTTATGTATAAATGTGTAATTAGCTATAAGAGCTATGGATTCTGAGGACAAACATCTGTTTTAAGTATTTTATTTTATTTTTATTTTTGCTCCAAATGGCTACTTTCCTTTTCTAAATAGGAGAAGGTACTTTTTTTCATTCTAAGTCTTCACTCTACATTAGAGAGCATAGTGCCATTATTTTAAAAGCTGAAAATATGAAACTCAAATTACGAAAATGCAATTTAATTTAAGCCTTAAATATATCCACCATTTTCAAAGGGGGCAGAAAATGGCTGCCATGGGAGACCCAATTAGTTACAAAGCCAGTACTTTTTTCTGCTACCCTTTCAGCCCTCTTTCCCAGAAAATGGCCCCATCCTTTTCATTTTCTAAGAAAACTTCGATGCCCAGAAGTATTTAAGGAAATAGAGGATGGTGAAGACTGACATCAATTACTGTGCAGCAAGACAACTTCCCATTCATAACAACAGCCACAACATACGCAAATAATCAAATAGGTCAAGGAATATAAAAAGAGAGATATCTGTGAGCACATTGGTATAATTAGTTGCAGTGCTGTGACGCTGCTCAATTTAGTTAATAAATGCATTCCAAAACATTAAAAAATAATTTTCATTTATTCAGTGATACCTAAAAATATGCCTTTGCACTCCTAAACTGCAGTGGCTGTCAGTTTGAATAGTACTGTTCAAATGATAGTTCCATTTGTTTTACAATTCCTCAGACATGAAAGAGAAACCTTTATAATACTTTTACATTTGGCTTATAAAATATAGCTAGGTATATTTAAAGTGAGAAGAGTTTTTTTTTAATCTGAAAAACAGTGTACAAATAGCATACTTAGGACAATGAATTTCAACATTACCAGTAATTAAGATGAGAAAAGATGGCAATTCTATATTTGGGAAAAAAAATATTTAAATTACAGAGTACTTTCTGTTCTTAGAGGAAAGGTGTTCTTAAGCATTAATTTGGCAACAGTTTAAGAATGCTATCTCTCATCTCTTAATTGTAAGTGCAATAACATTATCCATCACCTCTATGTATTTCTTTTTCTTTTTCTTTTGGAATACATAAATATGAAGCCTCATACAGACATGCTTTGTTTCTAATAGATTATGTATGAGTTGAGAAGCATCCAAATGATGAAGCATTACACAATGACTGCATAATTTTTACTAAATATTTCTCGCAATTATTTTTTCTGTCTCTGTCTCTCTTCTCCCTTTCTCTAACGCACATTCACAAATATGCATGCACACCTACACACCATGTGTAGACATGTGGATGTACATTTAGAGATAAAGAGATGGTATCTTCAGTTCCCAAAGATTTACTTGGTTTCATACAATAGTTCTGTGTGTATGTACGCACACATGTGTTTATGCATGCAGTAGGCAGGAAAAATGGAAGGAGAGATTCGGGATTCATTTCCCTCTTTCTCTTGCCCCCTTTTTCAGGTACAGACCTCTCTTCCTTGTACTGCAAAAGTAGCATTTACACTTATAGCAAATATCCTATTCACACCCAGAGTATATTTCTTCCTCTTGTAAATCAGAATACCCCTCTCATCCACCAAGAGGGAAAAGCCTTGTTAAATCTCTTTTGCCCATATCACTCTTTCCATCCCATCTAAGGAACTTAGTCACATCTAAAAGGAAATTGGAAATAAATTAAGACTGGGTAAAACAATACATTTCTTCACACGGTTCATGGAAAACCAGCCTATATCTCTTTCTTTTTCTGAAGTTGAAGCATAAGTATTATTCCTTAAATATTTAAACATTTTAACCGTTGTGAGAATTTCCCTGGGTCCTTTTGCTTCTGAGCCGGGAAAAGACCACGAACAATCAAGATGCAAGGCAAGCTGCTGGAAAAGAGATCTCTCTTTCTATTTCAAAAACAATAACGGGAGTTCGTTTTTGGGGCAGCTGGTGATTCACTGGTACATCAGCGAGATTCTTATAAGATTTTGAGTCCTTTGTGCTATGTTTGTGAAGGAAATGTGGATGTGATACATGATTTTATGACCAAGGAACGAAGGGAAATATCTTCCTAGTTATCTTCCTTATCAGTAAAGGTTTTCCTGTGGTGTCACTGTCATCTTTGGATGTAGGAAGTTTGGGCATAAGTGTTACATTCTTCTCATGCCTTTTAATCTGGTTTGCTTTCTGTGATCAATCTCCTGCCTACGATCCTACCGCTTTGAGCAATCACAGCATTTTCAGTTTATTGCCTTTCTCCAACTTTTGAGGTCACCGGATACATTGTATCTCCACCTTAATTTGTCGTTGAAACAATGTATCTTGTGAACGGAGACAAGGCCTCTGCTGCAATAAGCGTTTCCAGCGGTCGGCAATGTACAGTTTGTAGATTGTACAAAGTATGCACAGGGCCATAAAATGCTGATAGGCTGGTAAGGTAGGTAAAAGAAATTCAAAACTTAATAGACTATTCCAGGGGTTCCCAAACTTGGCAGCTTTAAGACTTGTGGACTTCGACTCCCAGAATTCTCCAGCCAGCATAGCTGGCTG
>WNWU01000002.1:8089736-8123563 GCA_012654045.1 Ptyas mucosa
ATATATATATATACGCTTTCACGGTGTTTTACAGCCCTTTCTAAGCAGTTTACAGAGTCAGCATATTGCCCCCAACTATCTGGGTCCTCATTTTACTGACCTCGGAAGGATGGAAGGCTGAGTCAACCTTGAGCTGGTGAGACTCGAACTGCTAGCAGCCAGTAGTCAGCAGAAGTAGCCTGCAGTACTGCATTCTAACCACTGCGCCACCACAACTCTTATAATTATGCATATTTCATCTAGTTATAATGTGCTTTTTTCTTTTATTTTCATACTTAGTATCTTTGTTTTCCTTTTTAAAAATTATGGTAAGTATTTTTTTTTTAAAAAAAGGAGTCCAGATAAATGCATCCCATGCAGATGGTTCTCTAGGCTCTGCTTACATATAACTGTATGTAAAGGAAGCTCACTATGTTTCTGGGATTACTTTTGAAAATCAAAATAATCCATAATTGAATGACAAATCTAAACGTGCCTTTCATATTAACTGTGAATGCTTTTTCATGGTTACAGCTACCATGTTCTCCAGCACTCATTCAAATCAAAGTGGAATTGCTGTGGGCAATGAACCCCCCTCGCATGCTGTGAGCCTCTCTTCACCAAGGCCCAGTATTCACGAGAGCCCTCACAACCCATCCACTGCAGATCCAGGAACCGAGAGGTAAGGCCATTTTCCCTGCCATCCAGCCCCCCCACACACACACACACTTCTTGCATCTGATCATTTTGAATAGAAGAAATTGCCTAAGGATTATCATCTCAAGGTTTCAAAGATACAAAGCAATTGGTCTACATGAAGAGTGTATAACCAATTTCCGAGTGAAATTCAAAAGTAAGAAATCCTCAGGTATAAAAATATTCCTGAGGTATTGTCTGTATGATATATTCCAAAAACATTTTCATTAATAACTGACTGTTGGTACTAAAGGAATGATGTTATAAAACCAAGCAGTAGCTTCTCAAGGACGAAATAGAAAGGACTGTTTGCAATGTGAGTCCTCAGGATGGGCCTCTGCAGCATTTCCTAGTCTCTAATACAATGTTCAGTGGCTTACATCTACTTGGTTTTGTTCTAGCAGTCGTATCCTTTTGTCTTCAAATATTTGGCAATATATGTTTGCAATAGAAAATAAGGAGACAATGCTCACTCTGCAGAAGGAATGTATACAGGGGCTATTATGAATTGCAAGTTTGAGGGAAAACATTTCAAATTTTATACAGAGGACAAGGTCAACTAAAAATCAAGCTAAAATAAAGTACCTTTTCAGATTAACACTCAGCTAGATTTTAATGTAACATGCACAAATACAAAAAGTCCAAGACAGAGGTGGGTTTCAGCAGGTTCTGACCAGTTCTGAAGAACCGGTAGCGGAAATTTTGAGTAGTTTGGAGAACCGGTAATAAAAATTCTGACTGGCCCTGCCCCCATCTATTCTCTGCCTCCCAAGTCTCAGCTGATCCGGAGGAAATGGGGATTTTGCAGTAACCTTCCCTTGGATTGGGTAGGGAATGGAGATTTTACAGTACCCTTCCCCTGGAGTGGGGTGGGAATGGAGATTTTACAGTATCCTTTCCCTGCCACGCCCACCAAGCCATGGCATACCCACCAAGCCATGCCCAAGAACCGGTAGTAAAAAGTTTTAAAACCCACCACTGGTTCAAGATACCTTGCATTGCCATTTTTTCTTCTCTTATGATGTGACACCAGGAAGAGAATTAAAACTTTATTTTAAATAAACCTAGTCTTTCACTAAGAGCAAACTGAGAAATGGTTCAAACAGGAAAGCTAAACATTTTAGCATTTACTTGAAAAAAATATTTAATATTGTTTTGATTTCTATGTTAAATAATATTCAGGACACTCAAAATGTAAAAGAAATAAATAATGGAAAGCAATATGTTTAAGAAAATCTACCAACTATTGAAGATGCATTAAGCCTTTTATTCTGAACAATTTTTTTTTCCAAAGTTGTTGGTTGAGAAACAATTCTCAGAGTTGTTGAGAAACAATTTAATTGTTTATTCTGCAATAGAACAGCAGCCAGCCTTAAATGTTTAATTAGCGAGAGGTGTTGGGAAAAGACTTAAACTCTTCTCTTGTGCCACTGTTTTTCATTGAAAAGTTACATATGAGAAAAATTCAATAATATATCTTCTCAATCACATAAAATTGAACTTCGAAAGTATTATGTTTCACGTGGACAAGATTCAAGAAGGAGAGAGGAAAGTCTTCTTGGGGGGGGGGGGGGGCATTCTATAGTTGTTCCACTTGGATACACACAGAATATTAATTCCTTTTGTAACAGAATCAGAAGCAAACAGAGAAGATAAGGTTCAGCCTTGAAAACACAAAGTAGAGTCATTTTTGCGCTACTAGAGTTGCCAGAAATGCCTAACAAAAAGGCTTCTGGGAAAAAAGAAACAATTTTGAAGAATAGGAGAAGTTGAAATAAAAATGGAGAACTCTGAAGTTTTCTGCCATAGCACAAAAACACAGGCGCGCACACCATCTTGAGGGTAACAAACAAAATAAAAAAGGATCTTTTTTATATATATTTCTGAGTTTATAAATACCTGCTCCTTTTGACACCTTTTGAATGAATGAATATAGCTCTTCTGATTTTTAGGGAGTAAATTGGGGGGAGAGAAAAGTGCTGTCAAATAGAACTGAAGTGGATGGATGCTGTAAGGAAAACAATTATTATCTATTCTTCACTGATAATAAAACTGATAAACCCAAGTCTTCATCACAATGGAGAGATTATTCTATAATACTACAATTATAGAATCATATCATTTTGTTACAAAGAGATACCCTTTGAGAGTGAGGTTTAAAAATATGTAGTAGTGCTATCCTTGGCTGTTTCTACATTACAGTAAAGATCTGCAACACTTGATAACTTTTAAGGGGCAAAAGTCTTTATTTGATTATATAAAATGGGAGGGGATGCATTACGCAGATTGTTGGGACTGATTTGGCAGAGTTAATTTGAGGAACATTAACAAAATGGTAAATGATATAATCTTGTTAAAAGCATAGGCATATCTTGTCATCCATTTAGTTGTTTTATGCTTTTTGTAGGTATCTTAAAGCTATAGCATAGACTAATAACCTCAGTCAATTCTATAATCCACCTATAATAATTAACTAGAGACTACCCAATCAGCTTATTTCATGCCACCAAAGTGTAAGGAATTCAAAAAGTAATGGTATTGCCAACTACACAGCCAGGCTGTGGGCAATGAAGAAAATGAACGATATATGAGTTGATCTCATCCTTTGAAGTCAGAACTGCTTTTTTAAAACAGCAAATTGTACTTTAAAATATACTGTACTGCAGGGCATAGACACAATTTCAGGTGGCAATTTCCTAGCGGTTACAGGCTGGTATTGATTGTTGTATATGCAAAATTTAATTTGCTGTTCCCTCAGTAGCACTGTGATTTATTTAGGCAGAGATCTTGGTTGAATTAAGGCCAAGTATCTCTTTTGTGAAAGGCAATATAAGTAAATGCTATAGTCACCAACTGGAGTAACCCAGGAATTCATGAAGCAATTCATAAATCATTAAAAAAATCCACTAAAGTCTGTAAGAAAGGAGACCTGTCTGGCAATACAAAACGCACTACAATCAGTTGGAAGGCTTTCTTAGATTAAAAGATCTAACTGCACAATAGTTTCTAGATTTTGTTTTGTCTGTTACTGGGTGACAGTTACAGCTATTCTTCATGAACACAGGTAAATTTTGCAAAGAAAAAGAAAAAGAAAACAACTTAAAAGAAAATGTTCAGCTATTACACTAAAAAGACGTTCTATCTAGAAGTTTAGAAAAGAAAGCAATCTATCTGCAGTATCCCGATCCCTCAAAGCTAACAAATGATTGTACGAATGCAGCTAAAGTGGATGTATGGTTGTGTATTTGTACAAGCTAATTGAGATCTTAGCTTCTTGATCAAAGCACTGGAAGGCGAAATGTATATTCTAAAGCTAGGTGAAGATCAAAACCAAGGACATGACATTTCTCTATTCCTGGCAGTGAAGAAATATATGAGTTTTTCCTGAGAATTTTGCTCTTCTCAGCCATGTTTGCAAAACCAACATTGGTTTATAGGGAAAACGTCACTGCCTCCATTTCCGCTTGTGCTCTACCGAAAATGGTGTGACTTTCTCTTCCTTCTCAGCATTTTCCCATGGGGCCAATCAATTCCACCATGTGATATTTGGAGGAGAAGGTAGCTATCCAACCATTTTAAACACCCACCTTGTAAAATACGATTTCCTTTCTTAAATAGAATGAAAGGTCTTCGTTTCCTTTCTCTGAGGTACTGTATACTAATATTTAAGAACTTAGCGCTTTTTAAAAATAATATTTTTCCACCCTGTGATCCTGGGAGAATATATTAAATACTTTAAATAAATATTACCTTTTGAGCAAGACATCTAACTATTGTTTGTAGTGTATTCTGTTTTAATATCTCAGGTTTTCAGCTTCTGTTCCTTTTTTTTCTTCTTCCCCTTATTGTATAAGCCCTGGGAGAATTCTTCCTCCTTTCATGCAGAAAAGAACATCACAGCCTTCAGCCACCCAGCAATTTGGCGAAGTGCATTTGAAGACAAATGATTCGCTGAGCAATCCTTCTTTCCAGCCAAACAGCATCCAAATCCAAGGTAAGACAGAAAGCTACCTGAATACCTTCTGTTATTCCTAGTGAGGAGATAAAATGGAAAGCAGTTCCTTCCCTGCAGTGCCACAAGGTATAAGATGTCAAAGGAATCGCTGTGGGCCTCTGAATGCTCCAGATATATATTTGCATTGCAACCAATACAAAAAAAAAACCCCCAAAAAACCAACCAACAAAATTAAGCGAAAGTAAAAAAACAAATAACCTCTGGAAGATTTCTTTTTTTTTTCCTGGGCATTTTGGTTTGGAAAGGTTGGAAAGAGCCTGGTGGCGCAGTGGACTAAGTGCTGTTAAAGTAGCATTTAAGTTGCCAGCTGCCTGCAATTACTGCAAGTTCAAATCCCACCAGGCTCAAGGTTGACTCAGCCTTCCATCCTTTCTAAGGTAGGTAAAATGAGGACCCAGATTGTGAGGGCAATAAGCTGACTTTGTATAAATATACAAAAGTATGAAGGCTATTGCTTAACGCATTGTCAGCCGCCCTGAGTCTCCAGAGAAGGGCGGCATATAAATCAAATTAAATTAAACTTTTTTGAAGAATGGACTTTTCCTTTGGAGGGAGAGGGTGGGATCAGCCTTTCCCTTCCCTTTTCTTCTAGGCTGAGTTTGTCTTCTTTTGGAGTACAGGCAGTCCTCGAATTATGACCGCCATTGAGATCAGAATTTCCTTTGCTAAGCAAAGCAGTTGTTAAGGGAGTCTTGCCCGATTTTACAGCCTTTCTGGCCATGGTTTTTTAAGCAAATCGCTGCAGTTGTTATGTGAATCATGCAGTCGGGCTTCCCCCATTGAGTTTGCCTATTAGCAGCCAGCTGAGAAGGTCACAAATGGCGATGTGGCCCTGGGACACTGTGACCATTGTAAATACAAGCCAGATGCCAAAACCTGAATTTTGATCACATGATTGTGGGGAGCTGCCACTCTAGTAGCTCTGATGGCATCTTCCCTGTGATTATGTGTTCACACTCCAAGAAATTTCTTCCAAGTGACAGCAAAGAACAGATGAAACATCTCGCCTTCTCTGGAAGAGAAAAGGATTTAAGCCCTGAACATATTCACTGAAAGAGGTCAATCTTCATTACTAATCTTTAATCAGAATGTGTGAGAAATAGTCTTAAGAAGTACTTGAAACACTGATTTATTCACAGTGAGATCAGGCTAGTCTTTACATTTATACAGATGTTTTACTAAAATTATAAAAAGAATGCATGTTTGTGCACCGTGGGGAGGAAGAGTGGTCTAAGTGTTGAATGTGGACTGAATGTTGAAGCAGTACACATTGAAGTCTCTAGACAAGGGACACCGTTTTTCTGAAATGGAGCATAAATAGTTACCCAACTTGAATGAAACCTGAAGGCATTCTCCAGTTCAGATTTGATTTTATCGTACACAGTCTGATAGGTGGCATGGCAAGCTAATGCAATTCCATTCTCTGGGTGAAGAAAGGAAGCAGCTCATTGTTTACAAATGGTAATCAGACTGAGTAAAACCAACTTTACCTAATGTCATGGAATATTATAATCTTCTGAAACACACATGTGTTGGGAGATAATCAATTTATTTCACTCACTAAAAAAAAAAGGCAATTTGTATCACAGGTTGGTTTTGTTCTGTCAAGCATAAGCCATTGCCAGTTCAGATCCTGGGAATTCCCGTGGAATGTCCCTAGGAAAAAGCAATAATGATGAAGTTTTCCAGGAAAGGAATTTTCTAGAAAAAAATAGTTCATAGGGCTAGTTACTGAAGTTAGTCCCAGAGAAGAGAGAGGATTTAGAGGGAATGAAAATCGTCAACATATTTAAGTTTTCAAGGGAAAACTTCCTTCATTAAATCCACCTTTGATATTGCCCCAAGACTACAGTATACTGGAGATGAATATATTCTGTTTTTCCTTTCACCTGAGAGTTTCAGAAGGAAATGCAAATGTATCTGGAGTCAGTCGTTAGAATTTCCCCAATAACTTTTCCAAACAAACTGGATTATTTTCAACTACACAAAGCTTTGTGGCCTAAAAAGGACAAAGAATCTTGCTGTTCTATTCTGATTTTGCTGGTCTTGCTGAATATCTCTTTCTCTGTGTATGTCTATGTACGAGTGACTAAGAATTTTGTGTTTCTTAAAACTGCAATTCATTTTCTACCCTTATTTCCAGAATTAGCTGGACTTTTGTCTTCCCGGACTCCTTTCTTTCAAATTGCCAAATTGTTTTCTCTATCTCCAGTCTCCCCCTAACCCCCTCCCAAAAAGTGGGGGTGACCTCTACTTCTAAGGTAGATTTCACCTATAATAAACTTCCGTCTAGACAGTGAAGAAATACCTTTTCGTGGCTAATCACTACAAAATGATCAGCTTAAATCAAGGGTGCATTTCTTCTTCCTGAACAAATCCAAAATTACAGTTCCCTTGCATATCCCTTGAATGTCTTTGTTTTTCTATCCTCTGTGAAATCTCTTTTATGAAATCAGATACCAATTGCAGCAACTGACATTTGAATGCAATTATTTTATTATTAGAAGTGTGTATGTAGGATAATTGAAGCAAGAAAAAGGTTAATATGCTTTTTATTCTTTCCAACCCAAAGAAATGTATGAAAATTATGTAAAGAGGGTCAGGACTCCATCTGTCTGTCAGCAGCATAACGCTCCAAAGCGGAACAGAAGAGGACCTCTTAATAGCAGCTCTTCTGTGGGTCACAGGCAGCCTGTCTTGGTCTTCCCAGTGTGCACATTATGCACACACACGTACAGACAAAACACCTTACTTAGTTCCACAGAAGAAATTACAGACTCCTTGCATTGGTATGGTTGGTAAAGGGGCCAAAATGAATTCCAGAGCCATACTTTTCATGAATTCTCCACCTTGTTTAACACAGGTTTGCTAGAATAATATAATAAATACTAAAATTATATTCCTCAGATTCGAGTTGTACTCTCCCAGAAATATTAGGCTGCTTCATTGTTTGGTTGCTCTGATTTTGTTAGGTCAACATTTTTCTTAGCATAGAAGACTCCTAATTCCAACTAATAACTTTTTTTTTTAATTTGATTTATATGCCGCCCTTCTCCGGAGACTCAGGGCAGCTTACAATGCGTTAAGCAATAGCCTTCATACTTTTGTATATTTATACAAAGTCAGTTTATTGCCCCCACAAACTGGATCCTCATTTAACCTACCTTGGAAAGGATGGAAGGCTGAGTCAACCTTGAGCCTGGTGAGATTCGAACTTACAGTAATTGCAGACAGCTGGTTTAAATCACTATGCTTTTAGTCTGCTGAGCTAAACCAGGCTCCTTAATTAACTTTCCTTAATGATACCTAATTTCTGAAGAAGTAAACTATTTAGGAAATAATGGTGAATAATCCTGTATCCAATTGCTCAATATTCTACAGCTTTTGTTAAAAAAAAAAAAGCTAAATAAACTTTAAAGTATTTAAAACAGAATATTTTAGTCATCATAATGCATAACACACACAGAGAGAGAGAGACAATATCCCAGATTTTAAAAAAGAATATATCGTTACCCAAAACATGGGGATTGGATAATAAAAATAAAAAATAATATGTATGCTTGTTGGGTTCTCTCTCTCTCTCTCCCTCCCTCCCTCTCATTAATGTGCCTATTGCTAGATACTGAGACGTACTACTTGTATATGTGCAAAATGAACACGATACAAGAGTAATCAAACACATGGAAGGATAGGTTAGGTATTTGTTAAGTGTATATCCCATATTGTTGCCAACATTTTGAGAGTTTGATTTCCATATCAAAATATGCATCTAAGGTCAAGATAACATTGTACCAATATAAGAGGCATTAATGGCTATGTAATGCTAGAACCTGGTATATCACTGTGGAGGAAATGACCTTAGTACAAAACATGAAAAATGTTTCTCAGGGAGATTATATTTTGGTCAAAGTTGTGGAAGCCAACTGCAGCTTAAACAATGACCCCAAAATCAGGAAGATTATTAAACTCTGAATTTGAATCTCTGCCAAATGAGCCTGTTGAGGTCTTTTCCCAAAGCTATGGGGAGCCTACATGGGGAGGAACTAAATCTGACTCAATCCTATTTGTGGAAATCAGGGTCTCCTGGAACTGAGGATTTCCCATCTATATTCTTGTACAGCACTTCCCCATTTAAGAGTGGTGAGGAATCTTGAGGGTCCTCTTGGACTCGCAACTCCTGACAGAGCAGGTACCAGTTGTAGCCAAGGGGGACTTTACGCACCTCTTATCTGGTGCGCCCCTTCCTGCAGCAGCAGGTCCTTATGCTCCAGTCTCCTCAACGCTCAACTGCTACAATGTGCTGCACATGAAGCTGTCCATGAGAACCATTCAGAAGCTTCAATTGGTCCAGAACACAGCTTGGGCAATGATGAGTTTGCCTTGGTATGCCCATGAGAGATGCCCCCTCCGCAAGGGTTGCAAGTGCGTTTCTAGATGTCTTTTTATGATTTATTGTCAGCTGCCCTACTCATTGGTGATACCTAACTGGAATTTTAAAAAAGTTTAACTCTGATGAGATTCCCAATTTCTGGGACTTAAATTAACTTATCTATTTCTGCCTTTATTTGTAATCTGCTTCCTATTTTTTTTAATATTTTCCTATATGTTTCCTGTGATGCACATGCTATTTTAAGTTTCATTGATAGAGCCATGTTTCCCAACATGTTTTTATACAAGATGTTTTTCTGCACATGTGGTTTTATATATCTTGAATTGCAATAATCAGGAAGTGTAGGACAGCCTTCACTTGAATTCTGACTTGTCTTTAGACTGGGAAGTATGACTTAGGTAAGCATGCAATGAAATACAGACCAAACCAATTATTCCACCTTCTCGGGATGTGGCTGGTTTTTTAGAATCTGAAGTGAGAACAGTTCAGACACATTGCATCTCTAGTAATGCAGTCATTTTCACAATTGTAGAAGTCAAGAGAAGAGATCAACTTTTGCAAAGCTCTGCTGCTTCCTTTCACTGCAGCAGCAAAACCAAAAATTTCCCAGCTGGTATCATCTCTCTTTCTCACCTGAGCTCTTATTCACTTGATATGGCACAGTGCATGATGGCATTTACTTAAGGATTTTTTTTTTCTGGTTAGCTGAGGATGATATTTGCTTGTACACTTTATATACGCATTATTCTTGTATCACAAGGCATCTAAAGTTTATATTGGTAAATGGAAACCTGTACTGATTGTTCCCAAGTATTTTTAAACGTTTTCATTTGTTCTTTTATCTGTGCAAGACTTTTCAGTACCATGTTCCAAAAGTGTGCTCTGCAGCAGACGATATCTTAGAAATAATTTAAGTAAAATTGCTTGGTGTTACAAGTTTTGAGATCCTTCAAACTTGACTATTTTGTTATTGACAAAAGAATAGAGTGAGTCCATTCTTGCCTCTCAATTCTTCTCCCGAACAACATCCTTAAGGGTTAAATGAAAGAATAACTCCCCTAGATCCAGTATAATGTTATATGAGAAAGGCAGTATGCTGATTAGAATGTATATTCTTTCAAATATAAATACTGAAAATATTTATGAATGGACAGTGGATAGAAACTTTCAAGCATTGCCCTTTGATATGCAGAATCCCCAACTAACACTGGAGAATATTCATAAAATTGTATATGCACTCAGCTAGAATACATTATATGGGGTTATCTGACTCCATGATTCTCATTCTCTCTGTCAAGGTTCCAAGTAATACACCCAACGGTGTATTCTCCTCTTCTCCTTTCCCAAGCAATCTTCAGATCCAGATATTTTTCCCCGTGATATCTGAAGTTTACTAAACGAAAGTCTAGGAAATACGAGTTTACTAGACTGTTACACCAAATAGTAACCACACTGTTCAAGTTTACAACTTAGTCATGGTGGTGCCTGCAGATTGTTGATCATGAGCTAAGCTGAGAATGAGCCAGACTCATCCCCAAATTAGGCCTTTCCACAATACTTTTCTTGAACCACAAATGATCTGGTAGTAAGATGTATTTATGCAAAATCACCAGTTTTTTTTTTAAGTAATTGAGCAATCCCTTCAGCTCCCCAAATAATCACGTAAATTATGAATGTGTGATTATACTTAGTGAGACATTATTTCTGAATCGCCATTTTTCAAGTATATTTAAAATTATAAATATTAGAGTCATACTTTTACTATTTTAAGGGACACACATCAGTGGTGAGTTGCTACCAGTTTGCCCCGGATCGGGTGAACCAGTGGCGACGGCAGGAGGCTCCACCCACCCCACCTGGACGCTTCTGCACATGTGCAGAAGCGCGCGAACAAATGCAAGCATGCGCGCGCCCACGAGCGAACTGGTAGCAACGGGTTTTGAAACTCACCCCGACACACATACAGTATTTGCACATCCCAAAGGTATATTTTATTCATGTTCAGAAAAGTTATTAAGAATAACACTAAATATATTCTCTTTGCTCAGCAGTTTCTTCAGAAACTTGAGAAACCAAAGTCCAACCTTGTGCTAAATTTCTTTTTTCCTGTAAATCTGGTTAGTTGACTGGAACGCAATCAATTAGTATTATTTCATTTCACAGAACAGTGTTGGAATTAGAAGAACATAAAAGAAGTTGTGCTGAAATAGCCAAATTCTATTGCTTTCCGTAGAACATGCCATATTTCAGCCCTAGCCACCTGATAATAAGGAAAAGATTGTTTCAAAGATTAAATTAGATGTAAAATTAATGTGAGTTATTTTTATGTATAATTCTCATGAAAATAGCAAGATAATTAATTGCTATGATGGCACATGAATTAGGCCCTAGCAAATATTTACAAGTAGCAGGGAATAGTGTGCTTGAAAATGTAAAGTCAAATTAATAAATTGGTTTGAATAGAAATGCATTATTTAAGCAACCTTATTACCTTCTTTTTAGGTGTTTATGGGCAACTACAGACTTTCTGCTCCCCTCATTATACTGACAATCAGAGAAATATACAACACATTGGAGCTTGTAACATGGTCCCTCCTTTTGAAGACTGTTTGGTACCGACATCTATGGGTCAGTCAGGTTTTGATGTTTTCCATAAAGCATTTTCAGCACATTCTGGTATTACAGGTATGACAATTATAATATTGTGATACTATTATTTAAAATAAGTACATATTCTCTTATACATTAGTGGTTTCATAAACAATTCTGGGAGACAAGTGTGATCAAATTACGAATTGACTTTTTTTCCAATTTGAAACTCAGGTCGTAACAAGATATACAACTACCCAGCTCCAGAACCGTCATCAGTAGAAGTGTGGTTCAGTTGTAGTTGAGAACAAAATCCCTTCTCACATTATTCTAACTTGTAGAATATTGCTTTATTTCCATATTTATATCTTATCATTTATATCTTAAATGGAAACAATTTCTTACACTGAATAGATCATAGTTTATATTATAAACTAATGTTCATAAACTATGAACATTATATAATTTACTATGATAATTTGATATCACTCTATAGGAACTTTATAACTAGCAAAGTGACTCTCAAGATGCTTGAAGCCTTATAGACTTTAAACCAGGTTCCGGTGTTAACTGTAAACACTATGATGGAAAATAAATAAACGAGAGGCTAGGTGAAAATTTCTATTTGAGGACTTCTGGCTGACGTCATGGCAAGATTAGACATGAGGAGTGTGTCTCCGCGTTCCCGCACCAAGTTCTCCCCGTTGGAGGGCTCTGAAAGGAGCTAAAGCCACTCTGTAGGGGTGGTGAAAAAAAGAAGGATGCCCTGCAGCAACTCTTCTGCTTGACTCAGGGCTTCTTCCCTCTCATCCATGACAAGGAGAGTGGCAGCCATCATGATTGCCACAAAGCTGGGACAGCTCAGGCAACAAAGAAATGAACTATTTCTTAAAGCAGCGAACAACCATAGAGAGAAAAATCCTAGATCCGAAAGAAAAGAACTAAGGGGAGAAAAACTAAATACCTTTTAAAACATAGAAAATCAGATTTTCAAACTGGATAGGCATTGTTTTAGAAAGGTGTTATAAAAAAGCATTATAAAATGCTGGAACTATCTACTTGAATCTACTTGAATAGTTGACTTTACTTCCATAAATTGAACTAAATCTGGATTAATCAATTTATCAGACTTGAAATAACGCTGAAACCTGAGGTGAGGGAGCCATCTACTGGTGAATGGAAAATTTACCATACCCCTACAAGACTAGGAAAATTCTTGATAAGAGAAATAAGCAACATTAATCTGGAAGACCTGCTCCATCAGCGGGAAATGAGTGAGATTTCAAAAGAAATGGTGTTGATGTTTCAAAGCATTAGGGATACTATGACAAAGAACCACAAAGAGATAAAGAACCTAATGCAAGACTTAAATGGGAAAATAGAAAATATGCTACAAGTGATAATGAATGAAGATCAAAGAGCCCAGGAAAGAGAGGAGACAGCAGAAAGAATGGAAGAAAAGATAGAGCAGACAAACCAGCAAACAAAGCAAGAAGATGAGACGGAGAAGATGATAAAGATAATAATGACTGATGAAACAAACCAAGGGAAAGTACTTCAAGAGATTTAAAAATGGAATTGGATAACCTGGAAGATATTTTTGAAAGGCAGATAGGGGTTTGGTTTTGGACACTCTGGAGACCTGGCAGTTTAGGAGGATAGAGATGGGAGAAATATTCAGACTGAATGGTGAAGACACAGTTGCTGATAGAGACAAAGATCCAAGAGAGGAGTATGGGAGGCAAGCCAAAAAACGAATAAAAATTGAAGTACTAAAATGGACAAGAGATGATGGGTAGAAAGGAATTATTATTACTTTCTTCTTCTTTTTTCTAATATAACGATGGCCTGATTAAAAACTAGAATAGAGGTAGAAATAAGAATACACACCTTTATATAAAGCAATAGTTAGATGGAAAGATTAGAGGTTGAAAGATGGTATTACTATGTATGCTTAATAATATCATTGGCATTAAAATGGAACATTGAAATATTGAATAACTACTCTAAAACAATCATGTATATCAATACTAGGATTATATAAATTTTATTAATGTAACAACTATTATTATTATTATTATTATTATTATTATTGTTATTATTATTATTATTATCATTGCTGTTTGTATCAAAATGAATTACACCAGAGGCCGCACTGTTCATGTATTGATATTGATGTAAAAATAAAAATAAAAATCCAATAAAACTAAAAAAAAATCTATTTGCACTTTCATTACATCACAGCAGCTGGTATCCTCTCTTCTGGTTTTTAAAAAGCCATGCAACAGACTGAAGACAGCCTCCATATTTTAAGATTGGTCCCAAATGCATAATGTTTATGAATGGACTCAGTCACTATCAAGCATCAAGTAGTAGGGGTATTTATGAAAACCAATAGAAAAAGATACTTGATAAATTCTACGTATTAATAACTAAGTACCTTGAGTCTATATTTACGTTTAATATTTCTAATGTTTATTCTTAAGTCTTACCTCTGTAAGATAAATTGGTTTTATCACTACGATAGATGCTTTATCACTTAATTGAGGCTGACAGAGAGTAGTTTTCCTAAGATCACATATTCAGTTCAGGGCAGAGTATTCTGAAGGCATAGCCTTCTAGGGTCACTCTCTGTCACTGTCACTTGCCATTTTTTATCTGTTAATAATGGGAAATCTTAACAGTTAACAATATATCTCCAATTTGCTAAACAGAGAAGGAGCAGGTACAGAAAAAAAGTAAACATCAGTTGAAGTTAGAGCAGAGAAACAGAAAGCAGAGGCTTCATCTTGTTCCTCAATCCCCTGTCCTATCCCCGTTTCAAATTGCTGACAAAACACTTTTCCTCCTTCAGCATTCTCAGTTCTGACACAGTGTTTCTTTTCTTAACATCCCTTTTGTCTCCTAACACACACTAGATATCCAGATATGCCTAAGGAATCCAACAATTGCTTGCTGCCATTTTTTTCTGTATAAAATCACTGAGTTTTTCAAGTTACGTTTGACTAATGGCTAAATATCTTCATTTTTCTTCAGTTTATGATTTTCCAATGGCCTTTGGTGATTCATTGCGCAGTGGGATGGAAGATGCAAGTTTCCTCCATATAAATGCTGTGGATCGTTGTCCTAGTCAACTGTCTTCACTTTATATGGAAGGCTGAGGAAGCACAGACTACAGCTCTGCATATCATCTCAACCATTTAGCCTATTATAGATCATCTTCTGTTGGTCTCTGAAACTACTTGCTCAAGAAATAAAGAAAACATCACCAGAAAGATCCCAACTTCACAACTACAGCTGATATAAGGTGTTGCAAGATGTTGGGTAACATGTATTTGCCAAATGTGAGCAATTGCTTTTAATTTGGCTTTTTCTGTTGCATAACCGTTTCCATAAGAGAATGATTACTGCACTGCTTAGTATATTTTTCAAAGAATTGTTGGAATTTTTAAAACTCTTGGAAGAATTCTAATAATGGTCAACAACAATAAACTTCTCACAAAAGCAGATTTCTAAAATGAAAAACCTGCCTTGCAGTGCTTTGAAATCTAAGCACGTAATCTCACAGGATGGAGGGTGAAAAGGGAATGTATTTTTTTGTGACATGATATTGTGACAATAGTACAATTTGAGCTTCTTTTCAGCATCCAGTATTAACTGTTAGCTTAAAGAGGTGTGCTGGTGGGTTTTTTTAGCCATGCTCACCTGAAGAGAATTTATTCTACTGGATTTATGCATTATAATTTAATGTTTATGTTTTATGTGATGAATTCTCCATAGAAAATTTTAAAACACAGATATACAGATTTAGAATAGAGATTCTCCATGAATGCTAGCAAATAATTAATGCCATTTTGATAATTTTACAATGTTTGATATGCATGTAAGAAAGATAAGAGCAGTGATCTGATTTAGTACTGTGTTGCAAGGAGAGGAAAGCCAATTTTCCCTTCTCTATCAGTCCTTCCACTGAAACTGAGTTTATCTTTCCTATCTGCTATCCTAATTGTACCACTCAAGTGGAGAACCAAATACAGGAACAGAAATTGGGAGAAAACTGGGGATTTCCACTGAAGAAGAAGAAAAGAATTAAATATCTTCTCCCAAATTTGAAGTTCTGATCAAAAACATATCAGCCTAGCATGTCATTTCAGATCTTTGAGGTCACACATAGTTACATTCAGAAATTTTGTACATCTGTGAGTCATATTTTATATTTTATTCATCATGTATTTTAAAAGTTTATTTTTCCCACATTAATATTGCACATACTGTATGCTAGTATATAAATCTGATGGGGTTTTTTTTCCTATGGTACTTTCTGTCCTCTTTTTGCTAAAAACAGTTAGCACATCAGGTATTAACTCCATTGCAAAGGCTTTTGTGTTGTTTCTGAATGATTATAAATATGTTTGGAAAGTAAAATGTGGACTTGCCTTTCAAGGTATGGTCTTTGTCATAGATAGAGAGACATATAATTCAAACAGCAGCCTTCTTTGTTCATTGTTTACTTGTGGCTTGTTTAGTCATATCGTGGCCAACTCATTTGAAAAATTTCTCACTGTGCATGGTCTTTGGTAATGACCTGTTATTGCTAAAAAAAAAAAATCTGTGAAGATGTCAGCCAAAGGAGTTCTTGTATATAAACTATAGTAAGAATAAGTAGAAAGTTTCTAAAATCATCATTCAAGCTTCCAAAATCCTGATACTAAATTATATTTACATTTATTAAGGTGCTTTGTGAAATTATGGATACAGTGTAGGCACATTTTAAAATATCCACTATTAGTATAAAAGCAAGGTATGTGTATTCTTTTCCAGAAAAAGAAATCTGTAGATATCTCTGCAGATTTTGTATCTAGTGATGAAGAGGCTGGATCATTTCTATAAAAGCATGCATTTAACAGTGCCAAAGCCTTCTGTTTGGAGGATAGAGTTCAGGCTCTCTTCTCCCATTTCCTACATAATCCCATTTATCTGCAGCCATTTTTCATGAGAAAGTGTCTGTAGATCCTTGCAGCAGCTCACATATGGGGAGAATTGAAAACGAGTATTGAAAATAAATAAATAAGATGATGATAGATAGATAAGATAGATCAGGGATGTCAAACTTGGTTTCATTGAGGGCCGCATCAGGGTTGTGTTTGACCGCGGGGGGGCATGGCCAGGGTGAGCATGGCCAGCTCGATGTCACTCATGTTGGAGGCCCCTGAGGTGGCCTGAGCGCTCTGCCAGCGAAAACAGTCTCCCAAGCTCCATTTCTGGCTGCAACGGCCTCCTGCAACCCTCTGCCAGCAAAAACCGAGCTCTGTGGCCCTCCTGAGCTATGTTTTCGCTGGCAGAGGCACTGTGGGCCAGTCCTTCACTGTCTCCAGGGCAGCCTCGTGGGCCAGATCTAAACACTCCACAGGTCAGATCCAACCCGTGGCCTTGAGTTTGACACCCCTGAGGGAGGGAGGGAGGGAGGGAGGGAGGGAGGTAGATAGATAGATAGATAGATAGATAGATAGATAGACAGATAGATAGATAGATAATAACATTAGACTGCATAGATTAATCTTTAGATTAAGGCTTAAAAATTAAAAATGAAGACGTCATTCTCAGATTTTATTATATCTTGGTTTTATTTTTTGAAAAATGCTCTGTAGTCCCCAAAGACTATCCTTGGTAGCTTAACAATACGAGCTGTATCCATTAAGAAAATCAAGGAGCTTTTTGCTTTTATTGAAAAGAAATACTTATACTTGTATTAAATGCCACTGAAAATAGGACTTCCATTCTTTAAGAACTCTTCTCCCCCCCCCCCCCGAAAAATGGAGAACAGGGATATATGGAAGTTCAGGTTTTAGTAGAAAGCCTATTCCCCCGTTTCTATCCACCTTTCTCCCTTGCTCAACCATTTTTCGTTGGCACTGAAAGCAGCAAAGCCAAAAATCCCATCCAAAAGGTTCCGATCCTCTCCCACCTCCAAGCAATCTGATCCCATCCAGAAATCTTCACAAGCTTCATTTGGGTGGCCACAGATAGAATTTCCTCTAACCTTGAATTCTGAAATGTGTGAACAAACATCACATCTCAGAATTCAAGGTTAAAGGAAATCTTTCTTGTGGCCACACAAAAGAAGCCTTGTCAATTTTACAAGAATTTGACTTAAGTTTCTTGAGATTCATTAGAACAAATTAGTGCAAATGTTCTTCTGGTAAAAAGTTAAATGTGCTATGGAAACTGCCATGCTTACAAAGAGTGGTTCATTTACACTAAACACCCCATGCCTTCCCTGAATCAAATTAACATATCTTCTTCACATTTCATTAGTGCTATCACGAAATACATAGGAAGACTAAATCCAATGACAAAACTGGGGCCCTTCCTTATGTGGTGAACAGCACCAAACAAAACAGGGTCATGTTATAATACAAATATTTTGCATCTCTTAAGTTTGGGAAAGTTGGCTATTCTTACCTGTATAAAGGAGTTCGATATAAACTATTTTGTGTGAAGATGCAACTAATAAGCATCACTATGTTAATAGATGCATCTTCATGGACTTTAATCTGTATAGGAACCAGAATGTCCATACACACAGCACCAAGGTACCTGCTTTCTGCACAGCCATTGACAGCTAAACAATGTGAAGAAAACCAGTGTAGGATTGAATTGTAATTATTACATCCTTTCCACTATCCTCTAAACCAGGGGTCCCCGGCCTCCAGGTATGTGGCCCATTAGGAACGGGTCCATGCATCTGCACATGTGCGGGATCTAGGTAGTGCACAAAACCATCCTCCTCCCTCCCCAGTCCATGGAAAGTTTGTTTTCCACAGAACCGGTTCCCGGGGTCAAAAAGGTTGAGGACCACTGCTCCAAACTCTTGCAAAAAATTAATGATTCTTTGGAAGCTTGAAAATAAGCAAACTTTCTTTTCGAGGCTGGCTGGGCTAAATCAGGGATGGGACTGCCTATCTTTTGTTCAAAAGCATTTATATCCATGGTAGGGAAAACTATACACTGGAGTTAATATAAATGTCACCTTTTTAGTACTGTTGAATACTATTATTACAAAACTTTTTTTTAAAAAAAGTGATTGTGTTTATTGCCCATGTTTTGACTGTGCCATTTCAAAGCAACTTGCTTTATTTTGTAATTTGTAAAACCAGCACTTTTTATGTGTATTTTAAAAATACAGATAAAATCAAAGAAATGAGTTTTGAAGTTAACAGGTTTTGAACACAAAGTAGAGTGTCTTGTATAATGTTGTTAATGCAAAGCACTTTGGGAAGAGAAGAAGGTACAGTATATGCGAATGTGTTTTCTATCAATCTTAGAATTTTTGTACATATTTTTATACGCTCCTTTATAGAGAGTTGAATTTCTTATACCATGTTGTACATCTGGCTGATTTTGCTATAGTTGGCATCTATTCATTTTATATCATATTCCCTAAAAAAATAGTGTGACTTTTTCTATTAATATGTATGTTTTGTGATTGGTTACAATTAATTTTCATATAATGGTAAGTTATTTTTTGCCTTGTTTCATGAAGTCTTTTTTTTAATATGGAAGGTGAAATGAAGGGTTTGTGCACATAATAAACACAATAAAATAAAACTGAAAATGTGTAACACACCAATCAGACTCCAAAACCTTATTTCAAGATCTGGTTTAAAAATAAAGTTTGCCTGACCATCATATTTCATTACAGGGATTGATCATGGCTTAGCTCATTTATATAATTAAAGAAAGATAAAGGAAAACAGGAAGAAAGGAAAAGATGTGATACCTTGGTGTTCTCTGGGCTTGATAGTTTTCTTGCAGACGTTTCATTATACCCAACTAGGTAACATCATCAGTGTTAGTGAGGTGTGCGCTTTGTTTTTATACCCTATTCCCTTCTAGCACTGATAATGTAATCCAATTGGGCAATGAAGAGAAAGCAACTATAAGAAAGCAACCAAGCTCACAGAGCACAAGGAGCCACAATTTAACCCTGAGCTACAAATATTTTCTTCTATTAACGTATGTGGTACGTATTCAAAAGTGTTTTGGGAAAGCATTCGGATCATCCAACAATAACCATGAAATTCAAATGAAGCGGGAAGAACTCAAAAGTGGAAAAAAGGAATACCTTTTAAATTAATTTGCAGTTTGGAAAACGATGTTCAGAAAGTACAATGGTATGTTGCAGTGTTTAGTTTTTCTGCACATAAACATACATGCATATGAGCTTAATTTAATGCTATCAGGTGATTATTATGCGGGAGAGGGGCATGAGCTTCATGAGAGAATAAAGTATTGGACTATTAGAATTTCTTTCTAAGCTCATGTTTTAAACAATAACTAATATGGTAAAAAAATATTTGCCTGAGACATAACTTCCTAGAATGTAGAAAGCTTCTTTATCATAACAGGACAAAGCATGACAGAAAACACCTCAGTGATTTCTCATGTGGATCTGAACCAGTGGCGAGTTGCCCTGGGTTCGCACCGGTTCTATAGAACCAGTAGTAAAACCAGCGGGAGGCTCCACCCACCGACCCTGACATCATGAACCGCTTCTGTGCATGCGCAGAAGAGCGCGTGCGGCCCCACTGCGAACCGGTAGTAAAGGTAAGTAAAACCCACCCCTGATCTGAACCCATGCCTGAGATGCTCTTGGCTTTCCTATATCTTGGGCCTCTCTACTTAGAGCTAAGCCTTCTTGTTACCAAGAAGGGTATGTTTGGGAAAGGATGAAGAAAACCTACCAAATAGATGCTTTCCTGAGGATCCTATCCTTGTACTGTCTTCAGGATCGCAGTTAGACACAGTCTGAATAATCTTCCCTTTTAAGATAGTTACAAAACTCAATCCTTAATGTTTCCTTATCTCTGTCAACATAACCACATTTTAACTGATCATTTTAAACATTGAAATAGACTGGCCACAGTGCTTAAAAAATTAAGGGATACCATGATGCTGTCTGGAAAAAAAGGATTTCTCAAACTAATCAAGGTTATACCTTGTTGTAACATCATTGCCTTCATTAACAACATGTTGAGTAACAGCATATTTCAAGTTTTCACAGAATTCAATAGAAGCAGATACTGTAACTTGAATAATGGATTATCATAAGGATCGGTGCTATCCCCTGCTTTTTTAAAACTTGTATTTCCATTACCTGCCTGAAACGTTCTCAGAAATGTATTTATGCTGATGATATCAATCTCACAGTCCAAAGAACCAACTTCAGTGATGCAGAGGACATCCTCTCTCAAGATTTCCAAAAGCTGGATGACTACTTCAAAAAATAGCACTGTCAACCAAGCCTAAAAAATACAGAAATAGCCACATTCCAGCTCAACAATCGATATACAAATTACTGGCTTTCAGTGGAGTTCCTGAACCGTATTTTACAATGTAATAATAACTATCTGAGGATAACACTGGACAGACCACTAACCTTCCGGCAACACCTGGAAAAAAACAACTGCAAAATTGAAAAACCGCAACAATTTACTGAACAGACTGGCTGGAACAGGTTGCGGTGCTGATGCTAACACCCTACAAACAACAGCCTTGGCTTTGGTTTATTCCACAATTGAACATTGTCCAGGGGGTTGCTGAATTGCATTCACATTCAAATGGTTGATGTCCAACTCCAACAGACTATGAGTTGTTGAATGAATCTCTGGCACATTGCATCTAACCAGTTTAACTCCAAGAATGCCTGGAGAGAGGAACTGTCCAAAGCAGGGGTCTCCAACCTTGGCAACTTTAAGACTTGTGGCGCTTCGCTGGCTGAGGAATTCTGGGAACTGAAGTCCACAAGTCTTAAAGTTGTCAAGGTTGGAGACCCCTGGTTCAAAGAACCTTCTTGTGGCCTGACCATTAGTGATCCTTCTACTAAATTAAATGGTTTTGACCTGCTTCACTTTTTCTGGTCAAAATTGAACAGAATTAGGTGTGATACTGGAAGAAGTGCCTCTACCCTGTATCAGTGGGGATGGAAAGATTCCCCTTGTGATTGTGGTGCTGATATGCAAACTCCTAAACATATTGTGGAAGATTGCCCAGGACGTGCATTCTCTGGTTCTCTAGAGGTTGTGCATGAAGCAACACCAGAGGCGTATTTAAGAACCTGGGTTGTTGAATTGGACATTCAGTTATGATGCCACTGCCATACTCCCACAGACGTTTTGCTTAGAATTACGTGGACTGTGTGTATATATTTATTTCTATTATGTTCTCATCATATGCTAAATAATAAACCTCTATACCTAGACAAATAGAACATATCTGAATGCAAAGAATATATTATGATAATGGGGTGACTAAGCCCTTACTTAATTATTTATTGCATTTATAAATCCATTTACAGCATAAACAAATTTATCATATATTTATCATCTTTGAAAATTGCTTATCTCACATAAATTAAAATAAAACTGTAAACATCAGAAATCAACAACCTTCTCAAAACAAAGATGATCCATGTCCACAGTCCTATAAGATAAAAAAAGATATAAAAATAATATTTGATAAAACAACCATCCTAAAAAAAGGAGGAGGAGGAGGAGGAGGAAGTTCTAAATCTAATGTCAAATTTCCCAACTGATTTTTACAGGAATTGGAATGTTTATTCTTTTTACCTTTTACACAGTCAAGCCCTTTTCACAATTCTTAATTTATCTCTTCCCTCTACCTTCCATTCAGTCCAAACATTCTTATTTGAAAGTCAGATATAGAAATCATTCTACACAACTTTTCGTGCCATTTATAGATTTACAGCCAAAGTAAATTTCCCAGATCGTCAGCATCATTAATGATTTACAAAAGGAATGGACTAGTTTAGTGAATTGCGACAAAGCAGCTTTTATGTTCCTATTAAGTCCCCAATATACCTTTGAAGTAACAAGAACATAGCAACTCATACATTATTTCAACTGTACAATATGTGTATATGTGGGTGATTTGTAAATGAGAGGGGAGATGCTACAATACACCTCGAACATGACCATACATTTAACTTTGAAAACATTTTTTAATATTTCTTCATGCAATGACCCAAATATAGACCATGAATTTTTATTTGAATGGTGTCACATCAAGATCATGAAAAAAAGATACACAATAATACATGGAAAATAGAAGCACGTGATTCAGGCAATGTTATTATGTAATACCAAGCAGTGCTTCTGTGACTTTATAGAAGAATTTATGCTGGTAGATCCAAAAATGGAGATAATAATATGTTGTTGTTTTTAAATCAAGAACACTCATAGTCTCTTTTACCATTCCCAGAGCACTAAAATGTTTGTTAAAGTCATTTTTTAAAAGTGGTTTTCAACTGGGTCTAAAACAGGGCTCTCCAAAATGGTCAGTATTAACCTCCAATCATCAAGGACTGATGAAGATGATGATGATTGGTCATACAGTTAACTACTTGCTTAGACTGGATTTGGCATTTTTGTCCACATTCTTCCAAGAATCTGGGACAGGCAGTTGTTATTATTTAATAATATTAAAGGTATTATCAGAGGATGTAAGTTGTTCCAAGTAAAATTGCTTTTTGCAATGGACTAGTGATGATTTTGTCAATGCCAATAGTGTTCAAGTGATGCTCCAGCTGCTTTTTTTATGGCTGGTGGCATTACAACATCTACTTGTTCTTGGTCCTTGGGAAGAACTCAGTAGGTGGATAGAAGAACAGAATATAATTCTTTATTGGCCAAGTGGATTAGACACCCAAGGAATTTGTCTCCGGTGCATAAGCTCTCAGTGTACATATAAATACCAAATCTAATTTAAACAGCTGGCTAGCTGTGCGAGCAACCCATAGCATCAAGCCATTGGATAATTCCATGGATCCTTTGGGCCAACGTTGGGGTCAGGACTGACCACTTTGGAGTACTCTCCTCTTAGGCCCAACTTGAAGACCACTTTTAAAAATGACTTTAATCTCTTTCTTTTTAGAAAGAGACGACATAAAGGGCAGCAAAAACTGGCAACATTCATTCCATAGGCTTGCTGGTCCCGTTCTGTGCCTACCCAGCCCCAACGGTTCCCTCTCTATAAATGTTTGTCATGTAGATGTCAGAAAACGCATGGCTGCACTCGAACCTATTGGTGGCTTCCTGTTTTTATTATTCACGATTGTAAGCAGGCATTCCAGGCCTGCCCTTTTGAACCATGACTCAAATAAACTAGCAATGGACCTAAGGCAGGGAAGGAGGTGGGGGGGGAGTAAAATGCATGGAAAAAGAATGATGCAATAACATGCCTCCTCAAGAGGCCACATTCTTTTGTGGGCCTTTGTATTGTTTTTAGTGTGATGTAGAGTGTTAACCGTGCTATGCCGAGGAAGGTTACGGATGCTAATTTCTAAGCACAAGCTGCAAATATGAAATAACATATTATTCACCACACAAAAAGGCAAATACGTTCATCAGTTACTTGTCTGAGTCTAATATTATCTAACTCTTTCCTCTCCCTTTGCTCTCACTTGATCTGTGATTTATCCATCAGGAACAAGATATGAAAACTCTAAAATAATGTGGGGGGTTGTATTAGGGATGAAGCAAAGTACGGTTCCCCCAGCTCTACCTAGTCTGGACAAAGTCCAAGAAATGTCTAACTGTGTTGCTTCAGAAGCCAAAGACCCTGTAATATAATTACTATTGATCTGCAGGAGATGAGCATGTGACTGGGCTGTTAATCAGCAAACAAGAAGAATAATGCAAAGATAGGATAAAAAGTTGTCTAAGGTTTTAAAGCATCCGCACAGCTCAAGAAAGTTCAAAATTCCTGAATGAGGAGGAGATCCACAGTTCAGAGGTTTAGTTTGACCCAGTAGTCTACTGAAATAAATGTGAGTAATATCTACCTTTGCTTTGTCTTCATTTCTTTGCTTCCTTTTGCTTCCTCAGCGTTGTCAATGCCAAGTTTTCTAGGAGAGCCAATTTCTTCAACGTCATTGGAGGGAATTCTGGAGGGCTGCATCCAGAGTTGGGATTAATTTATCTTCCCTACCGGTTCGCAAATGTGAGCGTGCGCACCTCTGCGCATGTGCACGGCCTTCCACGCATGCACAGTGCTCACACATTAGGTCCAGGCGGGTGGGCGGAGCCTCCCACAGTCGTCACTACCGGTTCTCCCGAACCGGACAGAACCAGCTGAATCCCACCTCTGTCTGGATCCTTTAACGGGATATATTGCATGCTTATACAAATTTGTTTGCTAATGTGTAGTCTCTGATCACACTACTTTGGACTTTGGGCCAAAAAAATTACCTGCATTGCTGTAGAAACCAATTTGTACGTGTTTGGCCACAGTGTGACATAGAACAACAGGTTTAGCAAGACTCTTAAGTTCTTCTGCCTGGTCATAGGCTTTCCAAAGAATCTTATGGATATTAAGAAAAGCAAGAAGCTGGAGCTTGACTGCGATGAAGTGGTTTCCTTTTCATGTTACAAACATGATGTACAACTAGAAGATAAATTCCTGGCGCAATGAGTTAGCCCATTTGTATAAATAGGAAGCCCAGGAAGGGTTATAGATGTTCTGGGCATTGCTTAATTTCCTACATAAGGAAACTGAACTGATTCTTTTTCTTTGCATTTAAGCAGCTCTCTGCTTAAATGCAAATTGTCATACTCCTGAAGACTGAAGTGGAACCAAGAGAAGAAAGGCAAGAAAAAGCCTAATATTAGATTTATTTTTTTTAAGGATTCAAAGAAGAATTGCACTTGACTGTCATGGACTCAGAACATTAGAGGCATAGTTTGGGCCTGTCTGCATGAATGACTTCTGTTGGGTTGAAGTTTCTGGGGTAGGAATGGAGCTCACTACCTCCATTCCTACCCCAGCCTTGTTACTGGAACAGTGGACAAATAAAGCTTTCCTTTTCTTTGTGAAGCTGCTATCATTGCACAGAAAGCTAGAATGGCAACTCTTAATTATGATTTCTCACTGAAAACAAAGACTTGTGTCTCGTGGCTCTCTTTCATTATTAACAGCGCTGCTTCTTGACTTGACTTGTTAAAGTCCCCTAATGTCACCATAAATAGAAAAGACTTTTATTGCACTATTGCAAGTAACAGGTTTCGCAGCATTTCCCAGCTAGTAGCTAATCATTAAACCCACTGGCATCATCCTCTTCTTACAAAAGTGACATTATTCCTGAGATGTTTTTCCATGGAAATGAATAGAACAATTGCAATTTAGATACGTGAATGAGGATGCTCATACCCAGCCCCTCATTCTTCCTAAATTCTAGAGGGAAAATTCTTCAAGATCTGAATAGTCATAAATCAATCTCTCTGAATGTGCCAGAGATTTGGCTTTAAGTTATGCACCCAAAGATGGGTTGAAGTAAGTTTGGAAGCCTTTCTCTTCAGCAAGAGTGACATTTTAGTTTGAGAGCTTGGCTTGAGAAGGGTGCCAGAAGGAACTTGGGAAATACTTTGAAGAAAGCCAATTCAGACTAAATTGAATTGATCAGATGTGTTTATGTGCAAAGGAAACTGGACTAAAGAACACAATCAGATGTAATGGGGCGGGAAGTGGTTATACTTCCCTAATATTTCTAAAGACAATACACATTTAGTTGTATGGAGCTTCTTCATGGCTAGCTGTCAAATGTTGGGATTCAGTTAGAGGAAGAACAGAAGGTGAAGAAAAGGATGGAACATCCCAACATTTTACTCCAGCAATAAGTAAATATAAAAAGACCTATCCTCCGAGATTAGTTTCAATTTCATCGTAGTATTTGAATCAGGCATTGTGTGGGAGGCTACCTTTACCCTGAGGCCATCCATGACCTTCCTGGAAGCAATATCAAAACAAATACACTGTAGCAGTGGTTGTACTGATTCACAACTGAAACAAGGATTATTTACACAAGGAAGGTTGTTGCATATCCAAGGTAAATGTAAAGTACTTTCCTTTCCTGCTTGGGGGATATGAGGATTTCAGGCATAGAGTACTCCAAAGACAATAATTCCCCTCCTCCCAAAAAAGAATGATCTCATGCAAATAAGCAAGCCAATTTCCATGTTCAATATAAGGGGAGAAGGTTTCAAAACTTAATCAGGTACTTTTCTAGGGAAACAGGCTCAATGACTTCTTTAGCAACTAAACCAGATTCTTAGAATAGCAGCCTAATTTGTAGGGTCAAGCTCTCCAACACATTTCTATAGGATTAAAAGCTGAATGCCTCCTTCCCTCCCTATCCATTCATCCATCCATCCATTTTTGATGTTGCCCATTCCTAAGATCAAGTTAACCAGGCATTCAATTCACTTCTGTCTGATGGGATCTAGCTCAAGTATGAGCCGGGATCAAGTCATGAGGTCCACACTTCTAACCTGTAATTGAACCTGGATTCCTTACTCTGATCTCAAGTCCTGTGAAGTGGATTCAGCAGCTCAGAGGATCCCTGTGAAAGAAGACAACTGAGATACACTAAGGTTTCAGCAGAGATATTGAGGTTTATTAAAATCTCCCTTCATTGTCAAAGTTCTTGGGAAAAAGTAGATTCTGCCAACTCTTTTAAAAGCTGATTTTGTTTCTCTGCTATTTGCACAGCCTGACACTCATTTTCTATCACAGGGTTCTTGAGATTTACCTTCGACAGGGTGAAAAGAAAAGTTGGAGAAAAGAAAATCAGAAGATTAATATTGCTGTTGTTTTAAAATACCCAACTTCTACTTTTAGAAAAGAAAGAAAAGAAAATGGTGTAGGGAATAAAAATAATAAAAAACAGCTTAAAGAAGCTGTGAGTTTTGGGTGCATGATTTATTCTATAGCACAATATACCAAGAAAAAAATTTTTTGTCACTCCCAAAGAATTTCCAGGGTATGCCAGAAGATTACAATAGAACAATGGTTACCCGGGAGCTTGTTTCTCTAATCCACAAAAAAAGAAATGAGGGTTTTAGCCTTCCTCTTATCCCACAGGAAGAAGAAAATAAGCAAAATGCGATGAACTTTTCAAATACATCTACTGCCATTTCTGCTTTTTCAGTTATGTTTTTTTTTTAATGGCACAATTGAGGGCCCCCCAACTTTCTTCTGTGGTTTACGGTACCAGTATTCAAGACCCTGTTTTCTGAGCAGAAAATGCCAAAGGAACTCCAAAAACGTCTGAAAACTATCTAGGTTAAAAATAATAAACAAGAGAGACAATTATTATTCACTGTACTGTAGCTTAGATATTCCTAGGATAACACCCCTGGATAGGAATGTGTTTATTCAAATCTGATTTTATCAAGAATGCCCCAAAGTACCAGTATTATTAATGGCAGACGAGGCAGGACATTTGGCTTGTTAATTCTTTCCCTAACGGGAGCAGCGTTGCAAAGGTTTCTTTTCACATTGAAACCTTTGAAGGTTATCCTGCAAGGTCAGGCCAAAGAATGACTAAGGATTATGAAAATTAATATAATAAACAGGTAAGGTACAGAGAGCTGTTGAGTTTCTGCTTATGAATGTCTAGGCTGATGACAATGTTTCATACTTTGCCATGAGAAAACGCAGACTCTCGGGCTGGAATCGTTGAGTAATAGCCCATTAATTCTAGAAGATATTTGAAACCATGGAAAGAGAGGATACATAAAATTGAACCCACGTTGAATCACTCCAATAAAAGAAAAGCAGACTCGTAATGCAAAGAAATATGAGCAATCTTAAATGTGAAGCACTGCATGCCAAAAGCAACCAGTCTTCACATTAAAGATTGTTCAGATTTAGTTTAGATGCGTGGTGGGATTCTGATTCCTTCAATTCCCGGTAAGTATGGGTTGAATTTGGATTAAATTTAGGAGCTGTAGCTCTACCACAACTAGGGAGCAACACAATGGGGAAATCCAATTTGTAGATACGGCAAGTTTTTTTAATGGATAATTTAGTAAAATTTATAAATCTTCTCCCAAAGGTGCTTTTTCAAGAGGCAACTGGACTTTCTGGTTTTTCTTTGAAGATGTTTCACTTCTCATCCAAGAAGCTTCTCCAGCTCTGACTGGGTGGTGGGGAATCATCATCATCTCACTGATGATGGTTCTTCAGTCAGAGCTGAAGAAGCTTCTTGGATGAGAAGTGAAACGCCTTAAAAGAAAAACCAGAAAGTCTAGTTGCCTCTTGAAAAAGCACCTTTGGGACAGCCATGATCTGGTTGACTGAGAATCTCCATAGACATTTATAAGTCTTCTCTTCCCAAAGAAGAAATGTCATAAACCTATCCAAATCACTATTAAAAGAGTTATATCCAATTTTAATACTAATTTGGGCTTTTGTAAAAGTTTCCTTCTATCTGTTTTAGTTGCTCCTGAGATCTCCAACAGCAATCCAGAGTGTCCCCTTGTCGTTGAGGCCACATATTGGACAAAAATGCACCTGTAGGAGAAAACCTATCCCATTAATAGATACATTTCATCAACAAATGAATCTAGTTGGAGCCATCTGAGTAAATTAAATGCTTGCTTCCATGGGACATTTTTAGCATCAATAGATATTTTTCTTAACAGTAGCTCAGTGAATGTATGTGACATGCTATTTTAATTGGATAAAATAAAGCCAGGATAGCTGAATACTGGGAATTTTTAATGATTCTTCTTTTGTTAGAAAGCCTTCATTCATAAGTGTGACCCTATAATTTTGAAGAAAGGATAGCTCTGACTAGTCATGTGAGAAACTTTTAGAATTACAGTACTGATTTGATTCAGGATGTGCAAGATGTGTTTGGAACAAAATGTGTACTTGCAAAAATTTCTCTTGCTGGCTAAGTTATAAGTGTTCTTACCTAGGGAGCATTTTTCATAGAATCATAAAACATAGAAGGGGTTGGAAAGGAGATTGGATATCATCTAGTTGATCCTCTGCCCGGTACACCACAGTATCCCTGAACACCTCCAGAAAAAAATAAGACAGTCTGTTCCAGTGTTGAGCATATCTTACCATTAGGAATTTTTTCGCTGATATCCAACCAACTATTTCCTTGTAATTTAAACCCGTGGTGTCTGGTTCTATGTCTTCAAAAATCTGGATGCTTCTGCTCCATGTTCCATGTGGTAGCCCTTCAGATGTTCACAATCTTCTCTACTCCAGCCTAAACATACCAAGTTCTCCAAATATTCCTTATGTATTTTTCTCTTCCTCCTAGTCCCTTACCACTGTTAGTTGTGGTTCTTGAAATTTATAAAAAAAAATAATAATAATTCCAATATTCTTCCTAAAATGTGGTTCCAAAATCTGGACTCAACAATTTGAACAGTGTGACCAACGCAAAATCAAAAAATCTCAACACTTTTAGTTCTATTAATACAGGAGTTGGGGGGACAATAAATTTAAATAATAAATATTGCCTAGAGTTGTATTTTTAGATTGTTGATTTTTTTGCAGCTCCCTCACATTTTTAGCTCATGTTCAATTTATCTGCTACCACAAGGCCCGGCATCTTTTCATATGGCCTTCCGATACTCTTTTCTTTGATTTTTCCTGTCCAAATGCAGAATTTTCCATTTCTCTCCACTGAATTCAGCTTGCTAGTTTCTATCCAGTGTTCCTGATTTTCAAATTCCTAATGATTCTTGATACCTCTAATCTTGATCTCTGCTATCTCCCCATCTTTATATCATTTGCAAAGTTCATAATCATATTTTCAAACCCTTCTTCCAAGTCATAAATATGTGAATAGTTCAGGGTCTAGAGAAGAATCCCACAGAATGCCAATCAACAGTTCCCTCCTGGTTAACAATTGTTCAAGTAATCCATCTAATGGTAGCCTAGTTCAGTCCACATATTGCCAGTCTTTAAGAACAAAGCCATGAATATAGAAATCTGTATAAGGAAGATAATGGTTAAGGGTTTCTGCAACTGGCTGCCCACCAAATGTATTAGTTTATCAATTCCATCTCTACCAAGTAACATGCTATGATAAATATATTGAGTGTGAATTTCAGATAGTTGCTGAAATCAAATTCCAATTGATTAACCAATAGAAACATCTGAAGTATTTCAGGATACTGTGGACTGGGGAAGATGGCCATCTCCATAAGCCTTGCTTATGACTTCTCTCAGGATCTTGAACTTTTTAAATGTTTAGTCAATGGCAGTGATGGCTAACCTTTTTGCAGTTGCGTGCCAAAAGCGGGGGGAGTGCAGGGGGGTCGCGTGCGTGCCTGCCCGCACCCATAATTCAATGTCCCCTGCCCCCCGCATATGCACATGCGACCCCCCCGTGCGACCCCCGCTTTTGGCATGCGATGGCACAGTGGGCCTGGTAGGTCCATTTTTCGCCCTCCCCAGGCTCCAGAGACTTTCCTGGAGCCTGGGGAGGGCAAAAGCGGCCTTCCCCACCCCCTCCGGATGTCCTCCGGAGGCTAGAAATGGCGTGTTTCCTGACTTCTATTGTGCGTGGAAGGCCCAAAAATCAGCTGGGCGCGCACATGCTCCCTGGAGCTGAGCTACGGCAACGCTCGCATGCCCACAGATATAGCTCCACGTGCCACCTGTGGCACGCGTGCCATAGGTTCGCCATCACAGGTCTATGGTCACTGGTTATAGAGATCTATATATATCAAGATCTTTGTCCTGATTCAGACAAATGTAATGTTTATGTTAACATAATAAAAAATCCTACAAAGATAGAGCAGCCTCTCAGGTCAACTAATCTTTAGATGTGCTGGACAGAGATAGTGAAAATGCTAGACTAAAACATCAATAAGCAATTGAGTGGCAGAAGAAAAGTTTTAAAATCTGCTTTAAAGAAAAGCATGAATGAGAAGACATATGCAAATTCCCAAGGGGTGACTTTCACAGATGTGGAGCCATCGCTGAAAAGAAACATTTCCTGATAGTATGTACCCATTTAATGTTTCTTGGCCGGTCCTTTGAGGTTTATCCCAAAGCTCATCAAGGTTCATATTAATCCATGCAGCTCTGCATCAAAACTATTCCCAAATCCTTTAAGGTTACACTTCAGAACGAGAACTTTGCATTCAACCTGAAAACAAATAACTGACCGATGTGACTGGCCCAGAACTGGTGATCCAAGCATGGTTCAAACATCTCATTGATCATCAAGCATCCTGACAATCGCATTCTATGCCAGCTAAAGAAAGCACCATAATTTAATAGAAGGACATAAAGGCACTTTTACAACCTCCCCTGCCCTAAGTTTTTTCCATTGTACATTTGATGGATGTGACAGTTTCCCAGACCGAGACCATTTCTTTCCTATTTGGCAAAGTAGGAATGGGAGACGACTTTGGATAACTTTCAAGATTATTTTTTATTCTCCTACGTCTTGGTCTCCAGCTCTGGTGAGACTGGAGCTCCCAGAATTCTCAATGCAGCTGGAAGATAGCAATAGCAATCGAGCTTAGACTTATATGCCACTGCATAGTGCTTTACAGCCCTCTCTGAGCAGATACTAGGCAAAGGAAAGTTATGGCAGATATTTTGAGTGCAGTGCTGCTTGGTTGACATACAGTCGATTGACTAGGAGACACATTTCCCATCCTGAAAACTGTGGGGGAGATTCAACAGCTTTACCTAAGTAGTGCAGAAAGCAACACCGATCGCTATGGCAAGAAAAATGGCACCAGTTCAACCAATCAGGTCCTTCTAGCGGAACAATGCTATTCATCAGAAAGAGGCATTGTAAAAATCTGGTTTATGGATGAGGAATGGCTGGAGACAAGCATATTAAGTCTCAACCATTTGTTAGATATGTAGACAGAGGGTAAATACAGGTAATTCTTGACTTAGGGCCACAATTGAGCCCAAATTTATGTTGTTAAGTGAGTTTTGCCCCATTTTACAACCTTTCTGCCACAGTTGTTAAGGGAATCACTGCAGTGGATAAGTTAGTAACCCGGTTATTAAGTGAATCTGGCTTTCCCATTGACTTTGCTTCAGGGGTGGGTTCTACTTACCTTTACTACTGGTTCACAAAGGGGCTTCGCTCATGCGTTCTTCTGCGCAAGCGCAGAAGCATTTTGATGACATCGGGGTCGGTGGGAGGAGCCTCCCGCCGGTTTTACTACCAGTTCTATAGAACCGGTGTGAACCAGGGGCAACCCACCACTGCTTTGCTTGTCACAAAAGGTGAGCACATGACTTTGGGGCACAGCAACAGTCATAAATATGAAGCAGTTGCCAAGCATCTGAAGTTTGATCACATGATCATGGGGAACCTACAAAAGTCGTAACTGTGAGCTATGGTCATAAGTCACATTTTTTAGTGCTGTTGTAACTTCGAATGGTCACTAAACAAATGGTTGTAAGTCGAGGACTACCTGTAAAACGTTTCCTGTTTTTCTGAAGTCAGTTTTTTTGCCATATAATTTTTTCTTAGAATAGAGGGCAGAGGAAATAAAATACCTGAATTTATTTTCTCTCTATGCCTAAAGAAAAGAGGCATGTTGCTTAAGATTACAACATTTGGGGACTTTGTCACAATATTGTCAGATAATACATCAGTCTGAATTTAATATAAATCTAACCATCTTTAACTTTGTATGCAATCATTGATTCTATAGTCACAATGAATTCAAATTGGAGGAAAATATAGGTTTTCTTACCTTTTCCTGACAATTTTCATCATAGATTCAGATTAAGGGTACAAATGGATAAGTCTAGCAGCTTTGCTTTTGCAAAATCTGTTATTTCAATGTGATGAAATCTTTTCAGCCCTGCTGCTTACTGATTTGGCAAAAACATGTGATAATATCTGTAATTTATGTTATGCAAGATCCCTCCTTTACTCCTTTTCTCAATGTTTGCATTTTTGCAAATTGCAGAGAGATAAAGGTAGAATGTGGCATGCTTACTTGTAATATGGGCATTTAAAAAAAATTAAAACAATGGGCTGTATTGCAACATTTTTCTAAATATAAATATTGGCATGCACATGCATTGCAGGCTGTTTGGTATGAAAATGATATTTCTGTCTAAAATTTCATCTGTATGAAATGTTTTATCTGCTCCAATTTATGCAGGTAGTCCTTGACTTATGGCCACAATTGACCCCAAAATTTAGGTTACTAAGTGAGACATTTGTTAAAAGAGTTTTGCCCCATTTTACGATGTTTCTTGCCACAGTTGTGAACTTAGTAACAGGGTTGTTAAGTGAATCTGGCTTCCCCACTGACTTTGTCAGAAGCTCACAAAAGCTGATCA
>WNWU01000002.1:8131471-8162464 GCA_012654045.1 Ptyas mucosa
TACATATATATATATATATATATATATATATATATATATATATATATGTATGTGTGTGTATGTCTACATCCATATGTATATCTATATATGTGTATGTGTGTATCTCTCTCTCTCTCTTTCTAAGAATACCGTTTTTAAAAACTATATTAGTATAAGTATGTAAAACCAGCACTATCAAAATTACATGTTCAGCTCTTAAGTAGAAAGAGTAAACATTCAGCCTAAGTTACAAGTAAAGGAATAAAGTAAAGGACTGCAATGCATGCAGGACTGAGCAATCATCAGTTTCTGAAAGTAAAAATAACACAAAACGTAGCAACAATACGCATAACCTGCTAATGATAAAATGCATAGACATTGCCAGTGCACTTTTGGGAGTTCAGCCAGGTGGTGGCCCTGGTGGTTTGTGAGGGCAGTAGAAGAAGATCTGCTGTCTTTGTTAACAGAGCAGAAAGATTAGAGGCGCCATTTCTTCAACACTCCCCCCCCCACACAAGGGCAGACCTAGTCCTCATTAGCTTTTTTCTGAAAACCTTATTTTCTCGATGCTGTTGAAATTCATCTATGTGTTATTCTTGATTTCCAAGAAACCTGAGAATAAAGGTAAGTCATTGCCGTCCAATTGGGGCTAGTATGGATGATTTAAAATAACTCAAGTTTTAAAATAAATATTATTGTCTGAGTTACTGGCAGAGGTCCTTTTCGGTTAATTGAAGCAGAGTTTAATGAATCAGTCAATCAAAGGTTGCAATTTCCCACAGAAATAATAATATTTTTACTAGCACAATTAGTGATCCTGAAGAAAACAGCTAGGGAGCTTTCATATTTTTTTATTTCCCAGATGCCAGTACCAGCTAATTCTGCTCCTGATCCAGATAACAGAAGCTTACGATTCGCGGGGGAGGACCAGTTACTCTTGATTTGTGTGCTGATAAAACATTGACACTACTTCTCGACTGGGCTTTGTCGCCCACCCATCTTCTTTATCCAAAAAGGAGCTGGGATTAGGGTAAACAAATCATTTTCAGGATTGAAATCCATTTGTATTTTCTTCCGTGACTCATAAGAAGGTAGAGAATAGTACTTGAGCACAGAATGTGCAGGGGAGGGCTCTGTGTTCCCAGCGTGCAATTGTGCCTCTTTGGCATGTCAGGGACTTGGGGATGTATGAATGACCCTGCGTGGGTGCAAATCAATGGAGCCCTCTCTGAACCTTTTACAAGAAAAGAAGAAACAATGCATCCTCTTAAGAGGGAACTGCTGGAACATCAGGAGGCATATTTGAAAACACACACACGGGCAGCCAATGCTATTGATGTTCCCTTCCCTCCACGTTAACAGTCAACATGCATCTGTTCATGTGCTCCAAAGGCCCAAACTGTACTCATCCAGATGGCTCTCCCATCACTGTTCTTTCTGTCTGTTTTACAAACATAGGGGACACAAGGGCTACTCAGGATTTAGGAGTCTCCTTGTGCTCTTAGGCCAGGGGTCTGCAACCTTAAACACTCAAAGAGCCATTTGGACCCGTTTCCCACAGAAAAGAAAATACTGGGAGCCACAAAACCTGGGTGGGCATGGCCAACTCAATGTCACTTCCACCAGTCACATGGCCCCCTATTCCCCTAACCACGCCTATCCTATAATGACTGGCTGGTCATTAGGGCAGAGTACCGGTTGTTAAAAAACACCGGGAACCACAAAACCCTTCTGACATCTCTCTCTCCCCCCCTCTCTCTGTATCTCTCTGTCTCTGCCCTGGCCGCTTCTCCATCCCCTGCCATGGCCCTTACCTTCTCAGGCCAGGCAAAGAGTGACTGGGAGGGGAGGGCGAGGGGCGGGGCCAGCTAGTGGTGGGATCACCTGATAGGGAGCCACAGCAGAGTACCCAAAGAGCCGCATGCAGCTCCGGAGCCGCAGGTTGCTGACACCCGTTTTAGACTATGAAGCTGAGAACATATGACTTGGGGGGGAGCGGGAAACAGTAGCTATGACTCTAAGGTATTTGGCCCATATCAGACACACAACAGGGCACACAAGTAGCAACCCAAAAATTACTAATAAGAATGGTGCTTGCCAAGGACTGAAAAAAAATGCATGGCTACACACTTAAAAAGGAAAAAGAAGTCTCCAAATTAGGAATAGGAGAAGGTTGGATTAACTGTCAGTGTGGTGTACATCTTATTTCCTTTGTGTCCTATGCATGACTGTAATGGTTTGCTACCCTCACCTGCCATGCAGTTTTCCTTACTTGGTACCCAAAGATTCGCTAGGACATATGATTGGGGACTGAGGAAATTGCTGCATGACACATTAGCTAATCTAGTTTCTCAACCTCAGCATCTAAGATGTGCAGACTTCAACTCCAAGAATTTCCCAGCAGCATGCTGGATGGAGAATTCTGGGAGTTGAAGTTCACATATTTTAAAACTGACAAGGTTGAGAAACACTGCTGTCATCCCACCGAATATTTACTGTCAGATTTACAGCCAAAGCCTCTGGGATCCAAAGGCATTCCTGAAGTAAAAAAAATATTAAAGCACTCGTGGGCAACAAGGAAGGGGCCAATCCACTCACTGATGTCACACTGGGGGCCCGTTGTATGACCTTTTTTTCCCACAGTTGTTAAGCAAATCACTGTAGCTGTTACCTGAATCACACTGTCATTCCAGCTTCCCCCGTTGACTTTGCTTGTCAGAAGCCAGCTGGGAAGGTTACAAATTGTGATCACATGACCCCAGGACAGTGCAACAGTCACAAATACATGCCAGTTGCCAAGCACCGAAATTCTGATCACATGAAAATGGGATGCTGCAATGGTTGTAGGTGTGAAAAACCGTCATACGTCACTTTCTTCCATGCCATTGTAACTTGGAACGGTTACTAAACGAAGGGTTGTAAGTAGAAAACAACCTGTAGCCTCATCTTTCTGCAAACAGCACAGTCCCATAAAAGGCAATATAGCAAGGAAGCTTCTTATGCAGAGATCTTCTTAAAAACCACATTGTTCCAGCTGGCTCTTTAATGTTTTCCTCCCTCCTGCTTTTAGGACAGATGTCAATTTTTTTCCTGTTCTTATTTAAATAAACGTGTTGAATTTGATTCAATGTGTTTTTTATCTTAAGCAATAACAAATACCACTGGATTAACATGAGGTGCAGCTCTGTGGTCTGTAATTGAGTGACCTGGATCCATTGGATTTAGCATCGTTGACTGGGATAATATTGGGAGTTGAAGTCCACAGCAGAAGTGGGTTTCAGCAGGTTCTGACCAGTTCTGGAGAACCGGTAGTGGAAATTTTGAGTAGTTCGGAGAACCGGTAGTAAAAATTCTGACTGGCCCCTCCCCCATCTATTCTCTGCCTCCCAAAGTCCCAGCTGATCGGGAGGAAATGGGGATTTTACAGTAACCTTCCCCTGGAGTGAGGTGGGAATGGAGATTTTACAGTATCCTTCCCCTGCCATGCCCACCAAGCCATGCCACGCCCACCAAGCCACACCCACAGAACCGGTAGTAAAAAAATTTGAAACCCACCACTAGTCCACAGGTCTTCAAGTTGCCAAAGTTGGGCACTCCTGACCTAACTGGTCGCTCTTCTCTTATGGCAAGTTACCAGAATGAGGAGAACCTGAAATATGTCCTGAATATATTACACTTCAGCCCTCCTTTGCAATTCTCCGTGCAATATACTGCAAGCAATATACAGTACAATAAATTACAATAAATGGGACAAGACTTGCATCAAATGGAATGTCCTTGTAATCTAATTTGCATGATAAAACTCATTTTCTGGCGCTTTGAATAATGTCAAGCTCTCGTCTAATATAAGATTTGATCACCCCTGCAGCAGTATCAAAATGCATGCGTCTGGAACATATTTATTAAGCATTATTTAACCCTTATGTCTTCAACCTGAAACATGCCTAAAAAACATATGTGAGTGGGTTACAGTAGACCAGGGGTCTCCAATCTTGGCAACTTTAAGACTTGTGGACTTCAACTCCCAGCTTTGCTGGCTGAGGAATTCTGGGAGTTGAAGTCCACAAGTCTTAAAGTTGCCAAGATTGGAGACCCCTGCAGTAGACCTTTAACTGTAACTAGAAGAGTCCCAATAAAACAAGGAACAACTATTTCTGAGGGGATCCCTGTCACGCCCTAAGTAATTGGCAGTCACCTTGTAAATACCTGATCGGTCAATACGGGTAGTCCTTGACTTAAAATCGTTTGTTAAGTGACTGAAGTTACAATGGCACTGAAAAAAATGACTTATGACCGCTTTTCAGACTTACGACCTCTGCAGCAGCCCCATGGTCAGGTGATCAAAATTCAGACGCTTGGCTCACATTTCTGACGATCGCAGTATCGCAGGGTGGTGTCATCTCCTTTTGCAACCACCTGACTAGCAAAGTCCACGGGGAAGCCAGATTCACTTTGCAACTGTGTTGCTAACTTAACAACTGCAGTGATTCACTTAACAACGGTGGTAAGGATGGTTGTAAAATGGAGCAAAACTCACTTAACAACTGTCTCGCTTAGCAAGGGAAATTTGGGGCTCAATTATGGTCGTAGGTTGAAGACTGCCTGTAATAATAATAAAATCTTTGTAGTGATCTGACCGGAACTGCCATCATGCACAAAGTTAGGAGAGGCTCATTTCTCCATCCCTTTCTTCCTATGTTTTATACTTTCTCTTGTTCATAAATGCTGAAAAGTAAAAAAGAGAAACGGAGGTGAAATTCCTCAGGCATCCCTAGATTTGCAGTGCTGCTCTAGGACTTAATCTCTGTGATGCCCAGATAAAAAGGATTAAGTGTCAATTAGCCTTTTCATCCCTGTTTGCAGAACAGGGCTGATTGCAGATAAAATTAGCAATCACATTTTCAAAATCTAGCATCCCTGCACAGGACTTAAGCTTATTTTCTTCTGGTTTGATTGCCCAAAATATCAAAGAGCGATGAATTGTTTCCCATTAAAGGGAATTTCTCTCAGTCTCCCTTTTCTCCAGCAGACTTTGAAGGGACAGAATTCTGACATGATGCTAAAGCAAAGACGGAATTAAAGGAAAGGCCAGAGAGAGAAAAGGCTGATTTTGGGACTCCTTCATTGGCCAGCTGAAGGGATTCTGTGAGAGCCTACAATGCTCTTATTCGAAAATCGGAGAAGTGGAAATCGTCGTGATCTAGAAATGCTACTTCCTGAGTGACAGTTGGTTGAAAAACAAAGCCTAAATCCCCACAGATCTGCAGGTACCATATCCTTATCTTTCTTGCATCATTGTTCATTTTTCTTAAATTTCCCAGCTCTTATAAAGGAGCTTTGCAGCACTCATTGCAAAATCACAATCCTAATGGAAATAATGTAGGAGCTCAACAAAGCACCATTTGGCATCTGCTGGCTAGGAGAAGATGCCGAAATCTTTCCATTCTCTGAGCTGCCAGGCATTTAAACCTCTCCCCTATAACAAACTTTGGGACCACAAGGTAGAGCTTTCTAACAAGAATCATTACGACTAGTTAATATCGATGTTAGCATCAGTCAACCGCAATCTGTTCAGCAGCAGCTACAACAACACAAAAAGAGCAGAGGTAAGTAATCAGGGTATCTTGTTCCCCCAGAAAGACTGCCTATTTCATAAATGTTAACCCCCCCCCCCCCCCGGTTGATCTGATTCACATTAGACTTGGAGCTGAGGTTTTTTTTAAGCATTCGTCAAGAATAAACATTCTAGGCATATTTTCAAAGGAATTGCTGTGACACAAGCTTCGCCGTCAAGCTGTTGTTTTGCTGAATGGAATCTAGAGCCGAACCATTTAGGTGCATTTTGCAATGTGCTCTGAACGAGGCGCACAGGCCTGTTCCCGGGTGACAGGATTTTTTTGAGTGTTCCCTGCTGTTTCCTGAAATGGGGGTTGATCGGTTCTTCCAGAAGGCAAGGACGGGGTATGTGACTTTCTGAACAACATGCTATGCCTGGCTGGGGTGGGAAGGCTTGCTGTTTAAAAAAGGGAAGGCTTACGAAAGCCTTCTCCTGGCTGAGGGTCTCCCACAGGCATTGAACCATGGTTTTATAATTCTCATTAACCATGATTGTGCACGCTAGGCATTGTAGCCCCCCAACGCAGGCAAGGCGTCAGCTTGAGGCAGGCCGCACTGCCATGGGCCAGTTCTTCTGCCCGCCCACCCATCCCCAATTCCTCCTTGCTCCCTCATCCTCACCAGCCATGATTGCTTGGGGAACTGGTCGCTGCAGAGCCTCTGAAGAGTCACTGAGCAGCCATGAACCCCATTAACGGCTGAGCGCAGCCGCCTGACAGCAGCAGAGGTCTTCTGACCTCCTGCTTCACAGTAGTCGGCATTAATGAAGTCCTAACAAGGCAGCCTGCCAGGAGCTCAGCAAACAGCGCGGCAGCCTCCGTTTACAAGGAGGAGGAACTCATTGTGATCAGAGGCAGGATTGAGACAGACAGCGTAAATTAAGACTCCCGGGCACCAGCCACACACCTTAGATGGGCAGACCACTCATTCAGAAAATGGATGCCAATCTCTTGGGGGGGGGGGGATGTGGTTTTTTTTAATGCAATCCTTTTATTAACAAAAGTTAGAATTTTTTAAAAAGGGGAACAATTAAGTACAGGGAGGAGAAATTGGTAGGAGGTAGAACACGGAGCTGGGAAAGAAAGGAAAAGGGGAGCATGTAGGAGGCTAGGCAGAAGTTTTCAGCCCAGTGATATGAGAACATAAGAAGGGCCTTGTGTGTGTATACAAGGAATATGTATATGTATGTGTATGTATTGTATGTGTATGTAATTCATGTACATGCACACAAAAAGTGTCTGTCTGTCTGTCATTCTACATGGTCAGTTTCTGTGAGTACATGTGCAGAAGAGCACATTTTCTCTGACTGCAGCATAATGCTAGGCTGCTGTCCTGCCTGCACAAAATGGCTTGAGGTATAATATTTTCTTGCTCTAGGGATGGAACTGGAAAACAACATTCTTCTACAAGATGTTCCAGAGCAGCGACCCCCAAACGTTCTGGTTCTGTGGACCAGTAATGGTGGCCGTGGCATGGGGGGGGAGAAGGGATGGTTGAGCGGGCGTGCCCGCCATGCACCAGGAGTAGAGACCCCTGTTCTGGAGCACCAGTACTTCTCCTGTCCTTGTTTGTGGGCACAACAACCAGCAACCAGCGCCTTGTGTCCATTTGACAGAGTTTTAAGCATCTAAAATGGTTTACCATTTACACAGTTCTAATTCCTTTATTTTAACAGCCTGCGGAGCCTTTAAAAAGAAATCATCACATAATCTCTCTACAAGTCTGAAAAAGAATCCATTTGTACATTCCTATTTCATTATACAGTAATTGAAGGATCTCTAAATTATAAAAGAATTATCTGCAGGAAGAACTGGTTATCCATGGGTCACATCACTTTCTGGGTCACGAGTTACAAAATCACTCATACGAACACATATATGTTCCAACTACGTGTAAAGGTCATTGTACTCTACTCTTTTATTGCCATGTTAAACTGGCAACAGTGGTGCAATTCTTGGAACCACCTTGAGAATCATCTGGCCTCTCTCCCACCATTTTGAATAATGTTTTGAAATATCTCGATTAAACTTTTTCCATGTGCTAATGCCCACAACCGTCTATGCATTTGTATTTCATCAAATTGTTTCACATTAATACCTTGGAGGATAAATATCCATTCTGTAAAATTGTTTTTATATTTGGAATCGAAACGGAGGTCTTTGTTAATAAGGCTTAGACACTCTTCTCCAATGAGCATTGTCGGAAGTGACAATCAACCAATCGTAAGTCATTTGCAGGGAAGTAACTTTGAAATTAAAAGGGGGAATTCACCAGTATGGAAAAACTTGCTCCAACAAGCCAATACATATGAATACAAGCACTCCACAAAATATATTAAGACTCTAGTTGTACAGGAATATATTTCTTGTTTTTTCTACATGTCTCTTACAAGCAAACACTATCATTGTTTAAAGTTTCAGTTTTGAGGAAGACCGGAAAATCTCCTGGCTGAAATTTTGGAGAGGCCCTGACAGTCATAGTACTAACAATACTAGGTTAGATAGACCAATTATTTGATAGCATGCGCTAACAGTATAACAGAGTTGGAAGGGGTCTTGGAGGTCTTCTACTCCAACCGCTCCTTCTTGCATCAGCTAAAATATCCTACCATTTACCGCTACAACCAGAAAAGCAAGGGTTGGCAACTGGTATTCCCTTGACGTTTTAGACCCCAAATCCCATAAGCACTTGATATTCCTCATGCTGACTGAAACTTAAGGGAATTGTAATCTATATGATTTGAAGGATCTCCTGCTTTCAATTCCACAGCATGAGGCTTCATTTGCTAGCCAGGGTACTGGCACAAGTATCAGAGAAGGCTTTCTTTCTTTCTTTCTTTCTTTCTTTCTTTCTTTCTTTCTTTCTTTCTTTCTTTCTTTCTTTCTTTCTTTCTTTCCTTCCTTCCTTCCTTCCTTCCTTCCTTCCTTCCTTCCTTCCCTCCCTCCCTCCTTCCTTTCTTTGTTTCTTTCTTTCGCATTACTATAGGAAATGGGTGTCCAATCTTGGCAACTTTAAGACTTGTGGACTTCAACTCCCAGATTCTGGGAGTTGAAGTCCAAAGGACCTAAAGTTGTCAAGGTTGGACATCCCACTGTAGGACATTAATAAAGTAGCAGATGGCAATTCAAAGAATATAGTTCATGATTCCCTACATGTTCAGTTTTAAGTCAAGCAAGATTCTTAAATCCAGAGCTGCAAGGATAACTGTTCCAGAACTGCAATCAAGTCATGATGGTGAAACTTTTTTCCGTTCCGTGGCTCAATTTTTAAAAATGGATAGGATGCTCTCATTTCTAAAAAAAGAGGAACCGTGGGGGGGAAATATGTAGTGAAGAGATGAATGTAAGGCAATAAGCTTGGATTAAATCGTCACTGGTGCAGAATATAACATTTTGATTTCTATTCAGATTCAGAAATTATCAATGGAAAAGCAGATGGGGAGAGTTAATTGGAGCGCTTTCATTCAGAATTGCTGAAAAGCCAAGTTTAATCAAAATGGTTGTCTTGGTTTGTTGAAAAATCAATTTGAAAATTGCAGTTAAGAAAAAGGGTGCTATCATATCCTCTCCTTTCATTACAATGAAACATAGCTTCTGCCTTAGTTGGCAGAGGTCTGCGGTGAAAAAAATGCAGCGAACGAACAAAACTTCCAACACCGTACCGAAAGATCTTTTCCTCCAAGGTTTTTGCCCATCCCCCCCCAAAAAACCCAGGAAAATGCAACCCACCATTGAAGCACCTCAACTTATTGTTTGTCCCTCATCAGCCATTTTCAAAACTAGGGACACTTTCATTCTCAGGCTGAAATCAATGACAAATAATGTCCCAATAGATTTCAATGGCAAGATGAATGGAAGAGTTTATCCTAAAAGTAGTAAGAGGGAAAATAGCTTATCCTGGTCAAATTTTAATCTGAAGAACTGTGGGATTTCTAATAGATAAAGATGGATAATTGTAGGCTTAATCTTTGGTTTGGTTTGGTTAACCTTTAGTTCAGGGGTGGCCAACATTGGCAACTTTAAGACTAGTGGACTTCAACTCCCAGAATTCCCCAGCCAGCATGGGAATTCTGCAAGTTGAAGACCACAGGTCTTAAAGGTGCCAAGATTGGATACCTCTGCTTTAGTCATTGAGACCCTTATCTTTAGAGCGCCTATACCAGTGATGGCTAACTATCGCGTGCCAGGAGAGGGGGGGCGGGGGAGGGTCATGCGCTCACGTGCCCACACCCATGTGCGCGCAACCCCCCTCCCCCCCTCCTGGCACATGATGGCCTGGTAGGCCCGTTTTTCTTTCTTACCTGGCTCCAGATCCTGTCTATTTATCTGGGAAGGGCGAAAACAGCCTTTCCCACTCCCTTGGAGGCCCTACGGAGGCTAAAAGTGGGAGAGGAAGTGACATTTTTTGCTGTCCCCAGCCTCCAGAACCTCTCTAGGAGTCTCTAGGAGCCTCTCTAGGAGTCTTTGGAGGCCGGGGACAGCAAAAAACGTCACTTCCTGTCCCACCGGAAGTCAGGAAATGGGCCCTTTCAGCCTCCGTAGGGCCTCCAAGGGAGTGTGAAAGGCTGTTTTTGCTTTTCCCAGATAAATAGACAGGATCTGGAGCCAGGTATGAAAGAAAAACGGGCCTTCCCCACCCACCCCAGTCCCTCCAGAGGCAGGAAACAGTCTGTTTCCCTACTTCTGGTGGGCCCAGAAGGCCCGAAAATCAGCTGGCCGGCCGGCGCATGCGCCCCAGAGCTGAGCTGGTGTGCCCACTAATATGGCTCCGAGTGCCACCTGTGGCACGCGTGCCATAAGTTCGCCATCACGGGCCTATACAAAACATGCAATTTATTCCTTTCTTTTTTTCCCACTGTATGCCAAGTGACAAGTGTTACTGTCTCTACATTTCTTATATCTTAAGAGCAAAAACACTATCCTTGTTTTTAAGTTAAGTTTTTTATTTACATATAAATATTTTGAAGACTGTGTATTGTCCGAGCACTTCGTTTCACAAAAGAAAAAAATACTGATAGTGATAATGATAATACATGTAATAATTATAGCAATATTTATAATTATATTGGCTTATTTATAATCATATTAATTGTAGCATACTTATAAACAGTGGTGAAATGTAAAATTTGTTACTACAGGTTCTGTGGGCGTGGCTTGGTGAGGGGGTAATGTGACTGGCTGGGTGTGGCTGACTTTTTTTTTATTTTACTTTTAAAAGCATTTTTTCTACAACCTTAAGAGGTTGCAGAAAAAAATGCTTTTAGAAGCCTCTGACGATCCCAGCTGAGTCGCGTGATCATCAAAAGGTTTTTTTATTTTTTGTTTCACTTTTAAAAGCATTTTTTTGGCCAAAGAGGTTGCAGGAAAAAATGCTTTTAAAAGTTTTTTAAAAAGCCTCTGATGATCGCATGGCTCAGCTGGGCATGGGGGGGATTTTTGCTACCGGTTCACCAAACTACCTGCCGCTATTGCTACTGGATCGGGCGATCCGGTCTGAACCAGGAGCATTTCACCCCTGCTTATAGACAACATTCATATTTTACTTACACATAACAATAATCCTTCTTCATCTAACCTCTACCTCTTATCTCTAACCATTGATAAAACCTATTCCACATTGAATAGTACTCTGTATCTCCTTTACCTTTTATTTTCAATGTCCATCTATCCATCTCTGCACAGTCCAATATTTTCCGGATTATGCCAAGTACCAAGTGTTACTGTCTCCACATTTCTTGTATGTTAGAACAAAAACACTATCCTAAACCCCCATTGGCCAAAACTGAATTATTTGAAAAATGAAAGATTTAGAGCATGGCTAGTTGGGGAATTCTGGGAGTCGAAATCCACGAGTCTTAAAGTTGTTAAGGTTGGACACCCCTGGCTTAGATCATGTTAAAATCTGCTACTCACATTTACTGTAGAAAGGATGAGAGGGGGGGGGAGGGAGGGGGGAGGGAGAGGATAATAAAGAGAATATTAGCAATCATGCTTGCATTCAGGTGTCGGGGGTGGGATGGGATATGATCTATTCACAAAATGACTGCCAAGGCAGGTGTGGGTAATTATAAAACAATCCAATTCCCAGAAGTTAAAGTCAGTGACTTCCAATTTTGCCCTTCTAGAGTCTACTGTTGCTTTGTTTTTCTTTTAGGGCCGTTGACACACACACCACACCCCCAAAAATTCTTTGAAATTAAGATAATGCTGACATATATACAGTTACCCATGTAACTTCCTTCCGGAATCTCAATTTCCAAAAGGCAGAACAGAGGCCCTGGTGGGTGATAAGCAGGATGAGCTATTTAAGATGTCATGGCCTTCATTTAATTGACAAGTAAACGGCTTGCACATGGATAGCACCATTGTAAAAAAATCTAAAAAGGGAGAAGAAAGAAGTGAATTTACAAATAATTCCAGAAAGGAAATGAAGTGAATGGTATGAAAAAGTGTTACAGATTTGTGGCCAATTACTTCGTGTGAAAAAATTTCTCAAAGATTCACGGCTATTGGAATAATGCATTTCAAGTATTCTGCTTTTAATAGTACTACTATTAGTTGTGGCTCGCTTCTAGTGTTGGAAAGTCATTAGGGAAAAACTGGGTGACAGAAAAAAAAAAGAAAGTTAAAGGAAGTTGAAATTGAATTTTGCTGAAATGTCAGTTAAAAGAGAAAGTTAAAAATAAAAGAAGAGAGGATGGAGAAATGGTATGTTGTATGTTAACTAGTTACAGGTGGTCCACATGTTTAGCAAACATTCAAACTTGCAATAGCTTTGAATGAGCAGTACCTATGACCCATCCTTGGCCTTACAGTTGTTGCATGTCCCCATGGTCATGTGATTATGATTCAGGCACTTGATGCTTGGCTCATGATTATGACATTGCAGTGTCCCACCATCAAATGGTCACCATTTGGGACCTTCTTTGCCCAATTCCAATAAACAAAAACAATGGGGAAACCAGCAGGAGATCACAAATAGTCACCACGTGACATCCTTCCTTAACAACAGCATGGGATTTGCTTAATCATGATGACCGGGTGTGTTGGAATTACTGTCATGTGACATTGTGCTTTATGATTGCACCATTTAGTGATGGCAGTTCCTATCTCAATTGCCATAGTTAACTGAGGACTAGGTGTAGTATTATGCCTTCAATACATTATTTGCTCTACATGCGAGTTCTTGACATTTACTATTTTAACTACTGATGTTATAGCATGGGGGTATCATTAAAGGTCAGTATAATTCACTCACATGCTTATTCTTCAAGACTATGTCAAACATTTGAAGAGAAGACCCTGATTATTCCTTACAGCAGTTGGGGGTGGTAGCTTGCTTCGCTTGGTAACAATGGGCTTATATATTAACCCTTCAGGTGCTCCTTTGATGCACTGAATTTAATCATCTTGCCAATACAGACTTTTAACAGAGAGAATCAAGATATTTCCAGCAATACATACAGAATGCATTAAATGCTAGTGGCTTTTCCCAAGTTAATATGATATACCTGGCAAAACGAACAAAATTTAGCAAATTCTACACCATCAAACCCCTTCATGGATTACTGCCTTGTTGTGTCGAAGGGGCTTGTGTAGCTCAATGAAGCAATGAGCTATGCCGTGCAGGGACACCCAAGACGGACAGGTCATAGAGAGTTCTGACAAAACGTGATCCACTGGAGAAGGAAATGGCAACCCACTCCAGTATCTTTGCCATGAAAACTCCATGGACAGAAGTTTCCTGTCCATGGAAAAAAGATATGACGCCGGAAAAAATGACCAAGGAAAAAAGATATGACGCCGGAAGATGATCCCCTCAGTTCGGAAGGTGTCCAATATGCTACTGAGGAAGAGCAGAGGGCTAGTACTAGTAGTGCCAGAAAGAGTGAAGCAACTGGGCCAAAGCCGAAAGGACGCTCAGCTGTGGATGCATCTGGTGGTGAAAGGAAAGTCCGATGCTGTAAAGATTTTTTCTCCATAGGAACCTGGAATGTAAGATCCATGAATCAAGGCAAGCTGGACGTGGTCAAACAAGAGAAGACAAGACTGAACATCGACATCTTAGGAATCAGCGAACTAAAATAGACAGGAATTGGTGAATTTAATTCAGATGACCATCAGGTATACTACTGTGGGCAAGAATCCCTCAGAAGAAATGGAGTAGTCTTCATAATCAATAAAAGAGTAGGAAAAGCAATACTGGGATACAATCCCCAAAATGACAGAATGATCTTAGTTCATATCCAAGACAAACTATTCAATATCACAGTAATCCAAATCTATGCCCCAACCACTGGTGCTGAAGAGGATGAAATTGACCAGCTCTATGAAGCCCTACAGCACCTTATGGACCATAAGAAAGGCTGAGCGCCAAAGAATTGAGGCCTTTGAACTATGGTGCTGGAGAAGACTCCTGCGAGTCCCTTGGACTGCAAGCCGATCAAACCGGTCAGTCCTAGAGGAGAGCAACCCTGACTGCTCTTTAGAAGGCCAGATCCTGAAGATGAAACTCAAATATTTTGGCCATCTAATGAGAAGAACTCACTGGAGAAGAGCCTAATGCTGGGAAATATTGAGGGCAAAAGAAGAATGGGACAACAGAGAATGAGGTGGCTGGATGGAGTCACTGAAGCAGTTGGTGTGAGTTTAAATGGACTCCAGAGGATGGTAGAGGACAGGAAGGCCTTGAGGAACATTGTCCAGACCCTGAACTTTGGGTCAGACACGACTTTGCAACTAACAACATCAAAATGCAAAGCTACATCACAAACAAATGAGCCATATGTGCCTCTTCCTTACAATCTAGAATAATTGTATATTAAACTGACAATCTCAGCCTCACAGAATTTTGACTAAGATTTCTAGTTTTAGCTAACAGGCAGGAGATACCATGGGGCTCTCCGTCACTGGGCAATAGAGTGATGGACTTAGCTATGAAGGGACAAAGAGATGAAAATGTCTTGAGAAATGTCCTATTGTCTTCTCAAGATATTTTCATCTCTTTGTCCCTTCATAGCTAAGTATATATAAGAACTGAGGTGCTTGAAAGGGAACTTTGAAGACCAAATTTAATTTGAAGTCAGAACAACTTCAAAAAACAATAATTACACATTAATTAGTTTAAAGTTATAATCCTGGCTTCCACCCAAACTTTCCAATAAGACATTGTACCACCTGTTTTCAAAGTACAATTTTTCTAAGGAACTAAATGTTCATGAGACTCGTTATCTTTTTTAGAATTTATACTTAAGAGCTTTTGTATAATATAAGACAAGGAGAGGAGGAAAAGAATGAAAAAATGCAAGGAAAGAAAAAGAGAACTGAAATTAGGAAATATGTAAATGACTTTTGACTTTCTTTTCAAGAGATAATCACTAACTTATTGCTCCTCCTTCCTCTTAAATATTTTGCCAATCCCTCCACCCATTTATTAACTCAACATTTTTCTTCAGATTCATACATCATCTCTTCATTTTTTTCTTCTTTCAGCAAAAAGTCCATGTAAGATTTCCAGTCTGTCAAAAAACCCTACATACCGTCTGCCCTCAACAAAATATCTCTCAGGAAGATGGTGACTGAGAGTAGATGATGGATAAGATGGATACGGAAGTATCTCTCCGGAAATATAGCCTTGTCAAAAAAAAATTGCTCACTGTACATTAGCCCAATGTAACCATCAAAGAGAGGAGAGAGACATACTGTATTGGTGTGTTTTCAAGGCCCCTTTCCAAATTTTGATATATTGTTATTGTTATTGTTATTTTATTTCTATACCGCCCTGAGTCCCTCGGGAGAATATACAGCCTATTAAAAGCACAAAGACAAACAACAATTAAAATAATTTAAAAGTATTAAATAATTTCGGCTCAATATTAAAACCCCAGAATTTAAAACATCCAATTTAAAATCATTACATTGATAGCCCAGCCTGGCGGAACAGCAGGGTCTTAAGGGCACAGCGAAATACCCTGAGGTCGGAGATCTTACGCATTTCCGTATTTACGCATTTATATTGTACCCCCATTTTCTTCCTTACAATATGTTCACTATCAGAATGCCCATTTATCTTTTTGTACATCTGTATGTACAAACCCATGAATGTACATCATACATACATGGATGTACATCATACATACATACATCATACATAAATAGCTGTATGTACATCAGCTATTTCATCATCATACCTATCGCTGAATCCTACAAACCCATTTGGTTTAGATTTGACTCAATATGATTATAGATACTTCATTTCTCTTAGCCCTCAGAAAACAATAGGCCACTGGCAAAGCTTTCCCTGTCTCTTAAATATTCAAAGGATCAATGTTCACTCAAGCTATATCTGCTAGCATCTGAAAGCTGGCAATCCAATATTATCTCATTATTTCTTCCTGCTCTAAAATGTTAATTGGAATCAAATGCTGAAGGTGTTATCTGTCCTATCGGAGATCAGCATCCAAACAATAAGTAGAGATGGCAGATTGATATTTCTTACTGGGGGGTTTTCATGCTAAGAAAAGACAGGCAATATTAAGGTGTTTTTATCCAGAACAACAAGCTGCAAACTGGGATCACAAACATTAAATGGGTACATTGAAGTGGAAAAGAAAATGTTTGAGGAGACCTATAGAACTGATTAAGGCACAAACTAAAGGTCTGTATCATTTATTATAATGAAAAAAATTCAAGCTAATTTTTACTTGGAAGACACATAACTATTTCTACATGTGAAATTGGAGTAGGCATTTTTTTTGAAGAAAGTCCTGTGTCAGAGAGATTGGGGTTTTTTTCCAAACTTTCAGATTACAATATATGATTGCTCAGAAAATGAGATTATTTTCAGATATGATTATTTGTTTTTATGTACATGGGGACAGGCAAATAACATAGGAGAACTGATAGCATGTCCAGTTCATCCTAACCTGAGGCTGCATCCCCTGCCTGTCCAATGCATTTGAGTTCGATATCCCATTATTTCTTTAAAAGAAGGTCTTGCTGGACAATCCAGCTATGTAAGGGGGGGGGGGGGAGAGCATTGTATGGCCTCATTCTGAACTGATCACCTGGATAACAACAAAATTCGTTGGCATTTTAACAAGAATACTTTCGGTATTTTAAGCAGCATCTAAATGGCCAGCCGCAAAATATTTACAGAAGTGTGCCTGACATTTCAAAATTCCTATTTTTAAACAGGCTTTTCTCAATGTTTATAAGTTTTGCTTTAATAAAAGGAGTCCTCGGAGAACCAAACAAGAGCTTAAGTAGGTTCTAATTGTTCACTCTGTTCTGGCACAGTAATAAGGCATGGATTGTGCTGATCTTGAATTTTCAACAGGGTCAAGCTAAGGAAAGCAACGGCTTCTGCCCAGCTTCTTTTCCCTTCTATCCAAGCGTGTCTTACTAGCAGGGGAAAACAATTGCTTACCCTCCTGTCATGAGGTAGTGCAGGCCGCTACTTGAGATGGTATGTTTAGCCACTCAGTCAAGTTTCCGGACTTGACTGGTAGGTCACAAGCTCAAAAATTCTCTCCGTCTGTCAAGAGGACTATTTCCTTAAAAAAAAGTGACAGGCCGATATCCAAAATAGCCAGGCTGACGGATCCCAAGTAAAGAGGAAGGCCATGGGAGCTAGAGGGTCCTGGAAGGAAATGGCAGTGCTGGTAGTAAATATAGTTCTTTTGTTGCTGCTGTTGGGCCTTTAACCAATGAAAGCAGAAAAAAACTATACAGAAAGCCTGTAATGCATCCAGAGCCAGCAACAGGCAGCAGGCAAATCCTGGCTCCTCTTCCCAGTTTAATTCCACCTCCTGTGCAGCACTGGATTGGTGCTTGGGTGGCTTGCTTTTTTTCATACAAAATTCTAGAGCTATTTCAAAAATGCATTCTAACCATGTTCAAAGAATACATCTGATGCCTTTTCAAATGTTCATTAAATTCATGTTTATAAGAGGCCTATATGAGGCTGAAAAGTTCTTTAGATGCTTCTGCAGAGGCCAGGTGCCCAGCAGCTCAGGCTAAAAGGACTATGGAGAACAGTTACTGTCAGCCAGAAGAGAAGGAGCTCCCAAATTATGATGTCTCCCTTGGATGATTCCCCAGATACCTCCTCAGATGAGGAGGATGAGCCAATTCCTGGCATGTCAGGAACTGAGTTGATTGATGGTTCTGAACAGCTGTCCAGAAGGGATTTGGCTGAGGCTCCGGCTGAGAAAAGCTTGCAGTGGTAGACAACCAGTGAAGAGGAGGAGGAACTGCCTTCTGCAGGGCAGAGAAAAGACAGGAGCAAAGAAGGTCAGCCAGACTATTTGACAGGAGAAAGCTCCATCCATCTTGATGGGTTGCAACGGAAGCTAGCTATTTACCACAGCAGACGGATGGAGGCATTGCTGGGAACAATGTGTTTGTTTTCTAGCTGTCTGTCTGGTCGTCATGATTCCTGCTTCACTCTGGATTGACCCTATGTTTGGAATTGAATTCTGCCTTGGAGACCTTGGACTTTTCTTGCCTTATGAGCAAGACTTAAATCTTGTGTATGGATTTAAGTTTTGCCTGGTGGATTTAAGTTTGTCTGGTAGAGTTATTTTGTTTGAGCAATTTTCAAGTGCTTTGTGGACTATTTGGCCATTGCTCTGTGGATTCACCTTGGTCTACTCATGGCTGGACTTAATTGAGACAGTTCTGGGTTTTGGTGAAAGGAATTGCTGGGGAATATTAATAAACTCACTAAACCACGTGTGTGTGTGAGTGTGAGTGAGTAGGGCAGCACACAAATGTTCTTAAGTGTCCAATGAGAGCTATGTAAATCCCTACCCTCATATGAGTGGGATCATATGAGTGGCTTAGATCATATGCACAGCTGAAATAGGGACATTCAAGTTCTTTAAAAAATATTTACTCCTTTTGGGGATTTTATGAATTCGTACGTGTTTTTGTCTGGATGTTACGGATTCTAGGCAAGTATTCATATGCAGCCAACAGCATCCTGCCTTTCATTAGTGACATCTTTTTTTATATGCATGTTTCATGAACAATTACATATCTATGAACAACTTTAGAGACCAGAACTTCATTGGAAAATTTAGAAGTATACAATTTAAAGGGTAACTGTAATGTTTAAAAGTAGTTTTCTGGGAACAATTTAAGACGTTGGGTCTAACATTTCAAAGTTGGTTGACCCTTTACATGATGGCTGATCCTTTGGTTATGAATCTATCAAAAGCTCTGCAGAAAAGAGCTCTCTACAAGATGTTTTCCAAAGAGGTTTGCTAAATATGTGGAATGTCTTCTCCTGCACTGTTTTGAGATATGAAATCTATTGTCTCGAAAAATGTATTTGGCTGCCGTTTCCTCCATATTTAGAAAAGCAATTAAGATGGATTTCTTCAATCTAGCCTTTGATTTTAGGACAACTTCAGCATTTGTGTATTTAATTATTTGATGTAAATGTAATAGTTTTCATCTTATTTTTGTTAGCCGCTTTAGTCATCTTGCTTGCAAAAAGGCAGAATTGAAAACAGAAAATAAATCTCCCAAATGTTATTGTTTTTATAATAGCTAATCAGCATTATCCTTGGGTTAATACATGATTTACTATCCATATTTACTATTTTTGCCTTTGATTATTCCAAAGTCTAAACAGTTGCCTTAACATTGTGATGCTTTGCTGTCTGACTAGCCTATATTGCTGTATTCATACATTTCTAATTTTTCATTGCCTAGCACGATACAAATGAAATTACTACAGCAAAGTTGCAGTATCAAGGTACCATTTCACTTTCAGTCTATAATCACACTTTAATTATTTGGTATGAGATGAAAATTTATTTGGCATACAGTGAAAAGATAATAATAAGCTGGAATTAACTGTTTCGCTAAGTAAACTAATATCATTGTAGTTTTCTTAAGAAATGAAGTCTACAGATTTAATCAAATAGGCCAACATTAGATATTAAAATCTTTTGATTAAACCTTTTGCATTTTATCATAGAATATTACAATATCTGTCAGAAAAGGTTTTCTAATGTTGATTTTTATTATTACTATATTAAAACATGAAAAAGAATGGTGTGTTTGCTTCGGCAAAACAGAGTAAAGCTAAGATAGCTCATGATGCGCAAAGATCCAGAGAAATGGAATAAAAAGTCAGAAGAGAGTCTGAAGCCGTTAACTTTCTGCAAATACTGTCTTAAACTCATTTTTTTTTTCAAAATGGAAATGGGAGTTCTCTTCCATCAGGCATTGCAGAGATATAGAATGGCTATCTTCAGAAAAAATACAATACTGATGACCAGAGAAAAAACTGTAATCAGGATCAGTCATCTTCTTTTTACAGTCTCTCAGTGATTTCCATTATCCATGAAAGTATTCTAGGTTTTAACAAATTTTTCACTTATTTATGCTTAAGTGCAGAAAATTATTGCCTGTCCTGAAAGCAGAGAGATTGTTTCAGTCTTGCCTCTGTTATCCTTGAATTCTATGTATTCTGCTTGAAGATCTATTGGCTTACCAGTGATTAAGAAGAATATAGCTTTGTTAGTAAATCAAGATAGCACACATATATACTACTCTTCCCTTCTCCTATTTTCCCCTCAACAATAACCTTATAAGGTGAGTTGGGCTGAGAGTGAGTGACTGGCCAAAAGCCAGTTTTCATGCCTAAGCCAGGATTAGAACTCACAGTCTCCTAGTTTCTAGGCCAGCACCTTTAACTTCTAACCAGATTGGCTCTCATGCATGTCATGGAATCACAAACCTGGAAATGATCTCAGAGGTAATTGATTTATTACAGTTATTAATTGCATGTATATCATAGTACAATCCAACAGCAGTTTACATGATATAAAATACCATACTGTAAAATAAGTAAAACATTCACAGTATGGTTTAAAAAATATCAATAAAATAACAATTAAAATTCCAAACCAACAGACACAATAAAATCAAAATTAAAATATGAAAAAAAGCTTATAGAAAGGAATGAAAAGATGTTGCTGGGCATGACCTCAGTTCAAATGCTTTCTGAAATAATTCCTTTTGTAACATCTTCCTGAGAACCAGTAAGGGAAGGGAAGGCTTGCTAGATGTCCATTAAATTTTTTTTCCAGAGTATTGGCACTACCACAAGAAAGCAACGATTTCTGCCTTTAGCTCCCTTCACCTATGAGAAGAATGGAATTTCTCCTTAGGATAGGGGTCCCCAACCCTTGGTCTGTAGTGGCAGCATGCCAGAAACCGGGCCGCACAAACAAGCAAAGCCCAATCCACGGGATGCTGACAGCATGTGAAACCATGACCCCTCTGGTCCATGGAAAAACCTCTCTTCACAGAACTGGTCCCTGATGCCCCAAAGATTGGGGGCTGCTGGTTTAGGAGATCTAGTTCAACTCCCCACTGCATTTAATTAATGTAGCTGTATTCACTATTAATTTTTTGTGGTAGACTCATCCATTTTGGGGGATATATGCCTGGTGATCTCCCCACCTTCAAATTTTGTGCATGATTATTCCAGGTGGATATGTTGGCTGGGATTGATGGGAATGGTGCTTCAATTCTGTAAGGGTAACCAAGTGGGACAAAGTTGTTTCAACTCACCTGTTCCAATTTTATTATAATGCTTTATTGATATTGTTTTTTGTATTCAGTTTTGATCTTCTGACTGAATCTTAGGCTGCAGTATCACCACATTCCTGGCAGAATATTTTTCTTCCCAGCTATGACAGACATGTTTAATAATTAACCTCAGTTAAATCTTTTGTCAGGAATGACTATTTTATATATACTCTTTTTCTCTCACATTATTTCTACTTGTCTTCAAATTCATAATCTTTTAAAGTGTTATTTCTTATGGGTGAAGGATGATATCATGTTTTCATGTACTGTATAGTCTATAATTATGGTATCATATACCTACAAATACTGTAGGCATTCCAGCATTGCAAATCAATTATCTTGAGTGGAAACGTGTTATCTCAGTTTCAGTAGCTAGTGTGTTTAATATTTTGAGTAACATGTACTTCTGACATATTATTATTATTATTACTACTACTACTACTATTACTATTATGAATCAATAGTCCAAAGTCCTTTGGTAAGGAAAATTACGTTTCAAATTACAACCAATTCTGCAAAAATAACACATATTGCATTTATCAAATCAAATGGTAGTCTTTAGAATTTTTTGTGAAGTTCTTTTGATACTGCTAAAAATGAAATGTGCAAATTTAATTTGATTCATGCATCAGACCTAAATATCTACCATGGCATAATGTATTCCAAAAGTGTTTCCAGCATGAGGTCCCAGAATCTGATTATATCAGTAGCCTATTCAATTACAATTTTTCATTGTCGATTAACGGAACTGTGAATGTTAGGTTACTAATCTCAGTCTAATCTCAATACTAAATACTATTTGTTTTTACTTGTAGAGTATATCCTCACCAATCCCATGGGGAGATTTCCCCTTTAATGTAATTTACCATTATGTGACTCTGATCTGGTTACTTGATTCTTCTGCAGTCAAACATTTCTAATTCATTACATTTTAAAAAAATAGTACCTATATTATTCAAACCTATGGTAGTCCAGAACTGAAGTTTTATTTAAGAATGAACCAAACATATTTAATATTTTTTACAACATATGACTTACATTTATATAAACTAATTCTTATAGGTGAGTCAAGCCTGAAATCAACATTAGTACATAAATAGCATGGAACAAATGTATCTGTTGCAGATCTCTGAAGGCACAATGGCTTCTTTGTGCAATTTTTTTTCTAAATAATACATGTGATTTTGAATTCTAAAATGCTTGCAGACGTTTTCTTCAACTATTGTTGATTTTGTGCCTTCTCTTCCTCTGTGCAGCCACACCCTAGCTCTGTGATGGCAAACTTACGACATGCATGTCAAAATGCCATGACGTTTTGAGTGACATGCCAGCATTCATCAACACCCAACAACTATTGTTGAAAGCATGCCCCATGAATCACGGAGGCTGTGTTAGAATGGGGCATGCTCTCACGAGGCCTCCAGAGCCTCCTAAAATTGTGTGAAAACAGGACATACTGTTTTCAGAGGCTGTCAAGGCCACAGAAGAACATTCTGCAAAGCTGCTTCAACAATGGAGGTCTTGGGTGACCAGAAGCAGCCTCAGGTGATCTGCAGAATCTGTCTACAGAAAGCGAACACTGCCTGAAGGTAAACGGCACATGTCAGATTCTGGGGAGTGCTGAGCAGTGGAGAGCAATCAGCCCATTGCCCACCTTGGCACTGTTGCCAAGTGCTGTTGTTCAGGGTAGGCTAGATGTTTGAATGGGGGGGGGGGGGGAGATATAGAGAATTGTTTTTTTGTCCAAGGAATGTGTGATGTGATATGCCAGCAAAGTCGTTAGGCATTTTCTGAATTTTTCAAGCAAGCAAAAGGTTTGTCATCACTGCGCTAGCTTCTCTGATCTTTCACTTTTTGTCCTTCTCTTGGTCTTCTGATGAAACTAAAGCCCTGACTGACAAAGATCTCATCCAGAGTTTTCATGTACACATTGAATACAAAAGCTCTTTGGCAATCTACAAAGGAGAGGCCTAGGGAATGACCTCTCAGTACCAACAATCCTAAAGAGAGAAGGCTTGAGACAGGGTAATGTAAACCTCAAACTATGAATATATCAAATTCTTAATTAACTGAGAACATTTTCTTCACATATTTTGTATATCTTTTATCACAGTATTAATTCATCGTAAGTCACTGATTTTGCTTTAAGAATTGCAAATAACACTTAATGTTAAGTGCAAAATACAATGTTATTTGCAATTCTTACCAAAGCAAAATTGGTGTAGATCGTCTGGATCATACCGGCCCATGGATTTATTTATTGAGCAGATTATACACTTTTACATTTGTTTGTATTCATTTACTTAATTAATAGATTATACACATCTCCCTTTAGTGTGTTAACATTACCAAGAGCAGCTTAAATATTAGAAAATACACAATCGTATTCAGATTAAATATACAGTAGTTAGATCATTACATAATAATAATCTTAAAATCTTCCAAAAGGTGATTGGAATTACGAAGTCTTTAACTGTTTCTAAAGAATCAATAGAACAAAAATAGTGATATAACAGAAAGATCCTTAGCTTTCATATGCATTAGCCTAATAATTTTGACTAAGGGACATACTTGTATCAAAATGAAACACAATTTAAAGCCGCCCCCCAGATTTAGCTGTAGTTCCTAGACCCTTGCCCCTGTTGTAAATATGACAAATATATGAAAAAAGTTATATTATATGAAGAATTAACAGTATTAAGTAAAATTTAACTGTGTTTAAAATACACAATTATGCATTTTTCCCATCTACTTCATGGTTTAGTTTATTTTTTAGAATGAGGTTATTAGAAGCAAAGGGAAAATTTATATCTCAGTCTGAGAAAAAGGCCAGATATGTGAAGAAAGAACATCAGAACCATTTTTTTAAAAGGTGGCAAAGTTGTTAGTGTGGATTAAATGGGAAATAAATTCTATTTAAAGAAATTTGCAAATTATTTCTTCTAAAGTATTCCGCTGAAATATATTGCTGAAGCAATATATCACTGATACGTAGCCACATTATAAAAGATAAAATGAAGTCCATGATCAACATAAAACTCTTTTGTATTATGCATTGCAGGCTGTAAGTTCAGCGTAGCATTTTTAGAAACAGAATATTTCAGTCTCTGATGATTTATAGGAAATATTATGTTTAAAAGAGCAACAATTTCACTGGATTATGATAAGCAAAGCAAAATAAGCAAAGTCTTGTTTATTTATGTGTATTGGACACATCTAATTTCAAAAATTATATGAACAATTCCTTCTGACGCCATTTAGTTCATATTCTTAGTAAGCTGTGCTCTCCTCTATTCCTCGACACCATCTCTCATGCTTTTAAATGAAGGCTTTAGTGCAGATGAGATATTATTGGATAAAACCGTTGGTTTAGAGTTAATTATACAGGAAAATACAATTGGTGAACTCGGTGTAGATATTATAAAATCCAATATTTTGTTTCTGAAGCTGATGGAACTTCACAAGAATTTAGATATATTGTGAAACAAATCACAATGGCTAAATTCAAATATCATATTAAACCAATAAATGTGTTATGATTAGTGTGATGAACCATGTCTGTTCTACAATTTAAGATCTGATGTAAACATTGTATTTCTGATTTTTAATGTCCTATCTTTGCTGATATATAGATATGTTGACTCAACTACTTTACAGGATTCCATATTAATTCTAAAAAAGTTAACATTTAAATTAAAAATGATAAATTATCTGCAATGGTAATGATATATTTAGATGGGATATTAATCTGAAGAAATATATTTATCAGTATAATTTCTGGGGCATTCAGAACATTTTCCATTTTTGATTGTATTTGTGTATTTGTGAAATAAGGTACAAAGGGAAGGAGTGAGTTGGTACTTTATAAAAAGCAGAAAATTTAAAATTGAGATCTTAACTTCCAATCTCAGTATAACAGTACATTTGATTGAATATATTTTAATCAGTAATAGCAGACAATAAAATAATACTGATAGAAAATGCATCTATAGCAAACAATATATGGCAAACTTGCAGCTCTACTAAGCATCATCAATGACAAGGTAGCAATTGTGGTTTTATAGTCCAAACATTGGGGGGGGGGGCACAGGTTGCAAATCCTCATTTCATGGACCTTGCTATGTTTGATCAAAATTATAGTCAACTTGTATGCACATCTTGTATGTTTATATAAGTTAAACCTATATAGTTTTCAATTAATCTAATCTATTTAAAATAATATTTATTGGCATTTGGAGGTTTTCTATCTATGTTTTCAAAAGAAAAAAAATATTGATAATTCACAACTAAGTAGTTCAGAGAATACTAGTGTTAAACTTGGATCTTGGCCTTAGACTACATTATTTGTATGCAAGACAGAGAGAAATCTGTGCTTGTGACATCTGAATGTTAATCAGATTATGCAATTTCCTCCAAATTAAGTATCTTTTATTTGACAAAACATAAGTTTAAGTCTGTTTTATCTGAGGAAATGTTTGGGTTTTAACTATAGCTAGTAAGTAATTATAAAATCCTTAACTACATCTTTTATTTCACGTCAATTGAAACTCCCTGTTAAGAATTCATTATTGATTTCACATTTAAATTTAGAACCTTGTTTTATTTTTGTATGCTCTATTCAAACCCAAAGATTATATATTATTAAAAGTTCTCTAAAATTATTATTTCTAATCCAAGGAAATCACAAAAATTTGCAGTTATGTTTTTGCTATGACAAACCATGCTATATGGTTGAATTCCTAGTAATGTCAAGAAAAAAAGTGTTGTTAAAAGTCTGCACATATTTTGGGGGGAGGGGTATGGAGTGGTGGACATTATTAGGAATGATGAAGGAAGGGCTGTGGTTGACACATGTGAATAAAAAGTTCAATTCCTAGTATCTATAAGTAATATTGGTACAGATTCCCATCTAAAATAGCAAAAACACAATAATTAAGGTAGACATTCTGAGACAGATGAATAAATGAGCTGATGTCATAAGACAGTTTTTTGGCAATGTGAAACATAAGTTATTGGTTTTATACATAGGCATTACTCAAACATGAAATGACTGTTTCAACAAAAATAGGTATGCATTTAATTTTATATAATTTTGGCAGCTCAAGATCATAGTCAGTTGAATTCTGGATCTGATAAAGCAAAGGTTTTATCAGTTATGCTTCAATGATACAATAGAATATACAATAAAGACAACGGTAATTCAGTTGGAAAGGAGCAGATAAATGAATGATAAGTTTCAGAATGTTTTAAAGTCTATAGATCCTAATACGAGATAAAATATTGGCAAAAGTGATTAGAGTTTCCTGAAGGGAACATCTGTGAGCCATGTAGAGTGCTGTCCCTATGCAGCTGGTGCTGATCTTCCTAGGCAGAAGTTCAGATTAGTTCCATTTAAGCTCTACTTCTGCATATGTAGCTTCATGCAATACGGGCTGACTGATATTAATGCAGTTTTGGCAGAAAAAAAGGTCATTTTTTTATTTCCTGCTGTAGGATTCTGCCTGTTATAACTAAAGAATCTCACTGTTGCCATTTGACTGTATAACCTATATATAACCTATGTATGCAATATATTGTCAGTGAAAGATTTTCAGATGGAAAAAACCCGTAGCTTTCCTCTAATTTCCAATCATTACATTGGTTTGAGATCTAATTATGATGAGAAATGCTGCATAATGTATTTTTTTTTATTTGATTTATATGCCGCCCTTCTCCGGAGACTCAGGGCGGCTTACAGTGCGTTAAGCAATAGCCTTCATACTTTTGTATATTTATACAAAGTCAGCTTATTGCCCCCACAATCTGGGTCCTCATTTTACCCACCTTAGAAAGGATGGAAGGCTGAGTCAACCTTGAGCCTGGTGGGATTCGAACTTGCAGTAATTGCAAGCAGCAGATGTTAATAGATGTTAATAACAGGGTGCTTTAAACCACTGTACTACAGGCTCTGTAATATTGAGATTGTTCCTACTAAATCCAAGACTGCATATTTTCAATAAAAGTGATTCTATGTGCTCTAGTGGACTTATCTCTTCCATGTGAACAATAAAAAGGTAAAGGTAAAAGTGACCCAGGTCCAGTCATGTCCAACTCTAGGGGGTGGTGCTCATCTCCATTTCTTAGCTGAGGGAGTTAGCGTTGCCTGAGGATACTTCCGTGGTCATGTGGCCAGCATGACTATATGCTGAGGCGCACAGAATGCTGTTACCTTCCCACTGAAGTGGTACCCATTTATCTACTTGCTTGTACATACTTTTAAATTCCTAGGTGGGGCAAGTAACAGGAGCTCACCGTCATGAGGTGCTTGGGTCTTGACAAGCTCAGTGTCTTTAACTGCTGAGCCACAGCACAGTATTGTGAACAATACTGGATTTTATTCTAGAATGGAAAACAACAAAACTAAAAGCTACCACTATATTTATATCCCTCCACTTACCTAAATTGAAGCTCTCAGGAGATTATTTTGATTTTTGCCTCATACTCCTATAAACATTGATACACCTGTTCCCCAACTTATTTTGCCAACCTTGTAGAGTATTGTAAGTACTAGTTTTCCCAGTGCAGGGCATAAAAATATTCTGTAAGTTTGTGTTCTGATAGGGTAGCAGTAGTCAACTTCCCGAAGATTGGAACTGCAGTTCATTCCCCTGGCTATCTCGAAGGCAGCACATGATGGCATCAGAAAGTTGGTGACATTACAGCAAAGGTAGGAACTAATTTAAGACCCTTTTTCTTTTCTTTCCAGTTTTTAGTGGTGGATACTAGGGAGAAGCTAATTATGAAAAATGCTGTAGCAGGGTTTTGCAAGGTTAGGGTTGATAAAATTGGTAATTCTCTGAAGGATCTGTGGTAATGATTCCCTCCTGAATATTAACAGGGAGGGAGTCATCCTGATTTTTAGGAAATGGAATATTTCAGAGTATTGTAGGCTTGGAGCAGACCTTCTGTTTTGAACGAGGTTCATTTTACATAGAGTAGATGTACTTAATATCTAGTCAAGCTCATGATAGACACAAAATAAATAAACAAATATCAAGCTAAGTTTACTAAAGAAGACAATGCTGGAAGAAAATGTAAGACATAGCCAGCTCTTCTGTCCTGAGGACTAACTGTGCCATCAGAAACCAGCTATTTCTAAAATCTGCTCTTTAAAAATGCTATTAATGCAGCAAAAGATCCAGACTGTTTGCATCCAAAGCTCGCTATTCTCAACAAAAAAGCAACACTCTGTGAAGTTCTACTGAATTTTTATTTGGCTGATCTGAAAACCTCTTATGCCCTAGAAAGAACAGCTTGTTCCCATCCTTAACGCAACACCACAGGTCTTTGAACACTTAGTAAGTTCCCTTCCTTTCTTTACAAAATAATACAAAACCGATTCTTCCTAACATTTCACCACCACAGTATGACAACATGCAGAGTTGTTCTTCATTGGATTCTTTTTAATGTCTTCTGAAGTCAGATAACAAGAGCCAAATCCAGTCCAAATAACAGCATCCAAGCCAGGCAAAGGAGAGAAGATCCTTCTACAGCTATACAAAAATTCACTTCATTTTTTTAATATCTCCTATTTATACCACCGTTTATGCTCAACCCTAATTTATTGTTATGCATACATACATAGCTCATACTTCTATTGTAAACATTCCAGGGAAAACAAAAACAGAGTCAATATTATATTGGTTGTATTATTTTATTTATTCTCATCCGATCTACATCTTGCCTTTCACAGCACTCCCCATCTCCAAACCCAGCAATATGGATAAAATAGGATCATCATTTGTATTTGTGATTCAAGTTGAGCTATAGGAGGTAGTAATTTTTTTGATTTCACATTAATGAACAGACGTCAAAACTGTGATTTTTGAAAAATAGCCTGAGGGTCAGTAGGTTTCTATATAATAAGCCAGAACCCCTTTCTTTCAGGGAAAGCTGAAGAGATAATCTGAGAAGCAATCCTTTCTGCGAGATTTTATATTGCCTGGATCACTTTTCTTTTTTCTTTGCCTTCTTTTTGAAACACAGGCAGAGACAGCAACTGAATGCCAAATGCCAGAAACTACAGGTAGCCCTAAATTTGCAACAGTTCATTTAGTGACAGTTGGAAGTCACAACATTGAAAAAAGTGACTTATGACCATTTTTCAGTCACAACCATTGTAGTATCCCCATGATCATGTGATCAAAATTCAGGCGCTTGGCAGCTGGTTCATACTTATGACTGTTGCTGTGTTCCAAGGCCATGTGATCACCTTTTGCCAAGCAAAGTCAATTGGAGGGGAAGCCAGATTCACTTAACAACCGAGTTGCTTAACTTTTCAACTGTGGCTAGGAAAGTCGTAAAATGGGGCAAAACTCACTTAACAAACATCTCACTTAATTTTTGGGCCCCATTGTGGTCGTAAGTCAAGATCTACCTCTTTCTGCTTTCCACGGAAAGAGCTGCGCAGAAAAGTATCAAGGAAAAGGGGGAGAGCAAGAAGAAAGCAGAAATAGCTCCTGCCTCCCACCGTGGAGGCCCAGCAAACCAGAGCTGGGCTACCGGCGTCCCCGAGAAATAGGGATCCCCTGCCTTATCCTGGTGCCTTTGCCTCGTTAGCACCGGCGGAAGCTCGAGCGGCCCCCTCGCCGCGCATCTCACGGGGGCATCTTTGCCCTCAGCCACCCCGAAGGGAAGAGAGGGCGCTGAGGGAGGGAAGGGCCGGCCGAGTGGTAACCCCTCCTCCCCCCGCGGGGCGGGGGGGCCCCCCCTCTCCCCTAAACCCCCCCCCCCCCGCCTGGAAAAGGGCGGTTTGGCTTCTGCCCATCCCCCGCATTTCGGAACCACACAGGAGACCTCCAGCCTTCTGGTTGCCGCACTTTCCCCGCGTAAGATGGCGGCGGCGGCGGCACTAGTCAACCCGAGCCATTTTAACGCCCCTAAAAGGGCGGAGAGGGAGGGGGGGGAGAGAGAACAGGGAGAAATCAGGCCCTGGGGCGAGAACGCTCTCCCCACGCGCCTTCTTCCAAGCGGCTCCGAAGTGCGAAAGCGGGCAAAGGAAGAGCTTCCCCTCCTCAAATTAACCACAAGCTACACCTTTCAGCTCAGCCGCTACTCCGCAGGCGGGATATTCGATTATCAGCGCGGCTTCGGTTCTACCCCCACCCCCACCCCCGAAATAAAAAAAGAATCAACGCCCCCCCCCCCCCCCCCCACCTCCACCACCACGCCGGAGCCGGGAATCGTAGTCCCGCCCCTTGGATGTCCTCCCGTTGAAAGGGAGTTGATTGCAGCGCGCGCTGAGGCGGCTGTACCGAGCGAGCGTGTTGCTCTCGAAGCCGCGTGCAGTCCAACTGTTCCTCGGGAACACACGCGCTCCTCCTCCTCCACACGCAGATGTACTGAAGAAAACCCACATTAATTCCCCCCCTCCTTCTCTCTCTCTCTCTCTCTCTCCCCCCCCCCCCCCCATCCGCTGTGTAAAATTCATCCCCCAATTCCCTTCTTCAGCCCGACGGGAGGGAGGGGGGAAGAGGACTTATCATTCATACTGAAAGCCCCGCCTCTTCCGGGCCTGTGAGGCTGGGCCACCGCCTCCTCTCCTCCTCTCGCTCTCTCGTTCGCTCTCTCCCTTTTGTGAGTTATAGCAACCGTTGCCTTGTGAATCAAGCGCCATAGTCACCGTAGTCCTGGCGACTGTTACCCATCAACAACAACGGCTCCTTTCCTCCTTCACCACCATCACCACCTCCTCCTGCTGCTGCTGCTGCTCCTCCTCACCCCCAGCCTCACCCCCATCCTCATCATC